>JANBPO010003616.1:29541-603812 GCA_024336825.1 Amorphophallus titanum | reverse complement strand
AAAATACAATCTGGGACCCATGGAAATTCTCTGAAACCTATGGATTCTTGATCCAAAAATCTTGGGTGTTACATATTGATTTCTCGAGCTTTTAAGTCCAACCCGATACCTTTATTGGGCCCAAAACATTGAAAATGGGCTAAGTCCACGAGTTGGGCGGCCAGATCGATGGCTGCCCATCAGATCCTGGATGGCCAGACCGATGGCCATACAGATCGGAAGAAGGTCAGTGATCTGGCCGTCTATCTCGTGTAAACGGCCAACGATCTGTCCACCTTCTGGTAACCTCCTATCAAACCCACGTCCCACGTTCTCCTCCACTCTGGGGATGCTTCCCACGGTGCCACCCATCTCCAGGGGAATGCTGCACGAGCAAGCACACACGTCCCTACCCAGAGATTGGCCCAGGAGTTATTTACGCAGATCTTGACATGCTTTTGAACATCAAATTATGGATGGAAACGTCCTATCCCTGGAAAAAGCCCCATGGTGCCCTAGGGGTGGGGAGAGAGGAGGATAGATCGGAGGAGAGCCTAGAGCATAAGGACGGTTCGAGGGAGAAACCCTGTGAGCTGTGAGCCATCTCCACTTCTTTCTGCTACCTTCCTATAGCGAGATGAAAGCAAAGAGATGCACAGGAGTTCTTTACGGGTGGTCATCGTCGCATGCTGTCGGAGTTCCTTTCTCCAACAGAGGATGACCACATCCCTGGCCACCTAGTTCATCTGAACGACCAGGATGTTGGCCGCCCAGCTCCCCCAAATGGCCATGCATTTGGCCGTCTTCCTAGTTTGACGAGCAGTCCTCTCTTCTTCCTCATCCATTTTCATTCTGCTACATACATAGTTGCTTGCTTGCATAGTTTATCATTTACTTCTCATGTTAGAACTCCCTTTAGCACCCAAAATATAGATGTTTCAATCCAAAATAAAATGGGAGGTGGGTAGTCGAAAGTCTCAGCTATCCGCCCTTCCCAACACCCGCTCCAAGTAAACACTACTACCATTTTTTACTTCACCATCATTTTCTGAACATTTACTGCACTTTACTAGTTCTAATGGTAGTCTTTTCTCTCCTTTTGTAACTGTGTTTCAGGATTTTGGTGCAACGAACAATAGGGCTCTTCGTTCTTGGCCGGCCAAGAATAGAGAATGCGGAACACCATGATCTCCCTCCCTAAAGGCTATTGCGCGATCATCTTCCTGTGGGAAGCAGGTAAAATTCTTTGGCGATCACTTTCTAGCATTGCACTGTAGTGTTGAATTCGACTCAATAGAGTTCTACATTCACGGTTTGGCCTTATGTCCATTTCTGCCAATCAGTGCACTATCATCACTCGACGCCAATTTTGGCGCCTACACCCTCATGTGTCCTAACTTTTTGAACTTGTAGCAAATAATTTCATTAGTCTTAGGGGTCTCCCCCTTAAAAAAAAAGAATATTTGCTTACCTTTAGTTTACCATCATGAGTCATCTTTTTGAGGAGGAATTTTATTACTTTTCCTAAGAGGAAGGCTATTTCTTCTTTATTTAGACTATTTTTTTTTTATTCAACACCGGCCCTCAGTGTCAAGTATCATCAAAACAGAATATTATGTATGTTGACATCATCAAAGCTAGACAACATATGCAGACAACATATGCACAACACTTGAACCTCCACTTTTACCTACCTTTTATTTAACCGCTGCCATTGCACTGCCATCATCTATTAAGCCTTCCACCATCAGATCATCTTCTTTCATCCTCCCTCAGGGTGGGTGTATTTTTACAAGTATTTATGCTGAAAATAATCAAGAGTCAGATAAGAAGGATTTGGCTAAGGCTATGCTATCCAAAAGTCAAGATTTTGTTAGCCGGATGCCGGTCCGTGCTCTTGTGTCGAATATTTTGGAAACATCTCCAAGGATGCTCACCATGAAAATTTCTAATAAGTTGATGCCATGTTGGCCTAAGGCCATTGTCAAAATCACATTGCTCATTGGTCAGCATTCTTTTAAAGCTTGCATTACCCCTCGGTCCGTCATTATATAGCCTCCTAAGGGGTTTTCTTCTTGCATCATAGTCACACATTCTACTCTCAATGAGAGCACCCGGGCGTTGAGTCCACTTCATGAGCCATTTGGCCGGGCACGTTGTTTGCCATGGAGGCGCACACATTCTCAAGGGCCTTCCACCAATTCATTCACCGCGTATTTTATTTCACTCTCATGGGCCACTCATGGGTTGAGAAGAAGGATCTCGTTCTCTCAATCCATATGTTCTTTGCATCCTTTGCATTTCATGCATCCATCATATCCAATTCATCTCATGCATCTACATTCCTCCTTTCCCGAGTTTTCGAACCTGTATCTTCCTTATTCTATTTCGCTGGAATCTCCGGATCCCTCAGGACATCGCGTCCCTTCCTACTCTCTCCTTCTGGAACATCCAGACCTGTCAGGACATCATGTCCCTCCAAATCTTCCACCTCCAAAGCCGCTAGATCTTCTATCTCTTCACCGAGGGCATCGCATCCCTCGGCATTTTCCTCCTCTAGAATGTCCAGATCTATTATCGATTCTCCTTGAGCCACACGGCTCATGGTGTCCATTGACTTCGGAACCTCTGGACCCTTTCTATTCTCCTATCCTCTCCAGGCATTGCGCCCTTCCCTATTCTTTTTTCCCAAACCAACCTAATTTTCCTCCTCTCCATGGGCATCACATCCCTCGGTGTTTTCCTCTTTCGAAATCTCTGGATCCTCTACATCCCCCATCCCATTCACCTCTACCTTCAGGATCTCTAGGTCCCTTGATGCTGGCCGGGCATCACCCCTACTCCAGTTTCCCCCCAGGGCATCGCGCCCTTTTCTCTCTTCCTCCCCCGGAACCTCCAGATCTTCCAGGGCATCACATCCGTCTCTACTTTCCTCCTCTAGAACCTCCAGATCTCTTCTCTTTTCTTCGATTTCTCCTCTCGCTCCTTCGGGACATAGCATCCTTTGTCCTCTTCTTCCTTTTCAATCATCTCTTCCCATACCTTCTTTCAGGGCATCACGTTCCTCATCACTTTCCCCTGTTGGAGCCTCCGGATGATTCTTCTTCCCATCAAGATTCTCCTCTTCCTTCGGACCCTCCGAATCCTCCTCTTTCCATCTATCAATTCCCAATCATGATCATAATAATAGAACTACTTTATCTGGAAGTTCAATGTACTTACACACTCCTTTTTATCCCTTCAGAGCTTTCCCGCTCTTAGGAGGCCTCTCAAGATCCAAGTGGTATCGAGTTTACCCGGTATCTGGGTTCTAGGTCGTCACAGGTGGTATCAGAGCTCGCTTGAGTTATTTTTGAGTTGGTTGTGAAGGTACATGAGAATTGGAGATATTACAGTGCTTAGAGTCCGTAAGGTCCAATACAGTTGGTAGCTGGCATAGGTTTTGTGTTTCTTTACTGCATTGCTTCTCGTGTGAGCGCTTGCCTGTGCTGTGTTGGCACTGTGCGAGGTGGTTTTTGCTCCCATCAGGATGTGATGGAGAATGCTCTTTTGTTGTGATGTTGGTCTCGGTTTTACTGTGCCTGGTAGAGTTGCCAGTAGGTGTGAATCTTTGGTGTAGCGTTTGTGTTTTCCCATGGCATGTTCAGGTGGCTGATGGGCATTATCATTGGTGTAATGGCCGTGCATGTTCTTTGGAGGAGATTAATGTCATTTTGGCCATCCCAGCTTGAGGTTTGGTCAGCCCCTGAGGTGTTAAGGTTGTGCTTTGAGGTGGTTGTTTGGATGCCATGTTTGAGAGAGTGCTCGGGCGAACCTAGGATTTACCTTCCTGGTGAGCTGCTGTCAGACGAGCTTGATCTTTCTCATTCTATTTGTGGCGTCTTTTTGAGGTACGCTTTGGAAGTGCTGTCTCGGAAAGGCCTTCGTCTTGTGTCTACTTATGTGTGGACTGCGTTAATTCTGAACTTGATTTGCTCTTGTTTCGACAGTGGCCTTGCTTTGGACCCAGTTTGTGTGTTGGAGGCCGTTGTGCACTGTGTTCGGCATGCCATGTTTGGCAGCTATTGTGCTATGAAAGTTCAGTAATCATTTCAGGATGCGAGGATGGGCTGAGATTGGTGTTCTTTGTGGCTTCTACTATGGATCCTAGCACAATGGTTTGCACTATGGTGACTTATGATCGGCTGTTAGCAGGATGGGTACTTGAGGCGTGGTACATTGTAGTTCGTGAGTTGCGATGGCGCCGAGAGGTGTGCTGAGATGCGGATGTCGAGTTCTCTCTTTTGCCTTTGTACGTTGTGTAGAGTGTGTAGCGGAAGTGTGTGGGCTTATAAACCATTGGTCGAGGATAGTTGGTTGGGAGATTCTGGCCAGCCGAGAGGATTGTTTCCTCAGTGTGTCTTCGTCTTGGCTGCATGTGCCTTGATGTTGTTGGTTGTCGTGCCGTTGCTTGTGGCATTGTGGTTGTTGACACTGGCAGTTTTGACAATTGGGGAAATCTGTTGGTAGATATGCTGATTGAGCACCCTTTCTTTCTCTGCATTTCCTGGAAGTTGTGCTCTCGGGACGTGATCGCGGTCCTAGAGATGCATTTTTCTAAGAGTTGTTGTGGGTCCTTGTTTGTCACGGCCCGAACTGATAGCAGTAGAACGTGTCGTTTACTCGGAACGTTGCAGTTAAACAGTCGTGAATGATTAAGAGAAGTCGCATAAGACCAAAATAATTTGGAGCAATAATAAAATTAGGGAGAGACAGAAGGAATAGAGAGATAATGGGGAGATTGTGGCAAAGGAGAGGAAGAAGAAGAGTAACCATCCGACATGGTCGGAGAAGAAGAGTTGCAGACATCCGATAGAGTCAGAGAAGAAGAATGATAGACATCTGATAGGGTCAGGGAAAGAGAATGGTAATCACCTGATAGGGTCAGGGAAAGAGAACGGTAATCACCCGATGAGGTTGGGGATGAATCAGAAGTAGAATCCAGATATGTCAGAGAAGAAGAATCTGGAGATGTCCCGAGATCGGGATGAAAGGACATAGGTCGAGGCCCAGAATCGTGGGAATCAAGAGGATTCGGGTAAGAGGAAGAAGAATGGGGGTTCATGGACCTGGAGAAAGGGGAGAAGATTATAGATATTGTATTGGACGAGGGAAGATACACCACCCAAGGGTGGGAGCTGAGTAGAAGAAAGGATGAATGAAAAGAAGGGGAAAGAGAAGTGGACCCCTGAATGCACAACACACAGCTCTTATATTTGTGCCGCTGTCTCTTCTTGGCAGAAATATCTTGAACATGGACCTGCCTGGTGCAGGCTCAGACCTTTGGGCTTCTTGATTTGCAATATCTCCTCAAATAACGGGCCCACTTGGCAGACGACCTAACCCGGTTATGAACATGTAGCTTCGCTAGGGCAGTTGCCCCTAGACACCCGGTGCTAACCATCGTCAGACATTCATGAATAACTAACTCCTCAGAATGATGATCGGCAAACCATGGAGTCTTGTAACTCGGCACCAAGACATGGAGATTCGACAACTCTACTCGACAATCAGACTTGAAGTATAACTCCCTTACTAGAAGAGAATGATGAAGCTGAGGGAGAGTGATACGCGACGCTGTCATGGCCAGCTTGATAAACTAAGGGAGCTTGCATAGAGTGTGCTGAATGTCCTTTGACAGCATGGAAGATATGACCAATTGCCCCTTGAACATAGACTTCATAATCTGCTTGGCGGCCGTATGAGTTAGCACCAACTGGGTAGAGATCCCCTCTCGGCTAGTGAACTGAATTGCAATGGTGCGAGAAGAAATAACAACATTAATGGTGAATCCACCAGCGGGCAATGAGATTGCCACTGTTCTCGCTTGAGAAGAAATTGGCACCAAGGCAAGGGAACTTTTCTTAGCAGCCGTCTTTTGAAACACAGGCTCATTATCCCCAAAATAGCCAGGGACCAAGACTGGCATGCGGCAGATGAAATCTTGAATCTTGAAATGTATAACTATCATCGGGCCATCCTGACTCAGCTCATCATCTCCCCGGGGACCAGACCCAAAGAGCACCAAAGGTAATGCACACCTGCTCTGTGGGGTGGAAGTAGGAGGCGAAGTGGCGGAGGGAGAAGATACAGGAGGAGGTGGAAGAGGGATAGTGACAATGATAGACTCGGGCCCAGACATAGGTAAATGCAAAGGTGAAGGTAAAGGCGTGGCTTGCTCAGGCTTAGGCGAAGATGATTGTGGAGGAGATGGCAAAGATGGTGGGGTAGGTGGAGCGGGTGGAGGTGATGGAATAGGGGTCTTTGGGAGAGGAGGCAGTAAAACGTACCACACGTCAAGTGAACACTCGGCCTGACAAGCTGGCAACTAAGAACCTCCACGCTATGCCCTCGAACCTCGAGGAAGAGCCTCGACACCTGAAAACTAGGGGTGAGCATCCTATCACTGGCTCATTAGGGATCCCGCGGAACCCCAACCGAGAAAATAATGGCGGAAGGGAAAGAGCTACGCTAGCTACATAAAGAACAACAGCAACAGTAGGAACAGTAACCTATGGTGGCCGGTAAAATCTCGGCTCTACAACTACTCCTACTGTACCCAAAAATATGACCCGATCTTCCGTCGGGGGAACAACCAAGTCATGCACCCGACATCTCGATCCCACGGTCCAGGAACAACCAGACACGAATCGCCCTAGTCACGCTACTAGGAAACGCCACGACGCCTCAGTCGCGGAAACCTGCCCTCACAGCGGGGCCCAACCTGAAACTACACAATCCGGAAACACAATCACAACCTCGCTGTCGTGAATTTCACACCGTCTAGGAAAAATCCTCGGTGACGCTCACCGGAAGCCCTAGACCTCGGCTATGGGAACGTTCTCGAAAATAACACTCGAAACCCCATCTCGTAGATGAGAAACGAAAATCTGGGACACGACAACTCATGTCACGTGACGGGAGCACCACCCACCAGAAGAACAGATCAGATGCGTCCCCTGACGTCTTACACCGCGCCCTCGTGTCTCGCTACGACGTCCCAGGCAGAGACAAAGACATTGAAGTAACCAGGAACTCACAATAAGGACTAATTGGGGTCACGCTCGTCAGCACGTGTCCTCTGTCCCCAACTACGCGTGCATACACAGACTATCTGCTCTAGGTCAGGTCCTCTAGCTGATTTTCCCCCCCGTCGGACTCTGGCGGCAAAGGCAAGGGGCCTATGATAACCAGCCTAAAAATCATCTCACTCGGGTCACGCTCTCCACCACTCCCAGGTGGGTCCGCACCCGCGTGCACAGGAAGCTACGACTAGTTGGGGTTCACTAAATAAGGACACTAAAAACCACGCACACACCCATTGTGAGTAATGCGGAGTAACAGGTGACCCAAGGCCACTAGACTCTAGACAGCCCACTAGACCTACTAAACTCAACGGTCCTTGAGTCACGAGACTCGGGGTCAAGACTGTTACACGTGATAGCACTACGTCATCAATCTGGCCTAATCCCTAGGTCCAAAACCACGATGACACGTGAAAAATTCCCAGCCCTATGCTGGTCAACTGGACTCACAGTCCAAGACCATACACACGGCCCACACGGATACTCGGAGCACACGCATGGGGTTACCCGGACTCCAAAACTCACGAGCATGCCAATCGACACAATGCGGCACCTCCAGACACCCCCAAAACACAAACACAAGTCTCATGGTGTCTGGGACATTCACGAGGCCGAAGGTCAACCACTGGGTCACAACCGGGTGTGGACGCACTTTTCCTTTAGATTAAATCGATTCGCTTCGTTTATTTTGGTTTTGTTAAGTGCGTGGGCGTGCCAGTCACCGAAGTGACGATTTATTCGGGCTCCGCGGAGCCCATGGTGCGCTCAGTCCTCGTTGTGTTATCCATAGTTCATTCATCTTGATTGAAGCGTTTCATCATTTGTTCGTTTCATTTGTTTGCTACTCCTTCTTATCTTTATCGCATTATTAGTTTTCAACAAAATTTCGACAGCATCTCCCCTTGACCCTAGCGTAAGGGAGATATAAGGAACGCACCCACACGGGGTGGCGGAACGTGACAATTAGAGGCGGATGCCCGAGAGAGACACCTTTGATGAAACCTCAGAAAACTTGGGGAACAGTGAGTGGGGGAGGACCCTAGGATTGGCTGCAGGTGCTAAGGGATGAGGCATAGAGGCTGGTGTGCTGGCCAAAGGGGCTCAGGGGTGTACTGGGCTAGCAAGCTGGGGGTTAGGCTATACCGGCGAGGGGTCATGCAGGTGAAAGGGTGGCCAGAAGGACTGGGGGTATACGTGGCAGGAAGATGTGTACCGGCGAAGAGAGTGTGCCGGTGAAGGATAGGCCAGGGGGCTGTGCTGGGGAATGCATAAGGCGTGCCGGTGAAGAGAAGGCTAGAGGTGTACCGCTGAAGGAGGGGTTAAGGGTGTACCGACCATGGAGCTGTGCCGCTGAAGGAAGGGTTGGGGGTGCCGCTGAAGGGTGGCCTGAGGGTGTGCCGTTGATGGAAAGGCTGGGTATGCCACTGAAAGAAGGGCTAGGTGGTTTAAGGCCAATGGGAGGAAGAAGGCCGTCGGGCCTCTAGATTTGGTCTAGCTGGAAGAGAAACTGTGATTAGGGGAAGGAGAGATGGGGGTTGGATGCTTGAGGAGGTTGGGAGGCACTGTCACGCCCACAAAGAGGATGAGGCTGGGAGGGCCGTCACCTATGAACGAGGGGCCACTAGTAGGGAGAGAAGGAAACACCAGAGGAAGAGGGGGGAGAGGGATGAAGGAGGAGACAAACAAGCATACACAGAGGCTCGAACCAGCGGAAGGTAGCCATAAACACATAAAAAAAGGACTTTCATTCATGGCGAATAGAGGCCGGGTACATCTAAACACGAGAATGCGGAGAAGAAGAGAAAGAAGAAGAAAAAAGAGGGACTGGGGGGGTTGAGCAGGGGCGACGGCTCCCTGCTCCTCCCCCACTCCCCTGCTACATCTCTCTCTCTCTCTCTTACTCTCTCTTAGTCTCTATTTTTTGGTGGCCATGGGAGGGAAACATCCTTCTTCTTCTTCTCTTGCGGAGGTGGCTCTGGTAGGTGGTCTCTCCGCATTCGTGTCTGTGTATCCGTCCCTATGTCTCTTTCTGTTTGTGTGTGTTTGTTCGCCGGGGAAGAGGAGCGTTTTATACTCCAACAACAGGGGCTTTAGAGCGCGAGATGGTGAAGGCAGGAATGTGGATGGCATTAATGAGGATTTGACCTTGCTCGTCCTCGGTGGTAGAGGGTATGGCCTGCGTGCCTCCCTCTCCGTTTGACGCCTCAGTGAGCCCATTGTGCTCTAGGGATCTATAGGGCGTGGGCATAAGATTTGGTCTGCCGGATGCACCGCTGGAGAAGCATGACGTTGAAGGGCCAGAATAGCGTGCCGCTGAAGGGTGACACGGTGTGTCGTGAAGTCTGAGTTCGAGCTTTGGATGAAGAACCAACTAGAGGGCCTGATCTAGGGTGCATGGTCTGTGTGTGTGTACATAACTGGGGGCGTCAAACCCGCACTAACGAGCGTGGCCCTAGCTAGTCATTATTTTATGTTTCTAGTTACTATACAGTGTCTAAGTCTCCGCCTGGGACGTCGCAGCGAAACACCAGAGGCTACAGACTAAGTCATCAATTAACGCAACCGGCCTTACTTTTGGTGGGCAGGTACTCCCGTCACTTGACTTGAGTTTGTCGTGACTCGAGGTCTCGTTTCTCATCTGCGAGACAAGATTTTGTGTGTGGTTTCAGTGTGGGCCTTTGTGTGTGAGCACAGGCCTTTACGACAGAGGTGTCGAGATATTTTTCCTATTAGTTTGACTAGGGTGGTACGTGTCCTGGTAGTCCACCGACTGTAGGATCGGGGTGTTAGTTTTCATTTTGGTAGGAATAGTTGTAGAGCCGTGGTTTCATCGGCTGCCGTGTTTTAGGGATTCATGCACGATCGTGTCTTCTACCGTGTAGTTGTAGCTATTCCTGCTATTATTGTTGTTCAAGCTATAGTTGTTGCTTTCCGTACTGTCGTTGTTTTCGGTTGGGATTTCGCTGGACCCCTACTAAGCCAGTGATTGGAGGCTCACTCTTGGCTTTCAGGTGTTGCGGTTCTTTCTCGAGGTTCGAGGGCATTGCGTGGAGGTTCCTAGTTCTCAGCTCATCGGGCCGAGTGTTCACTTGGCATTTGGTACATTTTCCTGCCTTGGACTGTACTGTTGTTGTACTGGACTCTATTATAGTTAGCTATTTATTTCTATTAATTATTTAATTATCTTATTTTATTTTCTATTTCTGTGGACACCACACCTATCCTTTTAGCCCTTCTGAGCCCTCCAGCTCGTGGGCGACGGGTCCGGATTCGAATGATATCAGGTATTCCTGGTATCTAGATCTTGGGTCGTTACATTTGCGGTCCCACGAGATATGAATTAGTTTCATCATGGTAATATCTCCCCCTAAATGTATGCACGGTTATAAAAAATCTCCCCCTTAATATATGCCATGTAATAAGCATGTCTAAACCAATGTAATTTCGTTTAGCAAGGTGATGTGTCATAGAAGGAGTCAAAAGGATGGGTGTATATTATTTACAATCAAACATGCATTGAGATGAATTTGTTACACAAATGGATCACCGGTACGTGGCGGAGATAAAGGTCCAAAGACCCTACTCACACATAAGGAAAGCTTCCAGATGGACGTAGTCCACCTTTCCACTAACATCATTTTATATACCGGATAACCATGGCATTAAAACACAGATGTATGCAATGTCATGTAAATATATGCATGTAGCTTCAAAACATGATTGAAGACTTTCTTTATTTACAAATATGCAAAGTGTGTGTATGATATGTGCAGTATGTGTCATGTATCTAAGTATATAAACTGTATGTGCAGAAGTGAATTTTTATTTGCAAGAAGTACGCAAGTAAAAGAGTGAAAAACTCTATGTACAGATTAAAACATTCAAACCTAAATTTTTATTTGTAAAAGTAAAGCGATCCTATTAGCCTAACATTGCACAGATTATAGTTATTCCAAATATGTAGCATTGTGAGCGAAATAGAAAAATAAAACTAATTAAAATAATTTTGGATGCATTGACAACTTTGATGCTAGAGTTTTCCAACATGCACAATATAAAAGTGTATTGCATTACCAAAACGCAGCACAACAGAGCATCAAATACACTGAAGACTTTGATCAAAGAAATTACATAAATTATACTAACAACAAAAGAAAAAGTGAAGGGGAACTAATGTAACTGAAGAGAGCAAAACCTTTCCAAAATGATTTTTTTTTTCAATTGGAGGCTACCACACCACACCAAATGAACTTTCAGAAAACATTGGAAACAGAACTTGAAGACATCGAATTCGTAACAAGCTCACTTTTTAGAGCTTTATGCAGATACTGAGGGCAGGAGTAGAAGTAGAAGTAGCTTTCCAAAATAGAAACAAACAGTTGTCTTCTAAACACTACAGGGCTACTCCTTATATCAATTGCATGATCTATCTCGAAATGCAGATAGGTTGCATTTAGTATATCCAACACAAGGAAAGAAGGAACATAACATGGATGGGTAATCCACCGTGATCAACCCACCACCCACAAACCGAGGCCACGAGAGAGCTCGCCACCCAATCTCCTCAAAGCAAATCATAGCACGGAGATTCCTCAGAACCGGCAAAAACCATCACAAAAAGGCATGGAAAAGGGGACAAACACATGCCACGTGGATTGGGAATTGAGCGTCAGAGGGAAGAAGGGGGAGATCACGACTGCAAGATGGACGCCAACTCCCCTGGCGAGCACAAAAGCAGGCACCTTGACATCGGTGGGCTTGAAGTAGATGAAGATGAGATACCCCACAAGTATCCCGAGGGGGAGCCCGATGCCGAATCCAATAATGCCCAGCAGCGTATTCAGGAAACCCATCCTGCCCACCTCCTCAGAACCCCACGTCACTGCTATGAACTAGACCCACCGATCGGTGTGGTGATGCTCCGTGTTGATGGGGGACTCCCTCTCACTGCTGTCATCCTCCTTGTCCCACACCGGGACGATGTCAGCAGCGATCATTAGAGGGTCGCCGCTCTGCAGGCTTATATGAAGCAATCGATGACGTAAGAGTTAAAGGGGTAGCTGTCGCTTTCGCGACAGAGGTCGCGGGCGGAGGAGTGGGTCCATGGGTGCCTCTAGCGGTGAGAGAGGATGTTGGTGGCGGCGCGGAGCTTAGTGGTGGGAAGGAGGGAGAGTATGTCCACTAGATCCGGGAGGATGAAGAAGAAAGGGGTAAGGGAGGAAGAGAAAGAGGGAGAGAATGGGTTGGATTCGGGAGAAATGAGTGTTAAAAGGAAAAAAAATGAAAAATATCAGGCTGTAACTTTCCCGCCATCGTGGCCAGCTCAATTCTTACGTTTTTTATTTATTATTATTTTTTATTTGAAGTGGTTTATTCCTACGTATTGTAAAAAGTGAAAGAATAGCTATGACTTATTCTTATATTTATTCACAAAGCGCAGGAATAGATAAATTTTTCCTACATTTCTTAACGAACCGCCGGAATAAGATCTCGCAAAATGAACTCTTTACAAAACTTAATCTCAAACACTCAGTGTGCAAATGATTTCAACAATTGTCACTTGAATGAAGAGAATTACCAACAACTAAGTACGAGGCAGAGGTTTGATCTAGGATCTCCTCACACAAGAGATGACATTCCAGATACGCCTAACCTATCTTTCCCCGTCATGCCTTTTTATATAGTTGATGGTTGAAGGCATTCACAACTCATTCAAATGAAAATGAAATCAAAATCAGATGCTAACTGTGAACGGCCCTAAACATACATCTAAATGAAGCTGTAAACAAATGAGCAAACATGCAAGGGACACAAGAGTTTTTAGGTGGTTCGGCCTTAATCTTGAGACCTACGTCCACCCCACACTCATACCTGAGTGTGGCTTCTGCTGATCCACAACTTAACCGCTGATCCACAGTGTCGGGGATGAATCCCTACAACCGTTGAGCAACACAGCTTGCTATCTGCTGACTAACAACTTGACCCGCTGAGCCTCACAGCTTGTTGACCTCTAAGCCTCACAGCTTGCTAACTGCTGAGCAACACAGCTTGTTGTCCGAGGAGTTGCTCCTCGCCATTGAGCATCATAACTTGCTCCACTGACTAACAGCTTGAAGAACAGAGATAAAAGAAAATTGTAAAGGACTGAAAATAATAATCAGATGAAATAAGAAAACTAATATAGCTCAAATGAGCAGACGATTCTATATCTGATGTAGAAATCATGACTTCAGCAACGAACACTTCTCACACTTCTTCTCCTCTTCTCTGATACCCTGTTCTGGCACTTCTTCTCTTTTCTACGACTAACTCTCTCACTCTCCAGCACTTTACTCTCTGTGAACTCTGGCGCTCTCACTGCTCTAGACTCTCTTTCAATTGCCTTCTCTTTGAATTGTCTTCTTCTCTACACTTTTCTGTCTATATATATTCTTCGACTGAGAGATCCCCTTTTTATATGCACAAGCTGGATTGAGTAGTCCCACACGAATTCATTCCAGTGCGTGGAGAGAGTGTTCCCACCAATGCTTTTCAAGAAAGTGACTTAAAATGTCCAGGTGTCAAATCTGGAGATGAAACGAATCCACGTAGCGAGTTGTTCTGGTGGACAGACAACCTTGGATCACGTGCCAGTTATCTCAACTTTAGGGCCATGTGATAACTTAAGTCTTGATGCTCTCTGCCCTTCAAGTGTTTGATCGAGTTTAAGTCTTCTCAACTTAAGTACCTGTCAACAAAATATAAATCATTTCATCAAACACCTTATCATCATGATTGCTTAGACAAATGCAGACTTAGCCAATATCATAACAGTCAGATACTCAGATCAGAAAAATATAATATGAAGTATGTGCACTGATGTAGACACACAATGCATCGACTTGTGTGAGAAAACTTATGCACAAATGCAGTAAGTTAATTGCAACTGCATTGACCTGCGTAAACATAGGTAAACCTTATATGCATGGAGATGATGAATGAAGAGAAGAATTAATGAAGATGCACTGACTTATATGAAGCACAGGTAGACTTGTCGAGCTAAACCATGTAATGATGCATAGACTAGTTGAGGCAATGGCTAGAGCTTGAGCATCGACCTGATGCCTTAAGCAAACATGAAAGCTTAGACTTGAGTCTAGTGAGTAACGAAGGTGCATTGACCTGTTAGACATAGACTCTACATGTGCATCGACCTTATAAAGCATGTTGTAACATATGCATCGACCGTGTAGAAGATGTTGCAATACGTGCATCGACCTGATGTACATAATACTTGCATTAGTGTCGGCCTTCTAGAATGAATGTTATGATTTGCATCGACCTTGCTTTACATAAGGTGCAATGTGCATCGACCGTGTTGAGCACAAAGTCACTAGTGCACTGACCTTGCTGAGCACAAGGTTCACTAGTGCACCGACCTAATACACTGCTGGTGTATACATGCACCGACCTATGTAACTACATGCGAGTATATGCATCGACTACAAGCACAAACATGCATCGACCTTATGTTCAACGTGGTACAAAGATGCATCGACTTGACAGGCTTCAGACTAAAATGTGCATCAACCTTCTACACTACAACCATTATCATGAATTAACCTTATTAGCTACAACGTGAGTGTGTATCGACCTTATCTGACTAAGTCATGAACATGCATTGACCTTATATGACTAAGTCATGAACATGCATCGACCTTATACGACTAAGTGCCTATATGTGCATCGACCTGATTTTCTGACACTTAGACAAATAAAAGACTTGTATAACCTGAATGATCAAGATGCCTTAACAAGTCATGTCATTCTGACACATGGAAGATGATGACTCAATGAATCATTATTAAGCAGTTTTGTCACAACATGATTCATAGTTGTGACATCATCAAAACCAAGGTTTCGACACGCCGCTCCCGCTCGTTTCACCCCTCTCGAGGTGAGCTGGCAGATCTCTCTCGATCGGACCACTCGATTTCAGTCAGACGGCCTAGGGCCGCGATGTTCTCCTCGCATCTGACGTGCTTTCGCACCACAGTGAGGAGGTTTATTAGGGTAGTCGGGGCTTCAATTCCAAGGGAAAGTCAGAGGATGGAGTCCCGAGTCCCTTGTGTCAAGGAGGTGGTGATGATGCTAACGTCGAGGCGAGGGATACGGAGCGCCTCTGCTCGAAAATGAGACACATAATCCCAAAGGGTCCCCTCTCACCTCTGCCTGATGGCGAGTAGACTCAGCGCAGATTTGGCTTCCTTGCGGCAGCCAATAAAGTTCTTCTTGAATAGCTTCTTCAGCTGTTGAAAGGAGGTAATGGTCCCAGTCGACAGGGACTCAAACCAGGTGCGGGCGTTCTCCCGAAGGGTGATGACGAACGCCAGGCATTTCATAGCGTCTGAAGCTTGGTGGAATACCAAGTTGCACTCGAAACGGTGCATATGGTCGGCTGGGTCGGTGGTGCCGTCGTAGGAGGTGAATGACGACAGCTAGAATTTTGGAGGGATGGGAGTCTCCATAATCTCCCTGGAAAAGGGAGAGTGGAAGTTGAGGTCATCGTCGATGAGGCCGCGGGCTTTGGTGGTGAACAGAACGTCATCCAAATATCAGACCTTACCCTTGATCTCGTCCATGCGCCTTAGTCGCTGTGCCACCTTTGGATTGGAGTAGAGTGGGCTGCGTGCCTTTGATGCGGGTGAGCTACGCGGTCACCAGGTCTATGTGGTGGAGGCATGGGATGCCACCCTCACTCGGTGGGAATCCGCCATGGTTGGGTCCCCTCGTTCTGAGGATGTTCCGAGGGGACGCGTTGGGGCCCCATGGGCCTATTCAAGAGATCTTGACATAGGCCTGTCAGGACATCGATTTGTTGGCGCATCTCAGTGAGCTCATCAGTGGTGGTCTCTCGACGGGGCCGAGTGGAGGATGAGGCATCTTGCGATCCCCGACGGGAGCTGGGACCTTGGTGAGAACTGTAGCCTTGGTTACCGGTGTTGCGAAGACTTCCACGAATTGTCATGACTTTTTGATCGAACTTCTCACAGACAGCGCCAAGAAGTGTAGAGGCAGAAATCTAGTCTCTAGCCCTTGTACCATACTTCTCTATTTATTTGTCGGGGAAGGCCGCTTGGCACTCGTGGAAGCCTGCAAGCACCAGAAAAGGAGAGCGTCAGAAGGAGTCCCAGGCGTTATCCCAGGGAATAACTCTTCGATGCTTAAGTCAGTGCTCGGGAGATGGAGAAGTAGGAAAGAGAGAGAGAGAGTTATAGAGTGCCGCGGTAAGCCTGATCGGAGCGAACTGCCTTCCAAGAGGAGTTCTCGCCGTGACCAGCGGGTGCTCGGAGAGTGCTCACTGGGCGGTAAGTGTCACGCCCCGAGCGCAGAAGATTACTCAGAAGTGGCATGACGATGTCTATAACGATCATGTCAATCAGAGCGTAGTGCATTCAACACATACAAACAGAGTGCACAAAATAGAATTAACCCAAATTCGGGCTTCCCCCGACTTTCTGGTACGTCTTTTCTGTTCTGTCGACTGTACTGTTAGACTTGTTGTCTTCCTTTGGACTGGACTCTGGTATATAATTGTTAATTGAAACTGTTAATTAAAAAGTAATTTTATGTCAGCTACTTTAGCAACCGATCTAATGAAATTTAATTGCTTCCTGTCATATCTCTGTGGCTTCAATGTACTACACGACAGTCCTTTTATCCCTTCAGGAGCTTTCCCGCTCTTGGGACGCCTCACGGGTTCCAAGTGATATCAGGTGTATTCGATAGTCCTATCGGGTATATCTGGTATCCGGGATCCGGGTCGTCACATGTGTTGCCTCAGTCAATTGTGATTCATGTTTCCAGGCCGACTGATGGCCCTGTCAGTCGACTGACCCTTGTTATAATTGACTGGCATGGCTCCTGGCGGGTGTCGTTCCTGATCTAGTCACGATTCTCCACCGACCACTACTCTCAGACCGCGTCTCTTCCTGAACCATGTTCTTGGTTACCTACCTTGTGAGTCGACCCGCTTGCTTAGTGAGTCGACCCAAGCCCCGACTAGCCTCTGTTAATCGCGGTTATCCTTGGACCGCTACTCCATGACTACGGTTCTCTCTGGACCGTGATCATATATCCTATTCAAGGAGTCAACCCCACCAGCCTAGTGAGTCAACTCAACCCACCTGATTGGTCCCTTTTGATAGCGGTTCGACCTTGACCGCTACCATAATATAACAGTCCTTCTCTGACTGCAACCTCGTCCAATTTCTCGAATTTCATGATTTTTCTGTGGCATAGCAGTCATGTTTAATGTTAGCCCTTTAGGCTACTATCTTATCGTGTTCTCGGCCCTTTTATAATTCTTGGCTTCCAGGTGATATTCTTATGACTTATCACTTGAAATTCCTTCCAAGGAATGACCTTCGTTCTTAGTGCTTGGTTACCTAAGCTTAACTTTAGAACTTTTGGCCAAAAATAAATGAATGTCTAGATCTTACTTAGGATCTTTGATGCACCACTCAATGCCAATGCCTCATAAAGGGCCCGATCTAGTCCTGGGAGGAGCGCTCAAAAGTACTTGTGTCTATGGGAGTTTGTAATGACAAGATGTGACATTACACCGAAGTACTTGCTAGCATGTTAATCTATGACATTCACCTCTAAATGGAACTCATAACTCTACATGACATGTCATACTTGCGTGCTTGCTATGTCTATTACATGAAAATTCGTGCTATATACTTGCTCTAGCTCTTGATATCCCTTATCGCTATATCAGCTCACCTTTTTTGGTCTATAGTTAACTGCCGTTATACATGGTTTATTCTGCACATTTTCTCATTTGCATGAAATTGTTAAATTGATTAATCACTTAAAGATTGTCTGACGTACAGATATAATTCCTAATGAGCTCTCGCTCACCCAGTTTTTCCTAATGAGCTCTCGCCATCCTTTGTGTCTTTTGTCTGTTAATGTCATAGTTACATTAGTTGTGGTCATTGTCGAGTTGTAGAAATTGGAACATTGTATTTCCTTTGTTTTGGTCAAATTTACGTAAGTGTCAGTTTGCAACTGCGAATTGGGCAGTTTATATAGAGTTTTCAGAAAATCCAGAAAGTTCTCCCAAGATTTTAGGAGATGGAGTCTACCAAAATTCATGTTCTATGGATCAATCTCGAGATAATACAAAGGATAACAGGTAGGAATAAGTGGGACTCAATTTGGTGGAAGGATATGAAAGATATGACTTCTAGAAGGGAGCCCCGGAGCTTAATCTACAGAGTTTGTGTTGAACTAGGATGCACAAACCCCCAACTTTTGTCTGTGATTCTAAGCAAGATAGCAAATGAAAATATGAGATCTATGGACCAAATTCAAGATAATATAAAGGAGAAATCATAGGAACAAACGGTGCTCAATTCGGAGTAGAATTCAAGAAATTATGGGCTCTGCAAGAGGGCCACGGTGCACAGAAACGGAGCAGAATCTAGCACGACTTGGACTCTTGGTTTTCTTAGCAGTCTATAGTAAGACCTCCAGAGGACCACAAACGGTCTAGGGTAAGACCGCAAGGCTCTAGGGGTCGAACAGGGAGATTTTAGGCAAGTTTGGGTGTAGCGATCTATCGTAGGACCGTTTCTTGTGCTCTGGCGGTCTAATAATAGACTACTATATGGGCTCTGGCGGTCTAATAATAGACCACTACACCAATGGAGGAACATTCTGGGTAGACTACGCGTGACTTCAGAAATTGAAGCATATCTCTCAAACGGTGTAGAACTAGTGAAAGTGGTAGAAGAAGAAATTGTAGATAACGGAAAGAGGAACAACTTTCATGAAGAGAGCAAGATGAGAAAATGATCAGAAGATGGAGAAAATGAGACTGGAAGATAGGAAAAATGCTGGGTCTGAAGGTGAACAGCGCAGCCAGCTAGAAAAATGCAAATAGCTCACAATCGGGGCTGGCTAACGGCATAAAATAAGAAGTGGTAGATCTCGAAAAATCAAACAACTTTGGTAAAGAGCACATTTTCAATAGAGGAAAGGAAGGTGATGAAAAAATGCCACTTTCAGGATTGACAGTGAGGGAGAGCCGAATGCTTGATGGAAGCCGGCCTAAATGGGCCGTAAGTCGACTTGAAAGTTGGAAGTTGGTAAACTAAGCTCTAGGGCTCTAAGAAATCATGATCTCCAAGGCTCAAAGGCTAGGGAACAGTGGAATGGGCTCGAAATCCATCTAAGGAAGGCTCTAAAATAACAGATAATTCGGGACATCAAAAATGATGAATAAGAGAAATGACACAACTTGTGGGCTAAAACGGGTGTCAACACTAGTCTCTCACTTCAAATGTAAGAGGTCACCTCCGTCGATCGACATAACTCTTCTGTCGGCTCTAGGCTACCTGTAATCTCTGCCTAATTAGCTGCACCACTTCTACACACTGCTGCACTAACTCCAGTCCTGTCATAACTCGCTCACCAACCTCAAACCAGTCAACTAGATTGCGACATGGTCACCCATACAAGGCCTTGTAAGGCGCCATGCCCAGACTAGAATGGGAGCTATTGTTGTAGGCAAATTTCACCAACAGTAAATGATGAATCCATGACCCTTGCCACTGTAGGCAACAAGCTCTCAACATAACTAGAAGTCCAGGGCCCTGCTTGTGACCAGCCCCCGACTGGCACCAGCAACCAGAGAATTCTGCAAAAATCATGCGTCATCTTGACCCAGTTATGAAGACTCTCCCACTGGTTTTTCCTCTGGAAAAAATCATGAGTGACTGCAGCAGTGACAACTCCAATGGCCTATCCCCTGTTCAAGAAGGTGGGCAGAACCGCCGTGACCACCGACTCGATTACGCTTAAGTTTCCCCTTTCTCGCCTGGCTGACTTAGCACCCCTCCCTGCGTGGAGGTAGTGTTTGTGTGTAATCTACATCTTCCCCACCCCTTGTCCAACCCTCCTGCATGAGGAGTAGTGCATGTATTTGATTAAAACAGGGAGAAGCTCCATCGGCGCAGTGTGCGGGGGAACTGACACTTCCCCACTCGCCCACGTCTCTGAACGGAGTCGATTTCTTCAAACCGACTGGGTAAGCTCTAACCCTTGCTCTTATTTCAGTTCTTGTACATCTATTATCCGTGGAATTACTCTGCTGGCAGTGAGAGTGCCCGACCCTGGAGCATGCAGCTACGAGCGGTCACCGTGGGATCGCATGAGAGAGAGCAACCCAGTGCCCTTTGGGCCCAAGCCAGCCCCTTGAAAGTGGGCACCGTACCCTTGGGAGGGCAAGTCTAGCCCTGCTGGCCCTCTACCAGCAAGGGTCTTGCTCCACCACCTCTACTCGGTATCACCGAGTCACCCCGGGTCGTGTGCGCAACGGTGGTTCGGTGAGTTACATGGTTCTCCACTCCAGTGCTTGTGTTTGCGTGGTAGGTCTAAGGAACTTTGGTCTAGTTACTGTATATTCCTTAGTGGTGTCACATCACGACCCGCTCCACGCCCCATTCATGCCAAAGCGCAGGGGAAACAATGCCACCCGATGGAAAACAACCCCTGGAGGCTAAAAACACCACATGCAAGCATTAAACGCGAAATCGGGGCGATTCCAACGAATCGACCCTAAACGAGTCACCGGGATTCCCGGACTCCTACCAGCCCCAAATGACAACTGATCGACACAAAACTGGTGGGGTTGGGATCTTGACATCCTAGCGGTCAATTTGACACTAACTACATCGAGAATGGTTGCCATTTTATGGCGAACCATAAAAACCCCAAAAACTATGATTTTCACTAAACTAGCCCGATCTCCCCCGATCGAGCACCATTTTATGCAAAATTGCAGAGAAAATGTAGAGGACGAAGTGGTGATCCATCTCCCTACCTCCACCGATGAAATCGAGCACCGAGGCGACTAAACCGCGACGGAAACCACCATGAGAACCGAACCGTCGGCTTTGAATCCACCGTTCAGGATCACACCAGAATCGCACCGATCCTCGCTCCACCACGCATCTCAGCAACCTCCCGGCGTCGTCACCTTACCCACGATCCCCTCCGTCTGTGGCTGGAGGCGAAGAGGCGAGAGAATGAGAGAGAATGAGAGAGAGAGTGAGGGATGGCGTGAGAGAAGAGAGAGAGGGTGGGGGGGTTTTAAATAAAAAGGAAATTTAAAATTTTTTCTAATTTTTAAAAATCTATAAAATGTGCCGTCACAAAATCCATAGTACTGATTGCTTCCCATGTCTACTGAGGAATTTTCATTTTCTGCATTAGCCCTGATGGCTTTTGGTGCTCTGCCTTTACCTGTTGACAAATCAAGCATCTAGCAACATAGTCGGCTATGTCCTTCTTCATTCCTTGCCACCAAAAAGGCTGTTTCAAGTCTTGATATATTTTACCACCTCCTAGATGAATAGAGAACACTAATCGGTGAGCTTCCTCTAAAATCTATCTTTTAAGATCGGTCAAATCAGGTACACAGATCCAGTGTTGAAACCGAATCACTCCATCTTCATCACGAGCAAAGCTGATTTTTTCGATCAATTCTTGCAGTTGCGGATCATCTTTTTACACCTCTATCACCTTGTCAAGCACTATTGACCAAATGGTCAGTTGGGTCACAAATGCCTGACATAGCTGAGGCTCGATCACAGCCATAACTTACGCTGCATCTTTGATCATCTTCCAATCCTGCTGCAACATAACCCTTTTTCTACTGAGTGCATTGGCTACTACATTTGCCTTTCCTGGATGGTATCATAGTTTGAAGTCATAATCTTTCAGGAATTCGACCCATCTTCTTTGTCTAAGATTCAACTACTTTTGAGAAAATAGGTACTTCAGACTCTTGTGGTAAGTGAACACCTCGAACTTGACGCCATAAAGATAATGACGCCAGATCTTCAAAGCATAAACCATCACAGCCAACTCCAAATCATGAGTCAGCTAGTTTCGCTCGTGCTCTTTTAGTTAACGAGAAGCATAAGCGACCACCCTTCCATTTTACATTAATACACTGCCTAACCCAACCTTCGATATATCAGAGTAGATGGCGAAGTCGTCTGCATTATTAGGTAAAATGAGAACTGGTGCCGATGTCAGCCTAGCCTTCACCTCTTGGAAACTCTTCTCACAATTGTCAGACCATATATATTTGACTCTCTTTCCGGTCAACTTGGTTAGTGGCACTTCTAGAGATGCGAATCCCTCGATAAAGTGGCGATAATAACCAGCTAACCCTATGAAACGTCGAATCTCCATGGGAGATTTAGGAGCCTCCCATTCCAACACTGCCTCAACCTTTGTGAGGTCAACAGAAACACCACTGCCTGAGATTACATGCCCAAGGAAATGGACCTCCTTCAGCCAAAAGTCACATTTGCTGAACTTAACATACAACTTATGTACTCTTAGCATCTCGAGGATGATTCTCAAGTGTTCTCGGTGCGAAGTTTCATCAGGGGAATATATCAACACATCATCAATAAAGACAACCACAAAGGCGTTAAGATAAGGTCTAAACACCTGATTCATCAAGTCCATAAAAGCTGTAGGCGCATTTGTTAGACCAAAAGGTAGCACCAAGAATTCATAATGGCCATATCTCATTGGGAACGTCATCTTGGATGTGTCTTCTTCCTTTAGCCTGAATTGATGGTATCCCGAACGCAGACCAATCTTTGACAACACCGTGGCTCCCTGCAACTAGTCAATCAAATCATCTATACGGGGTAAAGGGTACTTATTCTTAATGGTCACCTCACTAAGTTTGTGATAGTCAATAGAGAGTGTTAGAATTGATTAAAAAAAAGGTCGACAAAAGTTCACTTGTGATTAGATAAAAAGTATGGGGTTTTTTGAAATTTTGCCATAAAAAACTACATTTTCGAAGGGTTTGAGTTTGGGTTTTCGCCAACATGGTTATGAGATGGGAAGTTTGTAGGACTTTGATAAGGGGTTGAGACGACATAAGAGTCTTCTGCTAATAAGTTTCCTCTCCTTTATCAACCAAACGTCAATGAGCAACTGAGAAAACCTCAACTTTTCAAGTGCACCTCTGTTCATAGAAACCAGAGAGTAGGCGTTCTCAGATGAAGGGAGGAAATAGGATTATGGGTCGATCAAGTAGAAGGACTTGGAGAGCTTGAGGAAGCTCAACATAGGCTTGAGAAGGCCATGGAATCCTAAACATTCCGAAGGAAAAGGCGGCCGATACCTTGACCTCCTTATCAAAATCCCATCTCGCAAGAGAGTGGTACAAGTTCGAAAGAATTTTGATTATTTTGGTATTATCCACCTGGTAGAAAGATCATTTTGGGTTGCTTTAAAAAAACACCTATGTTCAAGGGAAAAAATAATATTAGTATGAGTCTATGAAATTATATGGAGGAAACTATTAAAAATAATCTGACATTATTTTACCTATGCATAAATTGTTCTCAATGACCTCGGCACCCGGCAATCCAAGTTTAGTAGAATCAAGAATATTGTTTGATGGTGGGGTGGACTCAGTGAGGGTTTTGGAAGTACGTGTAGTCATTTTTCATATTGAGATGTCACAAGTGCTCATTCAACCACAAAATGAAATCATAAAACATATTCCTCATCGCCCCCAACCACTAGTCGATGCACATATGATCCTATCTCATCCGGAGTAATGACCCAAACAGCACAAGAGACATGATTGTCATAGAGTTGCATTGATATGCCGTCTACGACACCCAACCATGCATACGCATGACATATTGGGCATGCATTAGGGGCAACAAATATGGGGATCTCGTAGGGGATGTTTTAAAACAATGCCTGGCAAATGATATTAAAACAGATGACAGATATAGAAAATAAAATACAACATATTGTTAAATCAAATATGTTAGAAATCAAGACATATGAGGACATGGAGAAAATATGCCTTAAGAACAAAAGTTACATTGTGAAATAGATCAATTTTCAAGCCAAAATTGTGTAGCAATGGAGTCCCTAAGATGCTCCCCTTCCCTAATGTCATGAGACACCACAAGCACATTGAGATCTATATCCTCGTCACCGGTATCTTCAACGTCAAGTGGTACATGTTGAAAGTAAAAGTCATCCTGTAATGCCCCAGATTTTTCAGATATTTTTCATGGGTCCCGGATTGAGTTTAGCTATATACGCGTATTTTTATCTATCAGACCTTCGAAACCCAGTATACGGTGAACCGTCACATTCTCCGACTTCGGGATGTTACCACTGCGTTGTGCATTTTTCGAGGATCGCGGGAAGTATTTTTTCTTATTTTTAGCATTTTTTAGAATTTTTAAAATTTCCTATATAAAATCCCCTCCCCTTTTCTCTCTCCCTCACTCTCATTTATCCATTCGCACTCAAATATCCTTCTGGAAAGGTCACCCTTTTCAGAGAAAATCATTGGCTGTCAGAGGAATCTTCCAGAGGTGGGGCCCTTTACAGATTTGGTCCCCTATCTACTCCCGTTTCCAGCGCGCATGGGAGAAGTGACAAAAAGCATGTTGAAGCAAAAAGAGATGCAGGAAGGCGATGTCCGGGCTATGCTGTATGTGCAAGTGGATAATTCACAGAAGATGCTTGAGGGAGAAGGATATTCGGGCTCTCCTGAGGTTGATGAAGAAGCAGAAGAACAAGGAGCAAAGGTAGAACAGAGGAGTGAAATGATTTTTCGTGGGATCCTATCATCCTTATGCCACTAGCGTGAAAGCATCATTGAAGCTCATCTCCTTCACATTCTGAAGCTCAGACCACAAGGGAGATAGCGTCCTCAGACGTCTGTACAGTAGTTGGAAAGCCCGTCCAACATTCTTCTTCCATTAGCGGTGAAGAGCCCACGAGAGGAGAAGGAGCGTCTAGGCGTCGTCCAACTCACCAGACACGATTTCTTTTCTCCCATTGATTTTCAGTCATACCTTCTCTGCTTGTTTTATTTCTAGTTTGTTTTTCTCAAAAACTCATATCCATACATTAATCCCTAACTGCATGTAGGAAGACAGACTGAGGGATCTCAGGTCCGTGGTTGTTGGTTTGAGTACCCGCAAGCTGTTGGATAGCAGATGTGAGAGACTCTTTCTCTCGGTTGGAAGCTGTGAATCAGTTGTAGTGCTTTAGCACTAGTGAAGCCTCACTCAATTGAGTGAGGGGTAGACGTAGGTCTCTACACAGAGACCGAACCACCTTAAAATCTTGTGTCTCTGTGGTTTGTTCATCTTCTTGCCTTGACGCTAGATGCTTGTGTAGGAATGTTGTCAATACATCTTCTGTGCTTTTGGCTCAATAGTTAGTGGAGACTCTTGCTTTACTGCTGTTTAGTCTTTATTTTTTATTTTCAGAAGAAGAGGCTGATCTATTCACCCCTCCCCTCTAGATCCACCTGTCACTACATATCACGTGGTATCAGAGCTAGTCTCTCTGAATGTGGTCTAATGACCTTGAGAGAAGTGGTGATATGGCGGCTAAGGGCCATATGCCCAAAGGGCATTCTATAAATAGACCTCCCTTTTTCACTGGGATGAACTATCCTCACTGGAAAAATCGTATGCAGGTTTTCATTAGAGCCCAGGATCATGATATCTGGAGAGTCGTGAGGAAAGGTCCATTTGAACTACCTGAAGATGAAGACACATGGACCAAGGAGCAAATAAGAAGATCCACTTTGAACTAGGGCACCCAGCACATTATGCAGTGCTCTCTTCACCCTGTTGAATTCTCAAGAGTGTCAACATGCGCCACTGCAAAAGAGATGTGGGACCGTCTTGAGGTAATCCACGAAGGGACATCACAGGTACGAGAGACTAAAGCAATTCTGCTAGTTTCTGAATATGATAAATTCATAATGATACCTGATGAGTCTATTTTGGACATGTATACTAGGCTAACCATGCTTACGAATAGCTTGACAGAGCTAGGAAAAAACTACCTGGACTGAGTTTACGAGTTGGGATGTCACAGAGAGTGGTATCAGAGCCATCACAGTTGTGAATTTACATAAATGGTCATCATCTTAATCCACATTTCAAAGTCTTGAACTAGTAGGTTGTCATGATGAAAACTTAACTATATAACTGTATTGTTAGACCATGGCGGGAGGAGGACGTCATGCAGTTCAGAATGACGATGCTCAGGAGGAGTCGAGAGGACCCCTGTCTCCGCCCCACCACCTTTGGTGGATTATGGAATATTCATGCAGGGTCTAGTTCAAGCTATGCAAACCCAGGCTCAGACACATGTGACACTTCTGGCGCAACTCCAAACTCAGGCAGCATCACCTTAGGAGTAAGTTTTTGGAGGGGTGACCATGATTGAGAGATTTCGATGGATGGCTCCACCCTCTTTTAAGGGGGAGAGTCAGCCAATTATGGTTGAAAATTGACTTCGCGAGATAGAAAAGATTTTCAGAGTCATCCGGTGTGCGGATGAGGACAAGATGAGTCTGGCGGCGTACAAGTTGTAGGAGAGAGCGGGCGTATGGTGGGCATTTGTGCTAAGGAATCAACCTGACAGACTAGAGCATGATATTACTTGGGAAGAATTCAGACGGTTATTCATGACAAAGTACATATCGGAGCATGTGCAAGACAATATGGAGCAAGATTTTTTGGCCCTAACTCAAGGGTCGATGACCATGCTCGAGTACGAGGCTAAGTTCGCAGAATTATCAAAGTATGCACCGCACATTGTTACATATGAAAGAAGGAAGGTGAAGAAGTTTGTGGCGAGACTACGACCGTCGCTTCGGACCCGTCTAATTGCACTGGATCTTGCTACGATGGAGGCAGCTCTTAGCGCGACATGTCGCCAAGAGAGTGACATGAAATTATATCAAGAGGATAAGAGGACTTCAACAAAGAGACCATAGGCACCATTTCACCGAAATGACAAAGGCAAAAGAGTAATGGAGAATCTGTCGCGATCGTTCGTGACAGGGAAGACCACACCACTAGCAAGGGGCAACGATAAACCAGAATGTAAACATTATGGCAAGCGACATGGCAGGGAAGCATGCTAGATCGCCACTGGCCAGTGTCTTCATTGTAGCGAGAAGGGCCACATGATCGCAGATTGTCCAAAGATGATGCAGCCTGTAGCAGCCCGACCGATAGTAGCTACAACACCTCTAGTAGCTGCCAGGCCAGTAGTAGAGAGACCTGCAGGGAGACCCCGAGCGCCAACTCGAGTGCTTGTATTAGTTAGAGAGGATGCTGAGCAGGTGGAAGACCTCACAGAAGGTACTATCTCTATCAATGGTATTCATGCTAGAGTATTGTTTGACACAGGTGCGGCACATACCTTCATTTGAGAGGTTTGCTCGTCAATTGCATGAGGAATTCAGAATTGAGTCGTTAGACCTAGACGTGCCCCTATTGGTGCAGACACCTACAGGAGCGGTGTCTACCAAGAGGCATATTGTAATGCCCTACAAATTTATAGTTTAATATTTTATTTATTTAATAATTTTTTTGATTATGCCTAAATCCTACCAGCAGTCCTTTTAGAGAGAGAGCGAGAAGAGAGAGAAAAGAGAGAAATAAAGATAGAGAGAGAGACGTGGGAAGAGTGTGTGTGCGTGTGGGGTTAGAGAGAGAAAGAGAGACAGAGGGGAAAGAGATAGAAAGAAGGTGAGAAGAGAGAGAGAGTGAGAGATCACCGACTGAAAGAGAGAGAGAAATAGAGAGGGAGAGAGAGATTCAGTGGGAGGTGGTTAGAGAGAGAGGTAGGGAGAGAATGAATGGGAGAGGGGGGTTGCCGCGGTGGGCGCGTGTGGGTGCATGGAGGAGAAGAGAAGTGGTGCGACGAGAGAGCATGCAAAGGGGGGCGCGGCCGGACGGGGTAGACGTTGTGATGGTGAGCTCACTGTGAGGAGGTGCGGTGCTAGTGGGAGGTTAGAGAGAGAAATAACAGTGAGGGCGTGCGTGACTACGATGAAAGTGGGGTTGGTTTACGGCGGTCGTAGGGGAGAGAAGAGAGAGCAGGAGGTGAGAAGGCAGGCAGGGTCCCGCATGTGTTAGATCGTGTGTGTACATGAGTGGGGGAGAAGAGAGTCGTGAGGGAGATGAGGCGAGGAGGCTAGAGAGAGAAGAGGGGGCTCATGTGCATGGCCGTGGGGACGCGGCTCAGCGGATGGGAGAGGGAGAGGGGGTGAGGGGTGAGGCACGACGGGGAGCGTTGTATGCGCGTATGAGAGTGATGTGTGCGCGTGGAGGAGGCGACGACGTAGGGAGGCGCTGCAGCGTGGTAGTGCGGAGGTGGAGAGAGAGAGAGAGGTAGAGAGGGTTAACAGGCAGGAAGAGCGAGGGAGAGCCGATGGGAACATGGTCACTGCGGTGGTTGGGGAGTGTGTGTAGAGGAGGAGGGGTGAGAGGCGGAGAGAGCAACGCCGATGGCTATGTGTGTAGAGAAGTGGCCTACTATGCGACAGAGAGGTGGTGGGGGCAAGTGAGGGAGACTTCTAGGGAGAGAGGTCAATGTGCATGGGAGAACAGATGAGAGAGAGAGAAAGCCATAGCGGCGAGGGTGCATGTGGCCGCGGACAGTGGAAGGCGAAAGACAGATGGGGGAGGGAGAACTGGGGGTAAAGTGGTCGCGTGGTGTCAGTGTGTGTGAAGGGAGTTAGAGAGAGGGACGCGACAAGCAAAACAACGCCGGTGGAGGCCAACTACGTGACTGTGTATGCAGAGAGAGAGAGAGAGAGAGAGAGAGAGAAGGGGAGGAGGAGACAATGTAGGGCCCCGATGGTGTGGGTGTGTTTACGTATGGGTCAGGGAATGAGAGACGGCGAGAGAGGGGTTAACGGTGTGGCTAGAGAGAGAAAGAGAGTCGTTGGGAAGAGGGAGAGGGGGGGAGAGCTACGTGGGAGGGGTTGCGGATGCTGGCAGAGGGACGTGCCTAAGAGGGGGAAGCTACGGTGGTGTCGAAGGAGGGGTGAAGGGAGAGGAAGAAGAGAGGGAGTGGAGTCCGGTGTGTGTGTCGGACAGAAAGAGAGAGATCTGACGGGGGTGGGGGAGGGAAGAAAGAAGGGCCGCGGCCGATGGTTGCGCGGAGGGAGTTTTAGAGAGAGAGAGATGGGATAACGACCCAAGATCCGGATACCAGGAATAACCCGATACCATTTGAATCTTGGCCCGCCACCCACGAGTCAGAAGGCTCAGAAGGGTTAAAGGGATGGTGTGATCATGCATTGAAATTCTAAAAAATAGTAGGAAGGTAAAGCTACAAAATTAAACTATAGTTATGATAGAAATAAAATTACATTTTATAACAATTATATAACTACAGAGTCCAGTCCACAAGTACAGTCAGGGAAAAGAAACGTACACTATCGGGTACACTCTGGCAACCTGGCGAGCTGACAACTAACGAACCTCTGACTGGAACGCCCCACTCTGAGAAGAACATCGCACCTGAAAAGTAAGGGATGAGCCACATCTCATAGGCTCAGTAGGGGTCCCACGGATCCCCACCTCACGAAAGTAGTAACAGAAGTGTAGCGATAGGAATAACAACAGTAAAGGAAAGCAATAAGAACAACAACAATGGAAGCAACAGAGTAAGAATGTCGGCACGACACGATGACAGTGACTAGCAACAGAAGATCGTCAATCAGGGGAAACACACACACAGGCCCTCTACACAACCTTGACCCCATGGTCGGGCAGTCTGTCCAAGCTGACGGAACCACAGACAAGGCCACATGGCCACACGCTGAACCAACACCCTCGAGAGAATCTCTCGATCCCAGGCTGGAACCAGTGGAAGAACCACGCCCCACGCACACATGGGAACACCTGCCTGACAGTCGGAAGGGCCACGATACCACCACCTTCACAACACAGGGAAAGAACCATGCCCAACATAGAACGGAACAGCCTGAGCCACCAGTACAGTAAACCATGCCGAAGAGAAAATCCACACTGAAACCTATCAGGTGATATGAGTACTACCTCACTGACAATGATACCAGAAGCGTCCTCCGATGACTTACATCATAGCCTCACATGTCTCCCAACTCACCCTCCAGCGGAAACTGAGACACTGTACACGTACCACAGAGCAAGGACTAGCCAGGGTCGTGCTCGTTAGCACACGTCCACTGCCGCTGACCACGTGTGCACATACAGACCATTTGCTCTAGGTCGGCCCTCTAGCTAGTTTTTTCCCCGGCCAGACTCAGGCTACAAAGGTAAGGGGCCCTCAGGTAACCAGCCTAAAAATCACTACACGAGACAAGTCTCTACCACTCCTAGGTGGGTCGGCACACAAACGTGCCCAGGTCAGCTAGGTCTAGTGGGTAGGGTCACCAAGGGTGAGAACCCGTCATAACCACGGACCACACTCCACAGCAGACAAGGATGGCCCACACTACCAATCCAGAACTAGCATAACACATAGAACCACACGGACACACATCTCGCTAGGCCACCCCTCCTACAGACATCCCGAAACACCAAAATGTGGAACACGACACCCTGGAGTTGAAGGAGTACTAGGAGGCCAAGGTGCTGGCTGCCTAGAGGGCTGGGTGGCCAGACCCTTGGCCGCCCAATAGGGCTGAGCGGCCAACCCTGTGGCCGCCCACCCAGGGCCTGGGCGGCCATTTCCTTGGCTGCCCGGAGCCCAGACTCTCAAATGCCTGGGCAGCCATATGACCTTTCATCTCTTTGCCGAGATACTTGGGCTTCGAGGCCCTCCCAAAGGTTACTGATCGTCAATTTGTTTATCTTTGCATATGAACGATGATGACCTTTGGATTGACTAGCGTCGGCTTCGGCCCATCAATTGTTGCTGACCATGCTAAGCACGGGTACTTGGCAGTGCCCACGGTGTTCATCAACTTCCCTGCTACTGTTGGCTTCCTGAACTTCCTAGGGTTGCCCTTCGTGGATATGCTAGAAGTGGAACCCTCGAAGCCCACCAAGGGAGCCGCGAAGAAGATGGGGCCTCTGAAGGCTCGATGCTTCCACGACTCACTCAAGAGTCCAACATTGGTCGCCAGCTGCCTGGTGCACCATGCCGTCCCTGGGGCTCGCCCCGATGCTGTCAACAACAATGCTGGAGGTCATCGGCACAAAGAACTTCGAAGGAGTACCGCTGTGATTATCGGGTCCCTATCTCACTCCGGCAAATCCATGATGGTTGGCGGCGTTCGTGTCTTCCTTAACGGACGTGATGCCCGAATAGTCCCAGATAGTGTCATCCCTAATGTCCCAGTCCACAATTCATACCAAGCCCTCGCTGGAAGGAGGGCAGAAAGAGAAGAAGCCAGCCACTATGGCCAGAAGAAGTTGGCCCCGAGGCCAAGGAGGTTCAAACAGGTTCGGGTCCACAAGAGGGTCCAGCCTGTCCACCAAGCTATACTAGTACCCCGCCATCCTGCTTGTGATGGGGTTGAAGAAAGGAAGGAAAGGGGCCTGCCCCTAAAAGTAGAAGAAGCGGTTGTGGACCCTCCATGCCATGGAAGCTTCCGGGCCTATGCCCGACAAGACAATGTCCCTGCTGTGGGATGAAGATTCCAGCAACCCACCGGTCGGGTTCGGCTTGCTTATATCCCTCCTGCGGGAGGTTGACAACTCTCCCTTGTACTGCATCAAGAGCGGGGTCGAGAAGAGATGACCACCATAGTCAAGAACTATTTTCGAGGGCTAGACAACCCCTCTCTTGGATAGTAGCGATTGACACAGGTAGCCGCGGCTAATGAAGGCTACTGCCCCCCAATGGTAGTTGAAGAGGAAGAAAAGGAAAGAAGAATGGCATCATCAGTTGACGATAACTATTATGAATACAGCTTTGAGATCGAAGCCGACGAAACCGCCCCTCGGCGGGAAGAGAAAGAAAGAATTTCTATGTTTGAGAGGCTGACCTTTCCATATCAAGCCAGCAGGAAGGTCCATCGGCAGAGAAGAAGGATGCAGGTTTTCACCTGTAATATGGCCGGCACATTCGGCCAATATGGAGGGCTGCCTGAAGACCCTCACGAGTTGGCTCGATTGGCCACAAGGCTGGGGCCTAACACTCAGAGAATCAAGGCTGCAAGAGGTCTGCTGGCGACAGCTAAGGGCAAGCAACCCCTGACCTACCACCAGTAGGATGATGAAGCTACCCTTCTAGCTGCCAATGTGGTGACAACAGAAGAAGATGACGATGTTCTCCTTGACATCCTACCCGAAGGTACACCTGGGGAAGCAACAGAGGCCATCCCTAGCACTGCAACCATGGACCCGTCGATCCTAATGCTACTCCAAAGGTACCGCGAAGAGATAGACTTGCTGAAGAAGTAGCTGATGGAGAAAATTGAACAATCATCAGCTTCCAAGCCTCCTAAAGTTCAGGGTGAATCATCTCGGGGAGCCGTCCATGAAGCTGACCCTCCACCACTCTATACTCTGCCTCAGCCATTGGAGCCAAGCTTGGCGAAAAATCAACAGTGGCCACCACAGCCACTGATGCCGCCGGTGCTCCCTCAGGTGCACCAGACACCTCCGCTGCTGCGTCCTCCAAAGGCGACCACCTTGGTCACCCCTTATCTGCAGTTGGCGCACTTCTACCCGGAGCCAGTCGATCCCACGGTCATGAACCAGATGATGGTGGAGAGAATGATAGAGCTGATGCTCGCAGAAAGAAGTGAAGGCGACTATGTCACGTTTGATGCCTATCAGGTACCATACCCGCTGCACCATGCTGCCAAGCGGCTCCATCCTGGGATCAACAAGCTGCCAAAATTCAACAAGTTCAATGGGAAGGGATCCCCGAAGGAGCATGTTGCATATTACATGACCGTCATGGGTGATCTGGCCACCAACGAGTCATATCTGTTGATGTTTTTTGGGTCCTCGCTGACGGGGCTCGCATTTGAATGGTACTCCAGCCTCCCAACTGGGTCAATCAGCGACTAGTCGGATATGCAGAGGAAGTTCAGGGAGAGATTCCATGTTACAGAGAGGGAGGTCACAGTGGTCGAACTCTACTCCACAAAGCAGAGGTGACGCGGGACGAACTCAGTCGAGACATTGGGACTTAAGCCAGCAAGCAACGAGCACAATTGTCTCGTTGACAAGGCAAACACTCGTGCGCGTTACGGAATCCACTCAGGAGTCGTAGTGACGGATCTGTGAGTTGTGGCTTGCGAGAGGATCGGACACGGTCCGAGTAGCGAGGAGAGTGGTGGTGAACCACCCGGGGGACAATGTAGTAGGCACCAGACTCAACCGGGTGGACCAATACCGAGGGGATCGGTTCAAATGTACACTCACTCACCGGTAGCAAGTACTCTCGAAAAAGTAGAAGTTTGTATCGAGCACTCTTCTCACGGGTGCTGTAGTTGGAACCAATACTAAGCAAGCAATTTGGAATGGCAGCCACACGTACCTAGCCCGTCTGAAGGACCGGCTCCGGTCGGAGACGAGGGCAAACCGGGGAGCGTGCGCACCCAGCGGACACGCTACATCGAAGAAGCTCGACGATGATCCCTAATTTTACAATTACTACACTCCAAGCAGGGAGGGGATCACGGGGATGGGCAAACCATTACATGCACTACCCTCGCACAGGAGGGGGGATCAAAGGGAGGGGAAACCAAACTGCCGATCTACGCTTGCTTGTTCCATAGCGTACGCCTAGCTCCGATATCCAATCGAGGTGCTGTCAACGCCTGGACGAAGCCTGGGGAATGCCAAAGGACGCCTGAAAGTCTGACGTCAAGCCGATGTCGCTGGAATTTGGAGAAGGTCACAGCCGATGGCCTGCACAGTTCTACCTTGCAGGACTGGATGGCGCGATCGTGCTGCGTCGACAGGTACGCTCGCTGTAGAACTCCAAAAGTGACGGGACCAATGCTTGGGGGTAGCAGACAGAGAGCACTACGAACCCTCAAAAGATGGCAACCGTCAGATCACCTCGCCAGTCGTGGTCGCCAAAATGGTCGGCATCAGGTTCCTGGGCAAATAGCAGGACAGGTCAACGATGGCCATCATGGAATCTTCTATGCTAATGTTGGAACGAGACGAAACCACTTGGGTTGGCTTCGTATCATCGAAAGTCACAACTTTTTAGAAGACCACTCAGCCTGAAACTGAGTGGAGGATGGAGTATCATGGCCGACTATGTGGCAGTTTGTCCTGGGCGAACAGAGAGTTATGGATCTGGCACGATTGAGGAAAAATGGATGCCCCGAGCGGAGGCATTGTCAAAAGAAGACAGGACCACCTCTGGTTCATCGGTGCCTCGAAGAGGAAGAACTCTCGTGAAGGGAGTTCTAGCCGATTTGCACAGGGGAAGTCAGTGTCGATGTTGCCAAGTGGCACTCAGAAATAGGTGTGGTTCAGGCACAGTTGAACGAAAACGCCTGTCGCGGTTGATGCCGTTGACGAAAGGAGACGGGACCACTTCTGGAGTGTCCCAGACTCGAAGGTGGATGACTTGGCGGAAGACACCTCAAGCCGAATCTTGCCGTGGATGCTGCTAGAAGGTCTGCTAAACAAACCTCTGATGCTGACTGGTAGCAGATTGTAGCAGATCGAAGCTTCTCACTCCACTGGGAAAGGAGCGATGACAGGGCGACTCCGGGGATTGCTGTGGGTGCACTGAGCAGAGGGGAGGAGAATGTGGGTTGCAGAGGGAGAGGGAGCTGGGGCGTGGCTGGCAACCTGGACTGGGCCTCTCAACAGGCCTGCATAACATCGGGCCTCCAGGATCTCAGCCTTTTTGTTAGTCTTCTCCTCGTTGGGCTTCGGGGACTCCACTTGCAGTAGATCGGTGAAGGCAAGCCCCAAAAAGTTGGGAAAGCCGACTGCTGGTGAGAAGGTGCCAAAAATGGTGGGTACCGCGAGGTACCCGTGTACAGCATGGCCGATAATGATTGCGGGGCTGAAAGTGCGAGGAGCAAGTCCCATCGACGTTTCGTTTCCTGCAATGAACAAGCAAATAATCAGTATGCTTGGGGAGAGTCACGGGAGACATCTTATCTTGGCAAAGAGATGAAGGGAGACTTGGTCTCACCGGGCATGCCAGCTTGTGGGGGATGGATTATTCTCTTTATTTAAAAGGGGAAAAGGCATGCCAGTCACCGTAATGACAATTTATTATGCGCTCGATCTGACTTGGTCAGTTGATTTTGAAGTTCGGGTCGGGATCGGAAGTCTGTCATACCATAAAGGTCATGGCGTTAATTACATCCTCCAAGAAAGAGGAAAATCCTTGATTAATTGCCAAGATAAGAAGCCACTGGGGCCTACGCGAATGTGAACGATAATACAGATTAACGAAGTTACGGAAGGGGTTTATTTATTGATTTAATCATTTGGGGCAAGCATAATTTATTACATCCGAGCCTTGGTACGGGACGAAGAACTTAGGTCCGGAGACCACCATCACGCATAGCGAGAACTTTCAGTCGGGCGTAACCTGGCCTTCCGCTAAACTCCATTTAATATACCGAGGATTCGGTCATGCCAGCATGCATTAAGATACTGATATATATAATTATACATAATTGTGTGATCAAATAGAAATATGATTGAAAGGCAGGTTTGATTAATAATAATTTTTATTTACTTTATTAGGCCCATGATTTATTGAGGTTTGATTATTAATTATTTGTTTAGGGGTTGGTCAGATCATGGATGGAGGGTGTAAGGGTTGATCTGGGAGTGAGTGGGGTCAACCTGGGGGGTGAATGAGGTAGACCTGGCGGGAAATGAGGTCGACCTGGGGGCCGAGTGAGGCAGACTTGGGGGGCAAATGAGGTAGACCTGGCGGGAAATGAGGTCGACTTGAGGGCCGAGTGAGGCAGACTTGGGGTGAATGAGGTAGACCTAGCAGGAAATGAGGTCGACCTGAGGGCAGGAGAGGGTGGATGAGTCAATGCAGCAGCGAAAGGGGGACAGGATGCGATGGCGATGGGGAATAGGATGCGTCGGTGTAGTGGCGAAAGTGGGTCGGTGCAAGTCAGTGACGTCACCGCTGACACACGGTAGGTAGGGGAGTGAATCGGTGGCGTCACCACCAATTCATCTCAAGTGAGTAGCGAATTGGTGGCATCTCCACCGACTCACACGGGGCTTCGCTGAATGGGGATTTCAAGGATTCAAGGCTAAGTAGCGCAGGGTTTTATGAGGGAAAATTCATATGAAAGGGCAGTAACCAAATACTATCATGCCCACTGGATGTCCTCGGTAACCCAACCAGAAAATCAGTGGTCATGTGGTCCCACTCTATATTTATCACACACATCTTCCCCCCTTTTTGTTTATTACATATTTATTTATTTCTTTTATTATATCTTACATATATCTATTTTGATCTGTTTTAATCATTATTATTATCATATTTCCTTTATTTGCACTTGGGGTGTATGTGGAGGAACGGGCCACTAAAGGGCCAGGAGGAGGTCTGTGCAAGGCTAAAGGAGGCGTGCTGGGCAGGGCACAGGCAAGCGTGCCAGGCTGGAGGGGTTAGATGGTGTGCCAGACGGAGCTTGGATGGGTGTACCGGGCAGGGCTCTGCAGGGTGTGTGCCGGGGAAAGCCAAGGAAGGTGTGTCGAGCAAGGCAATGCAGGGTATGTGCCGAGGAAAACCAAGGAGGGTGTGTGCTGGGAAAGGCTTGGGCTGGTGTACCAGGGGAGGCACGACGAGGGTGTGCCGGGTGAGGTAGGGTTGGAGTGTGTCGGAGAAGACTGGAGCTGGAGCGTGCCGGCCAGGGTGAGATTGGAGTGTGCCGGGGAAGGCCAAGGGCAGGGCGCGCCGGGGAAGGCTCGGGAACAGGTGTGCTAGGCAAGGGTTTGTGAGGGGTGTGCTGGCTAAGGTTGAACTAGGGTGGCGGGCAAAGGTTAGTGAGGGGTTCTCTCTTCATCACTTGTGCCCTTTCTTCTCTTTTCACTCCTTAGTTTTATGCGGTGTGCGTGAACTTTCTCTTCCTTTCTTTTAATCGTTTCCCCCTTTTTTTTGCATGACAAGTGTTCAAATCGCTGGGTTATCATTCGGTCCGGTCCTCTTCGTGTTATCCACAGTCCTCTCCCCTGGTTGAGCAATTTTACCATTAGTCATTTCATTTGTTTGTTGCTTCCTTTTATCTTTTAACGTGGTGTTGCCCCATCTATTTGTTGCTTCCTTTTGTCTTTGCTATATTCATTATTTTCTAACAAAAATTCGACATCATCTCCCCTTAACCCGAATGGTAAGGGTAATAAAGGGGACACGCCCACATGAAGTGGCGGAACCCGACAATCTGAGGTGCGCGCCAAGGGTGACGACACCTTTGATAAAATCTTAGAAAGCCTGGAGGAACTGACGGACGAACGACGCCTCTAGGACTGGCTAGGGGTGCACCGGGTGAGAGGGGAGGGACTGGTGTGCCGGCTTGGGAGTCTCAAGGGGTGTGCCGGACTGAAGGGGCTAGGGAGTGCACCGACCGGAGAGGCTATGCCGGGCTGGCGGTGCGCCGGGTAGGGTCTTGCTGGGGCGTGTCGGGCTGGCTGGCACCAAGGTGTGCTAGGCTAGGCGGGCGGGGAGGCTGTACCGGGCTGAGCCCGATTGGGGTGTGTCGGCCGAAAGGGATTAAGGTGTACCGGGCAGATCGAGGAGAAGGCCTTGCCGGATCTAGCTGCTGGAGGATGTACCGGACTAAGGGTTTGAGTGGGGATCTAGAGTGGGATCAAACCAAGAAAGGGGGGGGGGGCTCCAGTTGAGATGGAAAAGGGGTCCAAAGGTGTACGAACGAGGACGTCGGTCTTGGCCAGTTCAAGGGAGACTCCAGTCAAGAGGGCAAGAGAGTTGCAAGGGGTCTTGGATTATATATGTTTACCACTCTGATATGATAAATTACTTCTGCTTAAAATTCAAATTATTACTTTAATTACTATTACGTGTGTAATTCCAATTTGTTATGCATCTCCTCAACAAAACCTCCCAACCCTTACGGGACCTCATCAGCCTCTTAGGTGGCTTCCCCGAGTTCTTGGTATCGGTTTACCGGTATCCAGAACTCTGGATCGTTACAGTTGGTATCAGAGCGATGTTGAGATTATGTATAAGGAATCGAAATTGCACTGGTCCAGAACAAGTCTATGGGTATACTACTGCTGACTTAGGTTATTTTCTGTGATTACTTATGGTTTCTTTTGTTGTATGTCTCCTAGTTAATTAAAATGCCGCCTAGATGGAGAGCTCACGTTCAAAGAGAGGAGAGTGGTACTTCGCCTCCTCCAGTGAATGTTCAAGGACAAGGCTGTGTTGATCCTGTTCCTGGTGATGACATGCCTCAAGGTGGTCGTGGTAGAGCTTTAAAAGAATTTCTTCTATTCCACCCACCAACTTATGAAGGGCAAGCAGATCCAGATGTAGCGAGAGTGTGGCTAGATGCAACTGAACGTGTGTTCCATTCTATGGAATGCACATAAGATGAGAAGGTTATGCTAGCTACATTCCAATTGCAAGGGTCAGCACTCGCGTGGTGGACCACGGAGTGGGAAGTAACTTTCAGGTCTCGACCTCTTCGACAAATTACTTGGCAGGACTTTGTCACTTCATTCAAGCGTACGTACAGTCCAGCTTATCTGAGGATGGACAAAATGTACCAGTTTATAGAATTGGCTCAAGGCGATATGATAGTTCTACAGTATCGTAATAAATTCATGGAATTGGGTCGGTATGCTCCTCATATTCTTGCTGATGAAGGACTAAAAACTGAGCAATTTTTGCGTGGGTTGAAGGTAGAGTTAAGGCAACCTCTAATTGCAACCAAAGTGGCAGAATTAGATGTGGCGTATCAGGCAGCTGCGGCACTAGAGCTAGATATGGCAAGATCGTGAGGGCGAACTCAAGTTGAGCTAGTGCAGTAGAATGTGCAACATCAGCAGGCTAGTCATCCTACTGTAACAGGGGTACCATCTTCTGTTCCTTCTGCCAGTGGTACTTCCTCCATGAAATCTAAGTTCAAACAGATGTTTAGAAAGTCCAAGAAGCAGTATGACCATCAAGCTTCCTCCAGTACCGTGCAACAAGCAGCACTCTCTTATTTTCAGCGACAGGGACCGGTGGCTAGTCAGCTGAGACCATGTCCGAGGTGTGGTGGTAGCCATCCGGGTAGACCATGTTCAATGCCTGTGGTATGTTTTCGGTGTGATCAGGTGGGACATGTGGTTTGTGACTGTCCATGAAGGCCGAAGCAGCCTGTGCAGTTTTCTCAGTTTTCATAGCCACAGCAGTTCAGACCTCCTCCACCACCACAATCTTAGCAATATTCGCAAGCTTCAGTGTCTTCATCTCAGCAGTCTATTGCTACTGGCAAGAAACAAAAAGGGAGAGTCATGCATCTGACTCGTTCTGAGGCAATGGCATCCCATCTTGTTGAAGGTACTATTAAATTCCAGTTAAAACCCGCGGAGAGTAATATCTTGCTACGGTCTAATTTTCATTCCACGTGTCTTCACCGTCTTAACCCCGCGGAGGGCAACTCTACCCGGGGGTGTTTCCCGTGTTTCACATTGCCACCGCATGTTTTCATCTGTTCCCCTCTCCTCTCCACGTGACGTCATTCACAATTGGCTGAGGACAGAAAGGCTGATCCTCTATTTTAGGAGTTTTTTCAGAGATGAAATCTGATTGGTTGGCTGTAGACCCAAGGACACAATGAATAGTGGCTTTTCCCAAATATGTAACCTGATAGATCCTTCTCACAAAAAGGTATTATGATGCCTCATGATGAAAAGGATAGTTCTCTATCGTAGGACCTTCTTTTCAGACCTTGAGGCGTGAGTCCTGGAGCTTCCGTCATTAACGTTGTCTGTTTGAGCGGACTTCAATTTTATGAAGAACTCTTCATGTGCGTTGATGCACCAAGACCCTTGCATCAACGCAACTTCTAGTCTTCTTGAGCTGTTGCGAGCCCAGGTGAGTATGCATTGACGTAGTGAGCGAGTTGGGTCGACGCATCTAGCCTTCCGCTTGGGCTATTGCGAGCTAACACGTTGTGTGTTGACGCAGCGAGAAGGGTGCGTCGACGCATCCTTTGAAGATGCATCCGAAGTGATTCTGTGAAGTGACCTTGTGTCGACGCCTTGAGAGAATAACGTCAACGTAGCTAGAGATGGTTGCCCGATTGACTAAAGCTGGAGCTGAAGTTGTGTCAACGCAATGAGATGCGTGTGTCGATGCAGCCTTGTTGTTCACTTGGCTATGCTGCTTCTTGTAAGGATGTGGATCGACTCACCTGATTGCCCTATCCATCTAAGGTCATATGCATCCAGCTTCTTCCAAAATTTTGTGTTCGACGAACAAACCTTGACTTGACAGAATTACCTGCCCAATAATTCCTACTGCAGCCTACTACTGTTGTTGCTGGCCTTGCTAAAGCTTCACTCAATCTTGGTTGTCACAAGGCTATCATCTTGAGCTTTTCTTTCTTTATTCTTTGCTGTTTCTATAGGCTATTCTTGAACACAGTAGTTGTTGTTGCCTAGTAAAGCCGCTTCTTATGCTGGCTATAGTTTCTGCTATTATTTCTTCTTGATGCTAGCTGCTTTTCTGCTGACTTTAGCATATCTATTTGACATCATCAAAATGTCAAAATCACGTTAGATTCATCAATGAGTCATAGTCAGACATCATCAAAACTCGGGATACAGCACCTTACCTTCTCTAACGCTCAGTCCAAGCATTCTCATTCTCCACCAACTCCCGCTCCCTCCTCAGCTGAGCACTAAGGCTCCGCCTTCGGGCCCTATGTACCTCTCCGCTCACGCTCCCTCTCTACGCCAACAATTAATTGACTTAAACATCGAAGGGTTGTCCCCAGCGATCTCTCCTAGGACTCCTTCTAACGCTTTTCTGTGCTTGGAAGTTTCCCTCGGTGTCGACCTCCTCCTCCCTCACTAAACAAATTCTATGGGTGTAGCTTGCAGTTCGAGATAATATATCTCAACCTCTATAAAGGGTATGGGGGGTACACGTGGTTCGCGATTTACGTATAACGGGCGCTATTACCACCCTCGCGAAAGTGGTAATAACTCAGCCAGATTGGCTGTTCTGGCTAAGGGAGACGCGGCAGCACAAACCATGAACAAAAATCGTGGTTAACACGACTTTTTACTTGGTCTGAGAAGGGATTAGCCATAGAATCATAGCGGGCCGAAGTGGTGCGCCAACACCAGACTCCGGCCCTGACCATAACGGCAACCTGTATGGAGGTGCGCCATGGCTACGGCCAATTACTCTGATGAGGAGTATCTGCGCAAGCAGAGAGACTATCGTGCGCGGACGGGCAATGCCGCCACGTTCAAGTATGAGCGGACCAAGAAGGGCAAGCTCATGCGAACCTACCGCAACATGCAGTCACGCGTTACGGGCATTCTTTCGAAGAAAGCCCATCTTTACAGCGGTCTGCCCATCCTGCCACGCGAGGACTTCTACCGTTGGGCGATGGCTTCCAACGCCTTCCACGCCTTGTTTGATGCGTGGGTCGTGTCAGACTATCAGTGCGGCGAAAGCCCATCGGTCGACCGTGTGGACCCCGAACGCGGTTACACTATCGACAACATGCGATGGCTGACGCACAGGGAAAACTCTCGACTCACGCGGCGGAGACGAAGTGCCGCTGCACTTCCCCTGCTTTCCGATGCAGCGTAACGGCCTGTAACTGGGCCCGGGCGGTATATGCGTGGCTATACGCATAGGCGTCCCGGGCCGTCATGGCCCGCAGTTGTTCCCACTTCACTCCCCCGATGTCGGCGGAACGGTGGTGGTGCAAATGACCAGTCCATAGGAATCGGTGCGCGGTAGCGCCCCAGTCTGAGGCGTATTCATCCGCCAAGAACATCACCAGCTTTTCCGGTTTGGCCTTGTCGCCATGGTGAGCCGCCAGCAGGCAATCTCCGAAGCGGTGCGCCCAAAATTCACGCGGGTCCTTGCGAACCGTGACGCGCGGGTTCTCCCGATAGCGTTCCGCCATCGCAAACAGGATGGCCATGTAGCTGTGCGGATTGTGGTTGCCTGCGATGATGACCAGATGCACGCGGGCATGTTTGGCCAACGCCAGATCCACGGCATCAGCCATGGCCGCTATCGTCACGTCGAGCGTTCGGAAATGCCTGGTGTCAACGTCTAGCACATGCTTGGAGCGCGGCGTTTGGTTGTCCTGCGAGTCGGCGTGCGTCAAGTCTCCAACATCAAGGATCACCGCCTCCTCGGATGGGGGAGACGATGCCACAAGCCGTCCTATCCAGTCACGGAGCCGGGCGGTGCCGATGTCGGTATCGTAGTCTTCGCCGGTTTCCTTCGCCCATGCGTACATACCGATATGTGCGTCGGCGATACCGTAGACCGTGAGGAGGTCTGCGTCCGAGTAGGCCGGTTTGGGGATGGCCTGCGCTGGCGTTAAGCCTTCGAGGATCGCCTTGAGCTTTTCGGCAACCTCGTCCAGATTTGGACCATCGGAAGTCGTCTTGACCCATTGCTGGATCACTCCGCCAGCGGGATCGTAGAGGGTCGAAACGCCCTTGACCCTGTGCCCTGCCTAGGATCTCTTAGTGTCGGGCCCCCAAGCCCTCATATCAGTGTCTTGCTGGTCGCGTCACACTTAGAGTCCGAGGTTCGTAGTCTCTAGAGTCGGTCTCCCGTGTCCGTCCTGCATCACTAGATACACGTCAATGGGAAACCTTCACCGGCCTAGCAGGCATGATCCAAATCACAACAGGCCATCCGCTGGCTCTCCACAGACTAACGCCATATCTCGAGCCAAATCTCACTCAGACACTGCATCCGATCTAGAACCTCACGCCAACTCTACCCTCTCAGGGAAGCACGGTAAAATCACATGACAAGATCTCCCCTCGGTCCTCACGTCACTCGACTCAGACTTACGCGGAATCCTCCCTTGCTGATCGTAGACCAAGGATCACCATTCCAACACCAACGTTTTATCAGAGATCTTTACACACAGGCATCGTCTGATTGCTATCCAATCACAACTTATCTCAACCATTCCAAACGGACGCCTGCCAATCTTGGTTCCGCTCTCACCTCATAGCCTCAGGACATAACCTCTCACAATCCACAGCACACTTCTCCAAAACTGACAAGTGCCGCCTAGTACCACAGCAAGCAAGTCGATAACGCCACGACCAACGCACATAGGTCCCCAGACGATACACTTCTTACCATGGTTGATCACTTGACCAACCCACTAGCCGCTCACAGCAACCAACCGGGACCCATAATCTGCCAGAGATCACTCCTCCAAAACACGATCTCATCAGAGAACACAACTTCCACACAAGAACAGGGTACTCATGCGGTAACGTCGCCAGCAAATTTTCCCAACTCTCAACCCTGTCAGTGCCATAAAGCACAATGCCTCAAGCAACGGCACGACAACAACACGTATCACGTAACCCGAGATAATCTCACACCAAGGAATCAATCCTTCGATGCTCTACACATCCTCTACAAATCATCAAGCTCCGATCCATAACATCTCCAGAAACACAACACCAGCCACAAATTCTCACAAACACCGCTCAACTGGCACGCATCCTTCCGGAGCAGCGTCAACACACCTTTACACACCAGGGAATGGGCAACATTTCTCACACACAGCCACAGCGGTCAAGCTAGCCACTGCCACGCGCTCTTCACTTACGCCTGCCTCAGACCTCGAAACCAACACCATGTCGAATGCCATGCTTGACAATTGACAACTCACCAAGAAGATCCTATGCTTACCCAAGCACATCTCGACCAGGGCACCCTCTCTGCCACCTCAAACTACGATCTCAACACCTCAGGAGCTGGATAAATCTCGAACAGGAATGGCCCAAACGATAATAACTCCCTCGGAGCATGGTCTCGGCCACTTAACCACAAACAGTCCTCGCCAGCCACCTGACCTCGAAGTAAATTCCTCGAACACCACACCGCAGCAACACACCTGCCGACAACCTCTGCCCAACACCGCATCATCAGGACCACCGCCCATCTGGAAGCAATCTCTCTATCACATCCCTGGGGCCCCACGTTGGCACTCCGACGAGGACAACAACCACTTTCACAGTGCCAACGCCACGCCCTCATGCTCTCTCACGAGAAACTGAAGAGACTAACTAGAAGGGAAAATAACATTTTTAGTAGATTCATTCTATTCTCTCAATAAACTCTGAGTCCACAGCCTGGGTGGTCCTGAGCATAGTAGATCTGCTTGGCAGACTTATGATGTACAGTTCTTTTTTCATTTAATATAAGCACCATATCATTACTTACCAAAAAAAAGTCCCCCTGCAAGGATTACGAGATGTTGCATTAAGAGTAGGATCTCGGTAAGGCACGTATCCTTCAAGGAGCACAACCACCGTTGTGCATACCAGCACCCTTGGCCCAAGTCACACGATGTGCATTGCACTACAAAGTGACATGTGTGCTGCACCAATCCAAGCCATAATGTGTCCTGTATCCTACAAAACCTGTGGCTCCAACATGGTTTCGATGCCCTCAAATGGTTTTGAGGGTTTAGAGTGCCATTATAGCCAACTGACATTAGCATATCAATTTCCTACGTGATATGAAAATTCGCCAACTTTACTGCTCCAATAGTTGCATTGCTCCTATGGTCTCTTCAAGTCTACAACTCTTATCTCCACTAGCATGCCTCAAAGTCTATAAAAGGGGGTCTCCGCGACCTCCTCTAGGTACGTGAAAGAGAGACACAAGGGAGGGACATAAAAGATGGGTAGTATGATAGAGAAGTCCAAGAGAGAATAGAGAAAAGCTATGATAGCAATGACCCTCCTCCTTCTTCTCCTCTGTCAGGCTGCTCCTGTAGGCCCATCACTCCATTATTGACAATAAGAAAAAATAAAAAAAATGATATTGATGGGCCACATAAATGGAGAAGAATGGAGGTCAAAGAAAAGGAGAGAGAACAGATACACAGTACCTTGCGTCTGGGTCCCACATCTCATGTGACTCTCCCCTCCTTTGTGTTTCTCCACTGAACGACATTCAATGCCCATCGAAGCCCCACGCACGAGTCTACAGGATGAAGCATCCCGCGCCGTCCGCTCATGCCGGCCTACGGTCAGCCGCACGGCGTAGGGAGAGGTCTCCCCTACTCCCACTTGCTCCGACGCGGCCATGCAAAGAAGTAGTGGCAACCGCGGCATCGACAACGACAACAGCATCGGCGAATCAGAGCGAAGAAAGGATGGGGTGGTCACCCTCTGAACAAGAGGCCTCTAATCCCCTATATAAAGCCAGCTCCGGTGAAAAAGAAAGAGGGAGAAGAGTGACAGGGAAGAGGAAGAAGAAGACGGAAGGCAAAGGAGAGAGAAAGGAAGAGGTGAGGGAACAAGAGCAGGGTCTACAGCCCTTGCTCCCTCCCCCTTTGTAATTTCTTTTCTTCTTGTACTGCTTCTCTAGTATGTTCTCCTCCCTGATATGAAATAAAGAAACATTCCATTTTTTTGGCAGATTATCTATGTTGCTACTTTCATGATGCTTGACCGATGGTGTTCATGCTTTTATATCTGCCTGCCTTCCTCTTTTATGAGCGATGTTTTCTCCTTGCTGGTTGTTACAGCGCTCGTGTTTCAATAGGGAGATCTCTCCACTCTCCAATCCCCACTTTAGGACTTGACTAACTCATAGTCATGGTGCCGAAGGGGAGCGATGGGTCTTTTTATTCTCTGGCCAAACGGAAGGTCCGAGCCAAAGGGGAAATACAGATGTCATCTCGATGGAATGTCGGAGTCAACAAATCCTACTTAGATGGTATGTCCAGGACAGGGGCAGAAATAAACCATTGTTGTTGACTTGACATCATGTCAAAGTCAAGTGATCTGGGAGAGACATAGGGTCTGGGCCAGGGCAGAATATAGTTGTTGACTTGACAAACTACCGAAGTCAACCAACTTGGCAAAGACATGAGGTCTAGGCCAAGGAGAGAGTATAGGATATGGATGTTGCCTCGACGTCGTTGCGGAGCCAACCAACTTGGCAGAGCTATGAGGCCTAAGCCAAGGGCATAATATAAGCTATGTGTTGACTTCGACGTCCTGTCAAAGCCAACAAACTTGGCAGAGACATGAGACCTAAGTCAAGGGCAGAATATAGGATAGGTGTTGACTCGACGTCCTGTTGAAGCCAACGAACTTGGCGGAGGCGTAAGACCTTAGCCAAGGGCATAATGTAGGACATGTGTTGACTCGATGTCCTGTCGAAGCCAATAAACTTGGCAGAGACGTGAAGCCTAAGCCAAGGGTAGAATATAGGATAGGTGTTGACTCGACGTCCTGTCGAAGCCAACAAGCTTGGCAGAGGTGTAAGGCCTAAGCCAAGGGTAGAATATAAGATAGGTGTTGACTCGAGGACTTATCGAAGTCAACGAACTTAGCAGAGACATGAGGCCTAAGCCAAGGGAAGAATATAGGGTATAAATGTTGACCCAACGTTGTGTGGAAGTCAACGAACTTGATGGAGGTGTGAGGCCTGAGTCAAGGGCATAACGTAAAATAGGTGTCGAATCGATGTCGTCGAAGTCAACGGGTCCGGCCCTAACAGCAAGTTTGGGGCGAGGGTAGATTAGAATGTAGATGTATGAATGGCCCAGACCTAGGGCTAAATATCGATGTCAACCCTTGCTCTGACGGAAGGTCAGAGATAAAGGCAAAATACGTGGATGTAGATGTCGACCTGACATCATGTCGAGGTCAACCAACCTGGCAGAGGTGTGAGGTCTAAGCCAAGGTAGAGTATAGGCATTCACCCATGGAGATGTCAGGCTCAACAAACTTTGCTCATACAGAAGGTCTGAGACAAAGTGAAGGGATCTTTTTTGTTAGTTTATTTGTTTGAATTGGTTGGGTTTATTGAATTGGATAAGTTTATTGAGTTTATTAGATTCGTTGGCTTTATTGGTTGAGTTGAATTTGTTAAGTTCATTGGGTTTATTAGTTGAGTTGTTAAGGTTTATTTGGTTTATTGGGCTTGTTGATTCATTGGGTTGATTTTGGTAGGTTTATTGGGTTTTGTTAAATTTTGTTGATTCCATTGAGTTTATTAGTTTTATTGGGTTTATTGAATTCATTGGGTTTATTTAGTTCATTGAGTTTATTGAGTTTGTTTGATTTATTAATTCACTAAGTTTATCTGATTTGTTTGATTTATTGAGTTGATTAGGTTTATTAGGGTTCATTTGGTTTATTGGATTTATTGATTCATTGGGTTCATTGATTTTGTTTGGTTTGGGACCCACGAAAATAATCCAAAAAATATTCAAAAAAATCTAGGGCATTATAGAGGGGATCAAAGGGAGTCCAGAAGGTGCTACCTCATTTCGACACGCGATCGATAGCCCGAGGAGGTGCCACCCGAGAAGAAAGCCAGAACTGAGGACCCAGGTCCGAGCGAGAGCGCGCCGGTCGAAGACCTATATCTCATCCAAATAGGGGACGACCCAAGCAAAACGTTGAAGATCGGTGCTACCCTGTCCGAGCATGACAAGCAAGTCTACACCAGCTTCCTCACATCCAACCAGGATGTGTTCGCGTGGTCTGAAGATGAGCTCCCTGACATCTCGTCGGAAGTCATCACACACCAACTTAGGTTGGACCATACCTACCGCCTGGTACAGCAACGCCGAAGGTGATGCAACCCCGAGCGACAGGCTATCATTAGGGAACAAGTAAATGAGAAGTTGTGCTTAGGGCTACTCAGTCCTACCCAGTACCTGGACTAGGTGGCCAATGTGGTCCTAGTCCCCAAGAGCAACAGAAAGTGGCGAATGTGCATGGACTATACCGATCTCAATAAAACTACCCCCAAGGATAGCTTCCCCATGCCACGGATTGACCAACTGGTTGATGCGACGGCCGAGCACGAGATGCTGAGCTTCTTGGATGCCTATTCCGGGTACCACTAGATCAGCATGCACAAGTCTGACCAAGACAAGACAGCATTCGTCACCGACCACGGCCTGTATTGCTACACACGCATGCCGTTCAAATTGAAGAACGCGGGAGCAACATACCAACGCCTTGTCAACCATATGTTTGACTCGCAGATCAGCCGCAACATGGAGGTCTACATCGACGATATGCTCATGAAAAGCCTTCAGGCCATCGAACATTTGGGAGACTTGGCGGAGACCTTCGCCACACTTAGAAGGTACCACATGAAACTCAACCTAGCCAAATGTGCATTCAGAGTCAAATCAGGGAAGTTCCTCGTCTTTCTCGTCACCCATCAAGGAATCGAAGCCAACCCCAACCAAATCAGAGCGGTGTTGGAAATACGGCAGCCTGAGCGAGTGAGGGACGTCTAGTGCCTCACTGGACGCGTTGCCGCCCTAGCTCGCTTCCTGTCCCAGACGGTTGAGAGGTGCCTCCCTTTCTTCCGACTCATCAAGCAAGCCAATTAGGCGCTAGACAAGAAAGGGTGGATTGACTGGGATCAGGAGTGCGGGCAGGCATTTGAAGAATTAAAATGCTATCTGACGGCTCCTCCCGTCCTCGCCAAACCACAAAAGGGAGAACAGCTACTCCTATACCTATCCGTGATGCCGAGCACGATGAGCGCAATACTCACGTGAGAAGAAGTAGGAGTAATGAAGCCCGTCTACTACGTCAGCCGAGCACTGCAAGGGCCAGAATTCCAGTACTCAAGAATTGAGAAGTTTGCCTTAGCACTCATCACGCGAGAGAGAGTTTTGGGCTCACACGTGCTGTCAGTGGGTCCCAGCCAAATTCCCTGACTCACCAATGATTGCACACGTCCAGTAGTGTTCCAGAAGGGGCTTGGATGACAGAAATACCCTTCTGCTACCCACAAAAGTGATCTGAAAGCTCTCTAATCCAAATCTGAAAGAATCCAGGGTGTTACATCCTCTCCCCCTTAAGAAATTTCATCCTCAAAATTAAAGGAGCTAATAAGAAGAAGAAGGGAAGAACAACCCAAAATGCTGGCAATGATCATCAAACTCCAGCCAACACCAACACTTAGAATTTAACAACACAAAGTTCGAAAAATGTAATTCAGAGGGACACTGATCATAAGTACATGCTCTGGATCTCAAGGCTAATCGATCCACAGAATGAGCATGGCACACAAGTGAACGCAAGTCTAACACCTCCGAAACAGAGCAACGTCGCTTACGTCTCATAGGAAATGAGACACGACCCATGCCATGAAAAAGGAATGGAAACATAGTCCTCTCAGCTGACAGCTCCAAATCATCAGCTTCAGCGTCAAAAACAACAATGAAACCTGGCACACAAGATGCCAACGATAGTACTGGACCACAAACACAATCGAGTCAGCCCTCACTTAGACATTACATCTGATTCGAGTCGCATGCTAACTCTACCATAATAGAAGAGTACAATAAAGCTAACCGACAAGACCTTGGTCCTCACAATGCCAAACCAGATTCACAGGGGACTCCTCCCAAGCTGAACACAATCACCAACAGACAACAAAAACATCAACAACACTTGCAAAATCTCGGCTCCGTACTCAGCACAGAACTACAGAACACAACTGCAAGCTGGGTCACATCAAGATACAATAACAACTGAACACACGACTACAATGTACTAGTCATGTAGTGAGCAGCTTACCAATAAGGACCCATAACAACCATAACAATAATCTTGGGAAACGCATCTCAAGTACCACGATCACGTCCCGAGAACACCACACCCAAGAAAAAGATTACAGAGGAGCGGGGGGTACTCAACTAGCAAATATGCCGATAGATTCCCCAACTCTCAAAAATGCCAGTGCCAATACCATAATGCTTCCAGCAATAGCACAGCAATAAACAACATCAAGGCACACATGGCTTAGATGAAGTCACATCGAGGAAAATAATTCTCTCGATCGGCCAGAATCTTCCAACCAGCTATCCTCGACCCGTGTGTTACCAGCCCACACTCTTCCGCTGCGCACTCATACAACGCACACAGGCATCAAAAATACCTCAGTATCCGTGTCTCAGTACACACTCGGCACCATTGCAACTCACGAAATAGTAATATAATACGCCACGAGTATTAATCCTACTAAGAACCGATCACACGCCGCCTAAGTGCAAACCAAGGAGAGTACCAGCTTCAGCACAAAGCATAAAGGAATGCTAATCTTAGCTTATCCATACGTCTTGAAACAATTACTAAACCTTCATAACACATCAGCCGCCAGACACGACACGACGAATACGATGCACAATGGCTCTTAACACAAAACTAGGTCCAAAGCAAAACAACCATTGAACAAAGAGTAGATCAGGTTCAAAACTAACACAGTCCACACTTAAGTAGACATAGGACAAAGGCCTCACCAAGACAGCACTTCTAAGGCTTACCTCGAAAAGATTCCACCAAACAGGATGAGAAAATACTAATTGTTCAATTTGCAAACGAAGGTTACTTTTCAAATGACAAGAATAGCAGTGACTTTTGGCATGCTTGTCGTCGAAAGCCATATCCGGGATAGATACCTGGCCATCCTCGTCTGTTTCGGGAGCTTCCCTCCCGTGGTAGGCTTTCCCAACTTTCTTGGGGTGGCCTTTGTGATCCTGCTAGACATGGAAGCATCCGACGTTGTTGAGATCAGCACCTCCACCCGCATGGCCACCAAGATTGTTGCTGGCCGCTCGCCAGCCAAGACCATCAAGTGCTTCCCAACTGGGATGATGAGCTGCTTCGTGAACCACGTGCACTTCTCCCCCGGGCCATCCAACCAAGGGTCGGTGTCTCACCGCAGGAGGCTCCATAGGGGCCATGCAAATGCTGCTCCCTCTAGAGGCCAGGTCTCGAACTCTGGCAAATCAGTCATCATCGGAAGCGTTCGGGTGCATCTGAACGGACGACAAGCCATAGTGATCCCAGATAGGATCGTACCAACTGTGCCAGTGTGGAATTGAGGAAGACAGGAAGAGGTCGAACAAGGCCAAGAGGCTGAGGAGCCAGCCGACTCAGTAGTCAGCAAGAGGGAAGTAGGTGTGGGTGCCCAAGGGTACCCAAATTACTCCACCGGCTCAGGCAGAGCCAGAAAATGCTCACTACAAGAGGCAAAGGGGAGAGAGTCAGGCTGAGCCGACAGCTCCAAGGTGACAACTGGCATCTGCTCCCCCTTTGCCACTAAGGGACGCTCATCACCAGTGCCCCCGACACCACCACAACATTGCCCGACCAGGGCACTCATCCCACCGGCTCAATGCCAAAGACAGAGCATCACATACTCTCCCCTCCTCACATCCAGAGGAGAGGGTGAATGAAGTTATGAGGGCTTACCTATATGGCCCGGCAAGCACCCCTTTGGGACACCAGAGGCTGCTACAAGCAATGGCTGATGTCTCGGAGGAACAAGGGCCTTGAACCCTGCCGAGTGCGGAATCGCAAAATGTACCAAAGATTACCGCCAATCTCTGCCTCGAAGGGAGGCGCAACCACGAAGGTTAGTCTTTAACAAACTAATCTTTCCCAGTAGACTGTCAAGAAGGACATCAAGAAATGCCAGAGATGTGAGGGTCTACACCTGCAACATGGCCGGGGTGTTCAGTCGATATGGGGCTCTACCCACCGAGCCTGAAGGGGTAGCTAGGCTCGCCAGGAGACAGGGCCTTGTCACCAGAAGAAGAAGGGCAGCAAGTGACATGATATGGATACATGCCAAGGACACTACCCCCGAGGAAGCCCTAACAGCCATAGCTGCAAATGTCATCACCACTGGAGACACTAGTGGGATGCCATCTACTTCATTTGAAGAAGCACCGGCCGAAGAGAGGGGAGGGACCCCCAGTTTGCCATGAGCGACCCTACTATACTGCTCATGATGCAGCGGTACTAGCAGGAGATCGAGTTGTTGAGGAAACAACTAAGTGAAAGAAACTCCCAGCCTGCAACATCCAGGCAGATTGAAGCATTTCCCGAAACTCCCAGAGGTAATGGGCAAACCTCTGAAGCCTGAACCTCATATCATACTTTTAAGATTTATTTATTTAGGAAAGAGCAGTCGACCTCCTAGAGAAACCTACAAACACTGTAAGAAGATACCAAAATGAGCCCTAAGAGTACTCCCAAGAGATAACCCTCCGATACTTAAATGAGAGATGAATGTGTAAGCTAAAGAGAAAAGGAGAAGAGAGCCAAAGTGAGGAGAAAGAGAGCTTGATCAAAAGAGTGGAGCTCTAGAGAGTGTTCGACAGATCTGGAAGATGTTCGAAGTGATCATATGGAGAGAAGAATCACAATGGGACCTCTATGATCTTAGAGTGAAGATTCCTTTGGTTGTGTGTAGGAGCGTCGGGAGAGAGACTCTGAGAATATAGCTGTCAATGTAGGCGGAAAAGAATGGTGAATAATTTATACAGAATTCTAAGGTCATCTGATAGTATAATTTTTGTATGCTGGAAGAGGAAGAAAGGTGAACATAGATTTAATGTTCCACCCATTTGGTGGGCATTTTGTTTCATTCCTCAACGCCACATGACGCAGCCGAAGGAGCAGGTCGACCGGATGGGATGGGCTGCACCGAGGAAGGAGGGGATTACTGGCTATGAACGTAAGAAAGGCAGAAGATCAGGGACAGAGAGCTCGACAGAGCTGGAGTCATTTCAGCATTCCATTCGAATGGACGTTGGGAGCCATATGGGAAGGATCCTCATCGTCGTGCTGCTGTTATCTGGCATATATAATGATGAAACCCACCAAAACGTTGGCCGTTCTTGGGGAGTCGGGGCAATAAGCAACGGATGTCACCGGATCACCTCCGTAATTAGAGAAAGCCCACAAGTGATCGAGAAGAACGTTGTCACCGCCGGCGGCCAGCATTTTAGGGCCGCCATAATAACCGCACCCTGATCCCTTCTGGAAATCGCATGCAGTAGAAACTTAAAAACACAACCACGTCTTCAAGATGCACGGTGCAGACAGCCGTTACGTCTCGTCTTCAAAATGTAACAGGACCCGTCCATCCCATCGAATAAAACAGCATTTAATAGCCTTAAAACTGCGAATTGAATAGAGTATTCCTCAAAGACAGATACCATAAATCACCGACCATCAAATGCTGAATGCAAGTCGTCAAAACATGAACAACAGGAAATCATAATTGTTATACGACAATATAACATAGCACTGGTCATCTTTGAGCTGCCTGGGGGGGCTGTGAAGCGGCTTGCAAAATAGTACTCCATCGCTTGCCGATCCTCCGTTCCTAGCCAGTCCAACCCAAGTTAGTATGCTCGTAATCGTCACAAACAGTTCTCTTAGAAACAGTATGCGAACTAATAAAATATAAACATCTTAGAAAGATCAAGGTACGAAGTTGATTAATAATGAAGCAATTAAAAGAGAGGAAAACTGATGCGAGCATGTTTATGTAATCTGCAAAGCACTCACTTGAATAGCATAAGCACTGTGATATCCAGGTATTCGACCAAAGAAATCATGGGGATCTTCGTCACCATTTTGTGACTTGCATATGGGAATGAATTGACTTAGGTCTAACTTTAAGCTAATCAATAACCTGATACACAAGCACCTTCACAGATAAAGACATGTTGCTATCTTCCTCATGCCACATTCGTCCTGTGTACATGCAGGGGAAGATCAATGGTCACGAATTGAACCAAATTCTGGAGGACCCTGGGGTGTCTGTCAATATAATACCTCCTAAGACTTTCAAGTCTTTATTTCTCGTCCCCTGTTTGCAAAGGGTCAACGACGTTAAAATTTCAAGATTCAACCAGAATTCAGAAAATGAATTGGGCAAAGTAGAAGTGGACTTGATCTTGGACGACTTCACCACAAATGCAACGTTGTACAATATTGATGTCAAAACATCGTACAAGGTCCTGCTCGGGAGACCCTAGTTGGATGAAACTTGGGTCATCCCTTCAACACTTCACCAGTGCATCAAGTACGCAAAAGGTGGAGAGCATCACATGATCTTCGCTGACTGAGCTCCGTTCCGACCAAATGAATGTAATTTGACAGATGCTCAATTATATTTCGGGGAACCCACTATCGAGCTGCCCGTCAAGGTGAAAGGACAAGGGGAAGCAAAAGGTCACCTTGGAAGAAGAAGAAGAGGAGGAGCTCTTCGTGGTAAATGAGGATCTCGCCAAGCTACGTCGACTGAATATACAAGCCAGTGCTGCCAATGCTAAGTCAACCCGGCCAGAAAGGCGGGAGATGATATTTGAAGCCAACCTCATTAGTTGAGCCATTGACAAAAGCATCTCCCTACCTTCTGCGTGCATGCAAATGTCATTTCAAATGGAGGAACACAAAGTTGAGCAACTGAAGGCGTTTATCGTCACATACCAAAGAAAAGTAAGTAAGAAGAAGAACAAGGCCGTCAATCCCATTATCTTCTACAAGGGAGATTTGGTGTCTCGAGGTCTCTCTGACAATGATTTAGACTGGAGCGAGGTGCCCAAGAATGCCCCCGAATTCGTTCAAGAAATGGACAACATGCCTGAACGTATCAAATAAATGTGCCGGAAGCAAAACATCCCATAAATACAGGAAACTTCCCGGCCTGATTATTTTTGGCAATTGTGGTATCCATCATAAGTCAGGGGGCAGCCCCCCTTCTCTAGGAAAGATAAAAGAGGGCTTGGCTACGACCAAGAGGTAGATCTTAAAGTCTGTTGTGCTGTTTGCATCATAGGGTTGTTTCCCTCCAACAGCTCAGAGTCTGGCATGGAGCCCGGCACCTGCACAAATATATCTCAAGAGGAATTGACGTCTGAAAGCCATAATGAACAAACTCGGTCCTTTGTCATCATCGTCGGCTCTGACGACGAGGAGGGCTTCATCTATCTGCATCCAGCTCCATGAGAATTTGAAGATGGCTGGCAAGCGACTGTTTACGAATTAGTCGAGCTCAACTTTGGGGACGTGAAGGAGCGTTGACCAATTTTCATCAGTGCCCTCTTTGAGCGAGGAAGAAGGGCAGACATACAAACAGCTCATATTGGAGTACAAGGACTGCTTGTAGAAATACTTACATAATTCAGAAAAAAGCCTGAAAATTCTGAAATTCAAGGACATGATCTAAGTTTGTAGAAATGTTCTTCCAAATTGGAGAAATGCCTCCATTTCATCTGTGTCTGTCAGCCAGCAACTTGTAAATTCGACCCAGGCAAGATATAAGATAGTCAAAAACCCTTCTCTAGCCATAGATCGAAGTACTTCAAGTTAGCTTTCTAACGGTACCTCTTTCACATCGATCTGATGTCGGGAGTGATCAGAGCAGCTGATCTCGCCGGGTCACGTGCTGTAAAAATAGAACTTCAAATCTGTGGGCAACAACTCCAACAAGTGGAGACCGGAGCCAACTGGCCTTCCACAAGATGAACTAGCGTGCCGCCGTCCCAGGGAGCGCCTCTCCAGGAGCCACCATCACAGTGGTACCACCCCGAGCCCACTCAGACGCATTGACCAACACATGGGCCCCACAACCAGCAGCTTGCGCCATCTGAACAGTGCTGATGGGGTGATCAAACTGCTGCCCGTCAACCCAAGATCGTTCCTCCTGGGCCCACTTGTGTATCCCTTTACCTCCCTACATGGAGTGGACAGTAGAAATCATTTCTGTAAATTATTGATTGACTGTGTAACCGGGAGTCACCGTACTTGGTCGGGATTGCCTTCCCCACGCCCGGAGCATGGAGATATCGTGTTCGCTACCTTACTCGGCATTTGCTTTACCCATATAATTTTGTATATGCCGTTGCTAGAGAGCATGATAGGGTAATTAACTCGCCATATATTGTTATTCACCACTGCGAGAGAGCGAGAGTGAGTGACCCGTCCCGTGACTCAATCCGAGTGTATGCGAAAAAGTCGATACCCAAGACTCACTGCCAGTTTCTCAACTACGCACGGTCTAGCATTTCCCTCACGTAGGGACGATCGCGAGCTCGAGTCCAAGGTCACGTGTCCGTCCCGCATCAATCCCACCACTATAAATACCATACCCCCTCCATTAGGCTGACTACTACCTCTCCGTTACCAGACCCCAATGATTGTTTTGTCTTTACTAGTGCTTCTTCTCGAGAAGGGGTTCTAATCGGTCTGCCGATTGACATCTTCTTCCCCAACGTCAGAAGAAGTCTACTTTCCTGACTCTAGGAAGGAGGTTTGCTTCTCCTTCACCAATGACCACAGAAGCAACCAAAACTTCTCGCCCTATTCATCTTTGCATCAGAGGAAGAGGGCTACTGCTTTCTCCGCTGACGGACTACTACTTCCTTCTCTTCATTCCGCTACTGAAGGAAGAACTTTATCCTCCTATGTTCGTGGGAAACTGAAACAGTGCATCGTCTATATGGATATTCTGTGCTAAACCTTCAATCCTTTCTCTAATTTCTTCAGCCAGAACCACTCAGTAAGGTAGTTGTCCTTAAGTACTAGCCTAAGTTAGTTAAATTCAGAGCACGATGCATGCATATAGTGTTTTTAGGAGTGATTTTGTTGGTTTTATAATAGTTTGTGAAGTTTTGAATGGAGCGTCCTTCTGGGTGGGCGCTACTTCCTCAACCAACGACTATTTAAATAGTCATTATTTCCTTAGTAATTAATAAATCATCATGTTTAAAATTTAATATATACGAACCATGACCTCTAATCTAATGCATGAGCATACTGCTAGATTGCTGCTATTTTTCTCTACCTATATGGCCCAATATATCTTCAGTCGGGCCTTGACTGTTTATTGCTCCTAGCTTGCAGTTGATATCCCGCTGATAGTGCTTCCAGAAACTGGAGCTACTGAAGAAGCTGCTGCTGGGGAGCAAGTCTTTTTGGGGGAGGAACCCCCAGAAACTTATTCAGTTGATGCTCCCAGCACCGAACCTACTCAAGAAATTCCTATCGAAGTAGCAGCTTCTATCGGCAAGGCACCCGCTCCGATGCTGGAGATCCGAGAACGGGCAGAAGACTCTTCATCTTCTGAGCAGGTTGATTATGGTGGCAACTCCAGTGACGAGGAGCTCCCACCAGCAGAAACAAAAATCGAGGATGTCGGGGCCTCTTCAGCTTATGAAAGTGACTTTGTGACCTTCAGTCCTCCTAGGCTCCCAGGAATTGAACTGGGGCCATCATATCCGCTTACAGGAGGAGGGTTGGAATCAGCAGAGGTTGCTTTTGGAGGCCTGAATATAGTGCCGATTGAGGTAGGAAGCATTCCTCCATCTGCTTGCGGCTCTTCCCTTCATTTTTATGTTAGTTGGCTGACATACATATATGTGATGCAGGCTGAGGTGGCGCCGCCAACCATAATGGTGCAGATACCCCTTCCCCATTTGGGCACAGGCAAATCGACCTTCCCGCCAATTTTGCGGCCCATTACCTTGCGGTTCCCGAAAAATTATATGGCAGCAGTGGCCTTAGAGGGATCCGGGGCAGTTGTAGAGGCTGGCAAATCGACAGAAGCTCTAGAATCCCAACCGTCTGCCGCCAACAAAGTATTGTTGCCTATGCAGAGTAGTCTCCCTGAGATAGAGGCGGGAGAGATCGTTGAGGAAGAGGCCGATGTTTCTAGGGCCTTGGCCATCGTTGTTGAATCTTCCCCTATGGTGGCCAACGGGACTAAACACAAGGAGCAAGTATCCTCGGCTACTGAAGTGGCTGGAACGGCTTCACCTCGGGAGATAGGCAAGGAGGTTGCCGTAGGGGTGACTCTCCCGGTTATATCAGCTGCTGCTATTGACTCCAGCACTAGTGCCCTTCAAATCATGCCGTCGACATCCTCTGGGGCGAGCGACGATATTTGGGCTAAGGTAGATAGCAGGGTGGACTTCCAACTCCCTGAGACTTCACCACTGGGTTTGCAATTTTGCAGTGACATGGTGTGGCAATCTTTGAGTAACCTTCAGCAGGCCATGTTAGCTACCCCAAACTTGACTTATGCGCAGTTGAGGAGCCTGGTAGAACACCTCTCCCACACATTATTAGCCTTTAGCTACCCAATCGAGGACTGGACCCCATGGGTCATAATGTTGTTAAAGCATGCCAATAGGTGGGAGTACCTTGATAGTAAAGTATACCATGAAGCTAGAGAGAGCTGACTACCGAGCCACTACTGCCTCACTGAGCGGGACAGTGGGGAAATTAAGGGATGCGGCCAGCACTTCTTCAAGGTGCTTGATGTGACACCACTCCTTGGACCTAATTTGCAAGCAAACAACTGAGTCGGTGGACCCACTCTAGCGGGCTCACTCGCGTAGCGCACACTCGTGCCCGTAGGCGACAACTATGGAGCGCAGACAATCTTCTTGGTATAAATTTGCCGGAAGAGCAGGAAAGTCGATCCAAATCGGCACCATTGGCGGATCAACTTCATAGTTAAAATCTGAAGTCCAGCGAAAGAATCGAAATAGAAAACCTTTTATGTATAGGTTTTTCTATATAAGAAGTTTCATGAAATCCTCCTCACTATCAAATCTAAGAAGGAGGTGTCACGGATTTAACTTGCTTATGACAAAGCTAGAAGTGATCGCTAGTCGCTGCATCAAACAAGACTTAAGCTCAGTAAACGAAGGCCTACCGTATGAACATTCAGCTACAATGGCGAATGATAGGAACTGGATGGACGCCTGGACTTCTACCTTGGAGAAATAAATAGTCGGCTCTCCTTTGTCTGTGAAGGCTGGTTCCTTAACTGGAATGGAGATCGACAACCTCCGCTTAGATTCCATGAGAGCTTGAGCGAAGGACCATCAAGGAACAATGCCAAAAGAAGAGAAAGCTGCCTCTGGAGGTACATGATAAACCCCCGCCTGCGTCGAGGGGACCCCCACCACACCGGCCATGGCCGGTAGGGAGGGGAGCACAACAAGAAGGGAGGAAAGAATGATGGCGGGAGAAGTACGAACCAGAGTTTCTCACTATAAAAACTAGAGAGAGAATCTCTTTGCAGTCTTTCCAACCAAATTAGACAAACTTTCCTTTGCTTCGACATCCACTTTATGACGGTGAATAGAACCACCGCTGAGTCATTGACATCATCTTCAATTGATGCTTAAACCCCCTGGCATAGGCCTCTCTTTACCCCGATAATCATTTTCGGCAATGAACACTCACCGTCCAGTGAGCAATTCTACACCCAAGCCATTGTATCTGTACTCAAGTGTAAGTTAAACCCCCATACCAACCTTGAGACACTTCACGAATGCGGTGGAGTGGTCCCCTTACCCCTTTGAAGTCCCTCAATCAATGACACCCAAGAGGGGGGGGGGTGAATTGGGTGATTATAGATTTTAAAAAATTATTGCTGATTTAAAAAATATAGTAGAATCTCCCTTTAGAAACTAAGACATGTTGTTTAACAAATGGATCTGTCAAAACCTATCATACACAATGGATCTTTGGTACCATGGCGGAGGTGTGAATCCGAAGATTCTACTCATGTAAAGTGTTATCTTCCTGACAAGATTTACCTTGTCGATCCGAACCCACCTTTTAATATACCAGAGATCTAATGTGAAAATGATAAGTTAAGCTAAATCTAACTCAAGAGATACAAATAATTTAATCTACGTGTTTGCTTGCACAGAATGGAGATAGGAGAAAAGGATCAAACCACATAAGAAATAATTATTTTTAGGTGGTTCGGATGAAACAATGGCAACCTACGTCCACCCCTCACAATCTATGAGGATTCACACACCTCTTTTTCTTCTGCTCCAGTCTTCTCTGCTTCAAAAACTGCTCGATCAGCCTATTCTGGATTTCTTCTTACTTCCCCTATTTCTCTCTGTTCAGCTGTTCTGCATCGTATGAGCTCCACCTCTATATATATGGGTAGACTTGAGAGATTGGAGTGTGGAGACCACGCTTCCTACCCAGAAGCTTTTCCACGTGTCAGCATCTGAGGTTGGAAGCCTCCTCGGATCACGTGCCCTTCCATCTGTCCCTTTACCCATAGCATTTCCAAAAAAATACTAACAATTAGTTAAACATTCAGACAAGAGTGCTATATATGTATAGACAGAAAACTATGCACAGGCTAATGTCTCTGTAAGCAAATGTGCATGGGCAAAAGGAATATGCACAGACTCTATATGACCCAAGAGAAGAACTGCACAAAGTCTACCAGAAAAGATGCACGGAGTACCACTGTGCATGCACGGGGTTGCAAGACCCAAAACATGCATGGGGTATCACTGTATATGCATGGACTATGTAAGCAGAATGACAAAAACGTGCAAGGGGTTAGGAAACATGCACGGGCTTACTTGTCTAGAACTAAAAATGCATGGTCTTCTAAAAACTTGCATGGACACAATATGCACGGCCTTGCACTGTACATGCACGGCCTTGATGTTGTGCATCAGGTTTAAGGAAATGCAAACATGCACGGGGTTTATTTTCTGTTCAGACTAAAAAATGCACAGACATTTTAATGCTCGAACTTCAAATCCATATGCTCGCACATGACATAAGTTGGAACTGTACATGCTCGGACTTGAAGAAGACGTGCAAGGACTTTGATAACATTAAGAAAACATACACGGACATTGAGATGCTTGGACTTAAGCTCAACACAAAATGCACGGGCTTTATCAAAGCGTGCACGGACTAGAGTGTGCATGGACTTTGGCTCAATACAAAATGCACGGGCTTTATCGAAACGTACACGGACTAGAGTGTGCACAGACTTTGTAATGCTCGGTCTTAAGCTAAAAAGGCCATGTGCACAGACTTTCAGAAACGTGCACAGACATAAGTGAATGTGCACGGACTTGGTTGATGAAGAAGTGCACGGGCTTTGTGTAGCAGAGACAAGACGTGCACGGACTTAACAAGTGTAACATGCACGGACTTGTTTAAGGCATCCACTAACTTGGAAAGTGAGTCGTGCAGCAAGTGCACAGACCATGCACGGACTTTTGACATGCGAGACGGTGGAATGTGCACGGACTTCATGTGTGTGCACAAAGTTAGAAAGTGTAAGACAGTGGGATGTGCACGGACTTGCAACGCATTAATAATAGTGTATGCTCGGACTTGCAAAGCAGCCGTGCTGCATATGCTCAGACATGCAAATACTTGCAATAGTGCATGCTCTAACTTGGACTTGGCTTAAGACTCTACATGCAAGGACTACTACAGCGTATGCTCTGACCATGCACTGACTTACCCTTGAAGGCGTACAACATGTTCGGACTTGGTCCTTCAACCAGAAATAAATGCACAGACTTATTTTGAGAACCTGCACAGACTTAATTGAAACATTGGAGACTTATGCACGGACTTTCAGTGTAGCTCGGACTCTATGTAGCTGAAGCAGATGTGGAGCAATGTGTTTTCAAGCAGATGTATCTCAAGTTAAGCACAACAATTAAAAAAATAGTTAGATAATAGATCAATCAAGATGTTGAGAAATAGTGTAGGCCATCATCAAAATAGTAGGAGTGCAACAATCTCCCCATTTTTGATGATGGCAACACTATAATAAACAAATGCAATGCATACATGCATGTGCAGACAAGACACAGCACCAGCTCCCTCTGAGACAGACACTCCCCCTGACATGCAAACAGAATGCTATGCAATGACACACCATATTCTATGCAATGACACCATGGACAATGCTCTCTGCATATTCTACAGTACCACTGCATTGCCATCCTCTCTCCCCCTTTGACATCATCAAAAGAAAGAGAAGAATGGAGATAGTGCCAGCATGGAAGTAAAAGGACTCATATCATAGCTTAAACTGAAAAAAGTGAATTTTCAAGGACAACATGATAGAGTCTCAGTACTCGAAAGAAGAAGAAGAAGCTCGAATATTGAATGAAATTTATCAACATACATAAAAGAAGATGTAGATCAAGATAACACAAGTATGTCAATTAAGAAGCTGTGCTAAAGCACTGACACTTAGGCATCAAGAGTTACTATTCTAGAAAAAAAAGTGCGTGAGCTATTGAAGACAAATAGCCCAGTCAGTGAATTCAAGGGATGTTACAGACATTAAAAATTACAGTTTGTAGAGATAACAGGAGGATCAAGGATAACTTAGTTGTTCACAACTTTGACATTAAGGAGACACCTTGATCAGAGGTCAGAATCTCCAGTTACTTGATGTGACAACTTCATTATCTCGTCATTGGGAGAACAAAGATAGTTAGACACTTCATGACATAGGAAAGTGTCCATTTCTTTGATGAACCTCCCAGTTTCTCAGTGATCAAACCATTGCTTTGTCATGATCAGATTTTATACTGCCAATTAAAAGAGGACGTTAAGGAGGGGCATCTGTTGACACCCGTTTTATGACCAATTAGTCGGGTCATCTCCTTACTCATTTTTTTAATGATGCTCTGAGTTGTTCACCCTTGTCGAGTCTTCTTGGGTATGTTAGAAGTCTCTTTCATGGGTCATTGCCATTCTTGGTTGAGTCTTGTCCTTGTTTATTGCTAAGGCAAGCACTACCAGTTCATTTATCGCCCTCTTGTGCATAACGCATCCTCAATGGCACGTTATGGGTCATATAACGCCTCTCATAAGGTCTGTTATATTCCTTTCATCATCTTACTCCCACCGTCTCACCGACCGTCTCGTTCAGCCTCTTTGTTGTTTAACGGATCCATGTTCCTCCGTCATCCATCACATAACGCACATACCCTGGTCCGTTATATCCCCCTAAGGTCGAGTCTACCACCACCTCCACCGACTTCCTTGTCGTTCCAGCCCCGTCTGCCTAGACGTCTTCGTTGCCATGACGGACTGTCTTCCATTCGTTATAGTCTCACCATAACGCCCTTGTTCCTGTCCGTTATGCTCGCCAGAGTCCTAAGTCTGAACATTTCGCCCGTTGTTCTTATCTTCTATTGGATAAGGTCACATGACGGATTGACTAAGGCGCGTTATGTTCACATGGCGGTCTATCGCGGATGCGTTATGTCACACGGAGGAGTTTTAGCAGAACTACTCTTCTTTGCTGCTCCGTGGACGGATTACAGAGGTTGTTATCTTGATTTCCCCCCAAATCTAATCCTTAGAACCTTCTGTTGGTTTCTATGGACTCTTGGGAGCATTATCTTCAAGAGTTTATCCAAAATCCTCCTACTTTTTAGCTGTTCTCTCTCCAACTCATCCCAATACTTGGAAGGTCTATAAATAGAACCCTTGTCTTCTTGGTTGAAAGGAGGAGATTTTCTGGAGTTCCCATGAAGTGCTGCTGCATCCTGGAGCCAAATCCATCCAAGGAAGGCCGCATCCCACGTTCATCTGCTGCCTAAGTCCAGGGAGTATTAGCTTGGAAGGGGCTAGTTCAGTAAAGTTCATTCTTTTAATTGATTTCTTCCCTTCTTTAGCAATCATGGCATGTTTCCTCTTCTTCTCCCACATTCTCCTCTATGTTGCATACATCTGAAATCCTCCTATCTCTTTAAAACACCCCAGAGGGGTTAAAAAAAAGCAAACCTCCCTGGTATTCGCCCATCCTTTTGATGTTCTTCAAGTTTCTTATTGAATAGTAGCTACACTTGGAAGAAGACTGATCCAGGTTGTTTTTGTTTGTGGTTCACACTCTCTTGCAAGTTTACAGAGCTTAAAGCACGAGGCCCAAGCTTCCTGGCCGGCTGGAAAGCGCGGAGATTAAAGTTCCCAGTTTTTTCTCTACAGCAGAAGTATAACAGATCACTGTAGGAGCGTTAAAGTCTTACAACGCATCAGGCCCAGTCTGTTAAAGTCTCTTGAGTTACAGATTTCAAGCTCTAATTTTCTCTCTCCTATGGGTGGGTGCATCATCCTCCTATTCTAAGGTATTCCTCAAGTCTCTGGCTAGTTGTTTTACCTTAGTGTACGTACCCCTCGAGGCCTCATCTGAGGCCGATGGCCGTAAGTCCTCCAGTACATCCAGAGGTACATCGTGCTCTCCTCCGCCTGAGAGACGACCGAGGTGCCACCTCACTACCAGTCGGCATATTGCTCTGGGAAGCGTAGCCGCCAGTCTATCATGACCACTCATCCTCGGGTCTTCCGCCTGATCCTCCGCGGCTCCTCCACGTCCACCCATTCCTAGTGGAGGCCCAACGTCCTCATCACCAGCCTAAGCCACAGTGGCTCAATCTCGTTCAGGCAATGGAGCCATAGCTCCCGCCTGAACAAGTGTCAGCCCACGGCAACCCAAGGCTGGTCGTCATCAGTCATGCCAACGTAGGGCCTCCACACCACCTGCATTGGCATTTCATATCATCATGTCATCATAATCATCATAATCATAAATGCATTAATAGGAAATAAAATAAAAAATGTAGGCATACATACCATGGATGCCGAGAAGTCGCGAAGCTCCTGTCACACTGCCACTAACTCGTACGCGTGTGGAGCGCCAGTAGCGTACGGAAGCCAGTGTCGGGCCAAGGGGACCGCCTCCGCGCGAAAAACTACAACTCGCCCCATCGAAATGTATAGGTGGCACCAGACCTGCATCCATAAATCATTAACATAGCACAATCATATCAAATCATAATAGGAACATAAACATATAACATAAGCATGAAAAGAAAAGTTGCATACCTAAAGGAACGGTGTGAAACCGCTGACGGTCATCTCTCTCCCTGTCCCGGTGGACAGGTTCGCTATGAGGTGGGCCAGCAGGGCCGCACCCCAGGCATATCTCCCGACCTGGCTCGGGTCCTCCAGAACACTCAGGAAACGACAGTTCATGCCGTCCCCCTTCGTGCCCAGCAGTAGCCTCCCTAGCATCAGGAAGAGGAACCTCCTAAGGTCTAAGTCTACTCTCTCTCTTCGGGTGGGGTCTATACAAAAAGTGGCCCTAGCCCTCCCAGCCATCCTCGCTGCAAAGTCCTCGAGGGACTCCCTCGCCCTCAGGCGCCCCTCTCCTAGTCCCGGTGACTCCATCAACTCCGCCCTATCTACCATCCTGCAGTCTCTGGGCCCCTCTGCCACCATGGACAAGTCCAAAAGTCGGCAGGCCCGCTCCTTGTAGTCGGGGTAGGTCACCCCGCTCACCGCCTCCCCATCTACCCTCAACCCAGTGATCCTGACCACATCCTCTAGGGTGGGGACCATGTGTCCCAAGGGCATTAGAAACACCCGACTACCCCGGTCCCATCTCTCTCTCAGCACTTGGATAAGAATGAGGTCTAGGCGTATCGGCTCAATGGAAAGGAACGACCCGATCCCCATCTCTCTAAGCCTCTCGCTCTGAAACTCTGGGAAGCCCTAGTACGTGGCATGGATGAGAACCTACGAGATGCGAGTCCTCATCACCCCCTACAAAAGACAAACACAAAATATGTCAATGAGCATGTTTTGGCGTCCACTATGGTGGTCGGTATTTCTTTTAAGCGTCCATCCCACTAGACGTTATTTCTTTTTTCCTAATTTTTCAAAAAAAGGGGGTTTTAGCTGTGCGATTGCTTTTGTGGTTTGCATTGTCTCATCCTTATCTTTATCGCTCGGCTGATGGTTGGTTAGAATCGTGTGAGAGCTGATTTGTGTGATTTGTTCCAGTTTGATTGTGACTAGGTGTTCTTCGTTCGTCCTGCAGTAATTTGCTATAATTCCACACTTGAGTTGTTGTTCGTAAGTTTTAGTGGGTGACCGATCCATTCACCTCCCTCTACATCATCTATAGACACTTCATCTATAGGCATCAGAGCGTCCATTTATCTATAGAGTCTTATAATCGGTATCAGAGCATGCCAGTCATATCGTTCTTCGACTCTTCAATTGGTATCAGAGCCTAACTCTTTTTCAGAGACTAACATCCTAAAGGGAAACGGCCATGGACGCTAGAGGAATGACGACAGAGAGACACTCCACCACCAAGCCCCCGTACTTTGATGGTACCAACTACACATACTGGAAGAACCGGATGCAGGTCTTCCTGAGGGCTAAAGATTTCGAGATCTGGAAAGTGGTAAGTAAAGGACCATTTAATGTGTCTGAGAGCGAGGATCTGTGGACGAAGGAAGAGATCCGGAAGTCCACTCTCAACTGGAGCGCCATCAATGCTATACAGTGCGCTCTTCACCCCACGGAGTTCTCTAGAGTTTCATCGTGCACCATGGTGAAGGAGATGTGGGATAAGCTAGAGGTTATCGACGAGGGAACCTCTCAAGTAAGGGAGACCAAGGCGAAGATACTGGTCTCAGAATATGAAGCCTTCAGAATGAAGCCCAGTGAGACTGTTACGGAGATGTACGCACGTCTCACCATCATCACCAATGGTCTCAGGAATCTGGAAAAAAATTATTCTGATTATGAAGTTGTGAGAAAGATTCTCCGATCTCTGACTCCGATCTGGCATACCAAAGCAACAGTGATTGAGGAGTCAAGAGACTTGCAAAATATGAAAGTTGATGAGCTCATCGGGTCATTAATGACATATGAGATGAATCTACCGAAGACCAAGGAGCTAGAGAAGAAAAAGAAGCCAATTGCTCTGAAGGCGAGCTCCAGCAGATCAAGTCGATCCAGCCATAGTGGGTTGTCAAGTGAGTAGAGCCTCTCTGGGTCAGAGCTCGAAGGAGATCAACTTGCAATGCTGACCAGAGAGTTCAGAAGGTTTCTCAAAAAAGAAGGAAGAAATATTGGCCGACGACAGTATAGTAGCAGGAGGCAGAACATGTATAAAGCTAATCCTGCTAAGAAAATAGACACTAATGTTTGCTATCACTGCAGGAAGGCTAGCCATATGAAGGCAGATTGTCCAGAGCTCCAGAAGGAGAAGGAGAAAACCAAGAAGAAATCTCCCAAAAGAAAGGCAATGGTGAGCACGTGGAGCGATGAGGATGAGGGCATGCTGAGCTATACTTCAGAGAGCGAGGACGAAGAGAAGCTCATCTGCCTGATGACAAGAAATGATGAAGAAAAGGAGGAAGACTCCGATGAGGTATCATCTCCCTTCGAGCACTATACTATATCTGACTGGGAAGATGCCTACGGGGACTTATTAGATAAAGTAGATGACATCAGGAAGCCATCATCAAAAGGGGGAGAATGTTGTGTTCTCTAATTTTGATGATGACATACTATGGATCATTAAGGCTGAACTGATGGATCAGATCCTAAAAGTTAATAAGTGTGTGTTAATAGGAGAGACTAAAGCAGACACAGCTTCAAGTCTTGAATACAATAGGTCGAAGCATCAAAGGAAGAGTGTTGATGTTGAAGAACAAGTTCTTCATTCATCAGTTTCTGTTTAATGGTTTTGGACATAACAGTGTCAAGGCAAGGCAAGCCAGCCTCGACACACTTCTAGCTATAGAATCCAACCTCGGAATCTTGAAGTCAGCAAAGCATTGAAGCCACAAGGCCAATGCATCGGCGCACTATCTCAATTCTCATCTAGTGCACCGACGCACTAAGAACAAAACCTGTCAACAAGTCACACTACGTCGAAGCATCAAAATAGCTGCAACAACACGTCAAGCATGAAGTAAGAATTTGAAGTCTATGCTTTGATGCATCTATGAAGTGCATCGACGCACGTTGCTTGAAACTGGTGATTGAAGCTAACAGGGTCGAAGTAGCTAATAGATGACCCAACGCGATAGGATATGAACCACATCCTGCTACACACTGCCTCAACCTGGCAACATTGTGCCTTGACCTCATCCACTCAGACACAAAGCTCAGTGGCGACAACTAGATCTATAGAGTAGACAAATACACTAGTAAGGGTGAAAAATAGATCTTAGAGCTAACAAATGAAATGTAGAAGGAGCTGAAGGAATGAGTCAAGTTCACAAGAGGACAAAAATATGAACAATGTATCAAGAGTTTCTACAACAATCAGAAGAATAACGAAGGGACTTGGTCAATGCAACGACAGTAAATGTTGACTTGTCAAAGTCAACGCCATTAAACGAAGACTCCAGTCAAGCTCAACTTTCTATTGACTAAAGTTAAGACCCAGTCAAAGGTTAATGGATAGACTAGTCAGCAATAGTGATCCACATCAAAGTCAAGTAGCTAATGGAGACAAAAGAAGGTAACGATTGCTCATGTAGTAAGAGTGATAAATATGCAGAAAGGGTGACAAATGCCACTTTAGTGGTAACAAATACACACCTAGTGGTGACAAATGGCTAAGGCGACGACCAAGGCATAATTGGAAAAAGACTAAGGCGATGGCTATAGGACCTAAGGGTGACAAATAGGTCTTATGATTGACAAATGGACGATAAGTGTGTAAAATAGCCAGTAAGGCTGACAAATGGGCTAAAAGGGTGAATCACAAGTTCAGTGTGTCTGGCACATGCTCAACTCAAAGAACAAGCTTTGCACGTGATCCAAGACTACCCTTTCAGAGGTATATTCTCTCTCATGGGACATGGACCAATAGGAGAATAGCCACATGGACCAATAGAAAAAAGGTGGAATCAGGCATTTTATCCATGATCATTCCAGAGCCCCTGTTTCATATAAATTGTGTCTTCTTCCTTCGAAGGAGAGTGCTCCGCAAGCAATAAAGTTGTTACATCAGAGAGGGCTACATAAGAGAAAATAAAAGAGGGGAAGCTGTGTGAGAAGAGAAGAGTGCTTGTCAGGAATAATCAGCTGGTTCTCGAGATAATATATCTTAGATACCCCATAGTAATGTAATAAAGGATATAGGGATCGGAATACTTACCTGACTTACCTGACGGCAGTGGAAGGCAAGTTGGTGTTGCAAGAGAAATAATGAATAGGGTTTTGCAATATTACATTATGAATTACTCAAGCCAAAAACATCAACCAATGAATCACATCATGCAGCAAAGTAGGGTTCAAACACATTATTCATCATTTTAGCACATGAACGGTCTATTTTAATCCGCTTAATAACATCCACGATCCATATTGGGCCGTTCAAACATTATTAGTTTGAACATGATCATGAAGATGAACGGCCCACCACTGGGCCACCCAGCAAGCTGAACGGCCACTCCATAACCATTAAAGGGGGTGCACCGTTAGAGCTACCGCAGTCTATGATTAGATCATTCCACAATTGCACAGTCCATCGATAGAATGTGCAATAACTGGAGGTTTAAAAAAAATAAAACCCTTCTTCCTCCTCCATCTCCACCGTAACCGATGGAGGAGGAGGGAAGAAAACACCCCCCACTCTCTCCACTCTCTCCATCTCATTCCCACTCTCTCATTCTCTCCCATTCTCTCCCCCTCATCTGCCCCCTCTCTATGCGCACTAAGCACCAAGCCACACGCCCCAGCATGGCCGACGAGGATGCCCAAATGCCGCCGCTGGTGGCCACTGCGGAGGAGGAGATGGCGGCGTCCACGGTCGAGGAAGAAGGAGCACCACCGCCTGTGACTGAGGAGACACTGGCGATCATCGCCGAAGAGGAAGATGTCGACGCACTGTCGGAGGTGGCCACAGCAGTGGTGGAGAAGCCACAGCGATCCTCCGAGGTAGGCCCCTTTAAAAACCCTCCATTTTTGCTTTTGCTCCATGCATGCTAGATTAGGGAGTAGAACAGGGGCACTCGACCCCTTTAGGACCGGTTGGGAGGCCCTAAGGGCCCTCACCGCCGGCGGGGAGGGATTCAACACCGTCGGGCACGGCGAGATATGAACGGTTCAACAAGAACTGCTCATGAAAACAACACGGTTCACATAGAGCCGTCTAGGAGCAGGACGACCCATGGGTGGCCGTTCTGCCGCAGTTGAATCGACGTTGGTGAGGAGGATAGCATGGTCTGTGGAAGACCGTTGACAACTAGGACGGTCCATTCTGGTCTGATCAGAATTCAAACCATTGAGAACCAAACGGTCCCCATAGGACTACCCAAAGGTACATGGTTAAGGGGAATCGTGCAAGCTCTAAATGATCAGGGGCAAGAAACGGTTGTGTGGGGGCCGTGGACCTACTAAACGGCTGGCAGAGAGCCGTTACTAGGTGGGAAACTGAGACCCTGAACGGTCCTAAACGGGCCGTCCACCAGGTAGAGTGGTCCAATGAGGGCCGTTGGCCTCTGAAGAGTGGCTTATTGGGACGACTAGAAGTAAATTGTAGAAGTGTTAAATGGCCCAAATGTAACCATTCAGCTTATTAAACTACACTTTCTTTCTTCTCTTTTCATTTATTCATCTAGTGAAATGCATGATTCTATTATGAAATATTCTCTAAACTCAATGTAAGTACAGATGAGAAGAACGGGTGCATTACTCTATCTCATATGAGTCTACATTCAGATTTGCTACCTGAAATTAAGAAGCTACAAGAAGAAGATCCTACACTGATGGAAATAAAGGACAAGCTGGACGAGAGACTCATTTTCAAGCTGGCACCCGATGGTAGATTGCTATTCCATGAATGGACATGTGTGCCCAACTGTCCCGAATTAAAGAAGAAGGTTCTAGAAGAAGCTCATCAATCGAGGTACATGATCCACCCTGGAGCCACCAAGATGTACCAAGACTTGAAAAGAACTTTTTGGTGGCCTAATATGAAGAGGGAGGTAGCAGACTTCATATGTCGCTGCCTGACATGCCAACAAGTGAAGGCGAAACATCAGAAACCCGCCGAAAAATTAGGTTTGCCCAAGTCTAGGGGTAGACATGATGGAATTTGGGTAATCATCGACCGTCTAACTAAATCGGCCCATTTCTTACCCATCAAAAGTCGATGGTCGGCTGATGTACTTGCTGCCTTGTATATCAAGGAGATGGTTAGATTGCATGGAGTCCCTGTGTCAATTGTATCTGACTGAGACCCACGCTTTACCTATCATTTCTGGAAGAGTCTACTACACTCTCTGGGGATGAAACTCAACTTCAGCACTGCTTTCCATCCCCAGACAGATGGACAGAATGAAAGGACAAATCAAGTTGTTGAAGATATGTTAAGGGCATGTATTATAGACTTCGGCGGAAGTTGGCATGACCACTTACCCCTAGCCGAGTTTCCATATAATAACAGCTATCAAGCCAGTATCCAAATGGCACCTTTTGAGGCACTTTATGGCAGGAGTTGTCGATCTCCAATATGCTGGGATGAAGTTGGTGAAAAATAAATTCTTTGCCCAGATATGGTAAGTGATTCGACCAAAAAGATACACCTCATTCAAGAAAGACTCATGATAGCACAGTCTAGGAAGAAGTCATATGCTGATAACAGAAGAAGAGATCTGGAATTTCAAGTTGGAGACCATGTTTTTCTCAAGGTATCTCCCGGCTGAGGTATTAGAAGATTCGGTGTTAAGGGAAAGCTTACACCAAGATTTATTGGTCAATTCGAAGTATTGGAAAGAGTAGGCGAGGTGGCTTATCGCATTGCTTTGCCTCCACAACTATCAGAAGTGCACAATGTATTCCATATTTCTATGTTGAAGAAGTATGTGCACGATCCTTTCCATGTCAATGACCACACTAATTTAGTGATACAAAAGGACCTTACCTACGAGCAGAAGCCAATGAAGATCCTCGACCGAGAAGTCTGAGTTTTGAGGAACAAGACTATCCCTATGGTGAAAATCCAATGGAATCGATGCTTAGAACAAGAAGCTACATGGGAAATCGAGGAATCTATGAGAAGGAGAATTCTGGAGCTATTCTAGTCTGTAAGTACTCCACACCATTCCTATCTCCGTATATGCAGTTGAATTTGGGGACCAAATTCTTTTAAGTGGGGAAAGGTGTAGCACCCCAAACAAAAATGATAGAGAAATTAAACTTTTTCCTAAATAAATAATTGGCGACCGTGGGCGAGATGACAACACCGGGAAGCTGCTGAGACACGTGATGGAGGCATGACGTTGGCGCGATCCCGTTCGTGGATTCAAACCCGACGTGGACAATTCGCGTTGTGGTTTTCAATGCACTTTAGTCATTTTGGCGCATGATTTCTTCGGTGGAGATAGGGAGACGGATCACCACTTCGTTCTGCACGTTTCGCCTATCTCTGTGCGCGGTTTGGTGTCCTATCGAGTGAGATCGGGTCAGTTTAGGAAAATCATTATTTTTGGGGTTTGTAGGGTTCGCCAGAAAATGGTGACGATTTGCGGTATAATTACTGTCAAAATAACCATCGGGATGTCAGGATCCCGTACCCGCCAGTTTCGTGTCGATCGGTTGTCATTTGGGGCCAGTAGGAGTCTGGGAACCTCGGTGACCCGATTTGGGTAGATTCATCGGAATCGCCCCATTTTTGCGATCGGATGCGTGCATGTGCCGTTGTTAGCTTCCAAGCGTCTTCTGTGGTCGTGTAGCTTGTTTCCCCTCGCTTCGGCGTGAATGGGGCGTGGAACGGGCCGATTCGGCCATTCCACTATTTTTCTCACCGGTTCGGTGTAACGGTCATACCAGAGACCATCACACTATGTGACGGTCCTACGATAGACCGTCACAACCATTGGTTGTTTCACGTTCTTCGAGGCTGGGTTAGTGTGACGGACCAATATAGGATCGTCACATGACTGTAACTCGCCAATGGAGGTGCGTCATAGTCTGGTCTTTCCCGAGGACTATGCCTGTCAGTTCCTCGAAGATCGTATCTTTCTCGAAGACCGTGTTAGTCAGTTGGCTCTGATGGACCTCCCCTCATGCATCAGCATTCGATAATGTGCCTGCTTGAGGTCGTTACAGTTGTTTGACTGATGTTTGGCTGGGTGGTGTTGCTGTAACGCACCAACCCCCATGCGCCAGGGTCTTGTAACGCGTCCCTACTGGGCCGTTACATGCCCTTTTGTCTGGGTCTGGGTCTGTTGGCCCTGACGCCCTTGTCTTGGTGCATCAGAGCTGTGTAACGTGCCTATAGTAGGCTGTTACATCATTCGAGTGTAGGTTTTAGGACTGTTCACCCTGACGCCCCAGTCTTGGTGCGTCAGAGCTGTGTAACGCGCCTATAGAGGTGTGTTGCAGTCCTGTTGTTGGCCGTGATGGCCGTTGTTGTGTTCTATGTCTGTTCGTAAGTTGGTCTATCTTCGATTTGTGTTCTAGGGCGGTGTCTATGTGTCAGTGGTTTCTGGATTGATCGGTTCAGGTGACTGGGTCCCTTCCCTGACTGCGACAGTCCCCTAACTACTCAATCTAGAACTGTCAGCGTCTTTGTCTCTGGTCGCATAGCTATTGTCCCTTGACTTTCGAGTTTACCTAGCGGTTGAGTGGTGGTTCGCTTTGCCCAGAGTGTCATCTTCTCTACTTGTGTATTGCTGTGTGTGTGTGTCGTGTCTAGTTCCAGTCAACCCGATGAGACCAGGGGTTGACAGGTGACGTTGTCTGTGTCTCGGCAGTTCTATCTAGCTCCAGATAGTGTTCTGGATGCCTCGCGCCCTTGTATTCTGAAAAGCTCATGCGCCGCGAGGGGGGTCAGGAGGAGCAAAGAATCGCAGAAGGCTTCACGGAGGTAGTAGAGATCGCTTCCACCTCCTCCCGAGTCGCCTGAGTCGACGCTCTCCCCCTCTTCCCCTTTTGGCCGGTGCCCCGACCGTCCGGGCTTCTCTGTACCAAAGGTGCCGATCCTTGGCACCTTCACTTGTTCGGCAGGAGTTCAGGCGTAGTCCCCCCTCCCACTCTTCGAGAAGGTGATGGAAGGCGGCTTGATCGTGGCCCAGCTGGGGGCCAAGATAGCTGATTTCTATGCACAGCTGGACAGTGAGGAGAGGTCCCTCTCTCGGGCCCGCACCGAGGCTGATCGGCGGATCGAGCAACTGACCTCCGAGCTCGAAGTCTCTCGGCGGGAAGCAGCTTCGCTTCGAGCACAGACTCAGGCGAGCCAGGAGGAGGCTTGGACACTGGCCGAGCAACTGGCCCAAGCTCGTTATATTGCCGACCTGAAGGGCGAGCTCTTGGAAGAGGAGCGTCGGGCTCAAGTCGAGCGTTACGAGCAGTGGAGGGCCGAGCGGGAGGAGCTCGACAGCCAGGCCCGAGAGGCCGAGCGAGTGCGGGGGGAAGCCGAGGTTGCGCGGGTCGAGGCCGAGGTGAAGCTGTCCGAGGCCGAGATGAAGTTGCTCGGAGCCGAGCAGAGGGTGGCCGAGCTTGAGGGGAAAGCAGAGCGAGCTGGGGCCGAGGCGATCGACCGATATAGGAGCTCGGAGGGCTATCACGCAGCTCTCTAGAAGGCTGTCTTCGCGTACTACGAGCCAGGCTACCGACGGGGGCTGCGGAAGGGGTTTGCCCAAGGTTTTCATCGAGCGGTCACCGAGGCCCAGCAACAAGTGCTCGACGAGCTCATTTTTTCTTCTGGGTAGCGCTACGACTCGGACGAAGATGCCACAGATTCTCCCTCCCCGACGTCGAGTGAAGGGGGGAGCAAGGATGCCTCTGCCACAGCAGAGGGATCGCCAACTCCGGTTAACTCGGGGGGGCACACGGTCGAGGCAGTTCCCACACTAGTGGGGTCAGTGCCTGGGCCGACCGTCGCCGTGGATGCCGGGGGCAGATCCCCTGTCGCCGAGGATTTGTTGCTTGCCGAGCCTCAAGACGCCGAGCCCCAAGGAAGGCCACGGGCCTCTCGAAGCACCCCTATCTCCATAGATTAGGAGGAGCATGAGCTTGATGTACTAGTTCTTTCTTTTTTTTGAATGTTGCCATGTAAAACTTTTTCTTTCTATATACAATGGCAGTGATTTCCAGAATCTGGAGTGTCAGTTTCTTACAGCCTTGAGCGTGATATGACTATCGTATCTACAGTTGCCAGAAAAATAGAGATTTGATACATTTTGTAGGCCTCTCGAGTGCTGATCGGTCAGGCGGGTGACGTGGCATTGGCGCCTTTCCACCTTTCCACTTTCCATGCATTGAATTACTTAGCTTTTCGCATATACCTATGAGAGTAGTTGCCTGAGGGGAACAGAGTAACTGCTCCTAGAAAAAGGTTCATGCCTTTCGCATTCTTTCGAGGAGGAATGGATGTTTCACGGCGCCGTTCTAAGGCTCTTTGACAATGAGGGGTTGAAACGGCACAGTCAAGTGGCGCGCCGTTTCAACCCGCACCGTTTCAAGTGTTTGAAGGGAACTTGCTGGGCTATTTGAGTGCGTCGGATTACCAAGTAAGGGCACGCCGTTTCAATGCAATAAAGGGGAGGGGCGCGTCGGTTTGGGGCGCATCGGTTAAGGGCCTCATCGTGCCATTTTAAGGCCCATTCGTGCCGTATTAAGGGCCGAACGGATTCATTTCGAAGTCACAACCATTTATATAACTGTTGGCACTCCCGGAACATTTTAGTCGCGACGTATAACGTCCATAATGTTTTATTCGCAGCTTCTGGGGCTCGGCCCAGGACTTTGCGTGACTTTCGGCAGAAGTCGAGACTGTGCCGAAATCCCTGGCTTTTCTTTTATTCACCTCCCAGCACGGCTGACCATAGAGATCTTATGCCCGGGGGCTCTCTTACTGGTTAGCGGACTGCCGAGCGGGTTCTCGTCCTGGCCGGGCGAGTTATGGGTTTATTCGGCCTTCCCGCCTTTGACTCGCACGTAGACGCGAGTGCCGCAGGTGCCGTGGGATCCTCGTCATCATTTTTTGACGTCCACAGCGGGCTCGACGCTGAGTTGGATATGCAACCTGGGACTCTAGCAAACTTGCACTCATCCCTAGCGAGGGAAGCATTCGGACCTGCACGGTTGAGAAATCGGCAATGAGTCAAGGGTGGCCAACTCACAATTCTCATGCCTGGGTCGAGTCACGGGACGGTCTCGCTCTCTCACTCGCAGCGGTGACTTGAATTATACAAGCTAGGAAGTAACTACTCACATGCAGTGGTAGTAACAGCGTATACTAAGAAAGTAAATAACTATGACTACGAGGGGTGCCGAGTGTACCTCCACGCTCCAGGCATGGGGAAGATGATCCCGGCCAAGACGGTAACTCCCCGTTAATACAACAATCACAATAATTTACAGTAATAAATCTTTGCCCACTCCACGCAGGGAGGTAAAGGGCTACAGCGGGTCCGGAAGGACCGTTCTTGGGTTGGCGGGCAGCACTTTGGTCCGCTCCGTCGGTGCCGTCCGGAAGATGCATGCTGCTGGTTGTGGGGCCCACGTGCTGCTCAGTGGGGTCGAGTGGGCCCGGAGTGACACTGCTGTGACGGAGGGGGCCTAGAGGGAAGCTCCCTCGGATGTCAGCGCGTTGGTTCACCTCGTGGGAGGTGAGGCGGCTCTGGTCTCCAAGCGTTGGATTTGCTATCCACGAGCTGTCACTTGCTATTTTGCAGTGCGCGGCCTGGCGAAAACTGCTGCTGCGTCCAGCCCCGATGTCGGGTCGACACGAGGTCAGAGGCATTGGAAAGATGACTCAGAGATCTACGATCCAGGGTTGAGCTAGGAATTTAAAACGCCTCTTGAATGGCCTTTGGCGATTTTATAATCTTCTGGTTTACAGAGCCAGGTTTGACAGGACAGAATTGGGATTTCCTGAGAATCGGTATTGACCATGGCTCAAACGTCAGATTCAGGAGTTGGGCTCTTCATGAAAGATTTTTTATAAGTTTTTTAGAGCTTTATTGGGCATGCTTATCCCCAGTCGAGTCTGTCGACCTGACTCAGCCAGGATCGATCTGGGATCAGACCGAATCAGTCAATCCCACCAATCTGGATCGGTTTGGGACCGGCCAATTCGATCCCGATCCCCGAAGCTATGTTTTTGTCCCCTTCCTTAACCATTTCTCCCTAGATCTCTACTTCCAGTAAATTTCTTCCCTGATGAGAATCTCATCATACTCTACTCGAAGGGAATCTCCTCTCATCCTATTAGCACCATCCATCAAACCTACCTCCTCCAGAAGATCCATAGCCTCCACTTGATGAAGAATCCTCTCCTTCTCCTGACTGCCTGGAAGATGCCTGCTCACGCCCCATCTTCTCAGAACCTGAGCGAAATGCTTCAGTTTACCAATCAAAACAGCCACGCAAGACCCCTATGGCCTTGGACAAGACCATTCCCTTTGGATCGTGTCCAAAAAATCTACCTCTCTAAGCCAATATCTCTCAAATCTGAAAGCATGTCTCCCCTCATGGCCACGGCTGGTTGTCAAGAGAATAGGCTTGTAATCAGATATCAGCCTAGCCAAACACGAAGACTGCACATGAGGAAAGTGGTCCTCCCAGTCCACAGACACAAAGAATCTATCGAGCCTGGAGCAAGATGGAGTCTCCCGCAAATTGGACCAGGTGAACAGAGCCTTCACCTATCCAATATCAATGAGAGCAGCATGTTGGATGAAGTCACAAAAATCCTTGTCTCTCTTGAAAGAAGATGAACTCCCGTCCTCTCCGAAGCCATAGTCACCACATTAAAATCTCCACCTACACACCAGGGCCGGCCCAATGAGAGATGGAACCCAAGCAATTCATGCCACAAAGCTCTCTTGACTTCCAAGAATTAAGGGCCATAGACCTCAAAAAAGTCCCAAGAGAAACAGTCCCTTAAGCATCGAAAGTGAAGAGAAATGGCCCATGGACCAACCTCTCTCTCGTCCTCCACCTTAAACGGGTTCCATAGCACCATGATCCCTCTTGCCCTTCCCACTACCAGGGAGGCCACCCCCTTCACTAGTCTATCACCGCCTATCTCCCTAATCAGCTCCTCTTCATCCCCATCACAATTAGTCTCCTGCAGACAAAATATCAGCCCTACATCTCCTTACCAGTTCCTTAACCATCCTCCTCTTCTCCCCCCCCCCAATCCCCTCACATTCCAAGCGATGATCCTCATGGGGATTGTACTGTGTTTCCCACCTTCCCTCCTCCTCATCCGCCTCCTCCCCCTCTTCGCTACCACCCGCAACCCTCATTTGAGATTTTTCCTTCTTCGCCTCCCTCACCAACGCCACTAACCATCTCTACTAGATCAGGGTAAGAGACCCCCTTCATGCCCTTTTCCGCCCCCTCATAGCAGACTCCCAACTTCTCCGCCAAGTCCCTGAAGTGATCCATTGTCAGCCTCTCCACCACCCACATCAGCTCCTTCTCATCCTCCTTTCCCGGGATGCCTCCCTCCTGCCCCTCCTCTATAAAGAATCCTACCCCGAAGGTAGGAGTGTCTGATAAATCGGCCTCAAAAGGCCATTGGAGTAACCCCACTTCCTCGATTGTCTTCAGTGGTTGTGATGCCCACCCCTGGAATCTAAGACCTCAGAGGTCCGTCCTCCTTGATGACACCCAGGTCAAGGGCGTGGGCACCAGGGTAGCCATCTGGGAAAGCAAAAAGTCCAACAGAGGGTCGTACCCTACAAACTCCCTCTAGCAACCTCCGCCTCCTAATCGATGTTGAAGCTAGTTCTCCTACTGGTCGGCACAAGCCTACGCTGCCCCTGCACCGGGAGCAAAGGTCGTGTGCCCAGCCGACCTAATGGTTCTGCCACCCGAACGAGACTCCTTACCCCGCCCCGATAGAGCGAGAGGAGAGGAGTGCTCCTGCAACCGAAGGACCCCCCGACAGTCGACGGAGAGGATGTCGGCACGAGGTGCGGGGGGACTCCTACACTGTAGCCTTCAACAACAGTTGCTCCAAAGGAAAAGTATGCCAACGGAGCCTCCGCCTGGGCCCCGCCGACGGCCGACACAGAGAGGGCAGGCACCGACAGCAGTCCCAGCACCAGCGGGTTGAAATGCTCATGTAGCCCTTGCCATGTCGGCACACCAAGAGTCAAGCGGGGGAGACAAGCTTTCGCGGGTCCAGAAGACCCCGCGAAAGTGGCATCAAGTAAGTTCTAGGTCCTCAAATCGGGCCCAATACCCTGGCTCGCTACCCCCACACCCGACCCACCTGTTTGAAGGTGAGTTGGAGGCTGGACCACCTTCCAACCCCGCTTGGCCAAGCGAAACCGGTTTCCACCGGACCAACCCCAGTCCACATTTAAATCGCCTGCCATCCGTCTCGTCCAGTCGTCTTCAACCTCGCGACGTCAGGTGGTTGCCCTAGCAACGGCGGCAACCCCTCCTACAGGTCCTCCTACACCCAGAGACGGACGACAAAGGCGGTGCCGACGAGCACCAACGTGACGACGACGAGGTTGCCGCCCTGCAAGCCACCAAAAGGTCGGCCACAACCGCCATTCACGAACCCATCGACTTAAAGCCGAGCAATCCCCGAACCACCCTACCGAAGCTGCGGACCAGGGAAGCCACGTCGCCTTCATCACAGAGGTCCACCACTCCTTGGAGGTGAGGTACCTCGGCTGCTTCTGCCAAGGCTACAGCTAGCTCCTTTGCCTGTACATTGCATTTTGCATTTCAGTCAGTTCGAAAGCATGCATGATCATGAAGCATTTTAGGGAAGTTTAGTTCCTTACCCGCTCTGCGAGGGTAGCCTCGGCCTCCTCGGCTCGGGCCACGGCCCGGGTGAACTCCGCGTCCCTCTCAGCCCGTCCCCCGGCTGGCTGTGAGGAAGAGGATGGCGCGTCTGGTCCAGCCCTCTGAACTCCCTCGGCCCGCTGCATTTTAGAAGGTCAGTCAGGTTTGCATAAAGCATTTCAGTTTTTAAGGCTAAGAAAAACTCACCAGAAGCTCAAGAGCCGCTCGATATTCGTCCCGCTGCTGCACTGTGGTATGAAGGAGTCCCTCGAGCTCGGCTATCCGCCCCTGTGGGTCTAGCTGCATTTAGGAAAGCAAATGTCAAACATAGCATTCATTTATATAGGATAGGAAAAGGCTCATAGTCGATGGCATTTACCTGGGATGTCGGCTCGTCTATGCCCAGTGCTCACAATTCCTCAATCAGGATTGACCTCGAGTTGGAGACTGCGGTGGCTAATGCCAGGCGAGATAGTGCGTCTGCTTAGATGTTTTCCTCCCGTGAGATGTGGGCCACCTCAAAGTGGGAGAATTCTCCTGCTGCGGCCCAGGCCTGTTCTAAATAGTTGATCATAGATGGCTCGCGTTCCTTGAATTCTCCCTTCACCTATTTGGTGATGAGCATCGAGTAGCTATACGTGCGCACACTGGTCGCCCCCAAGTGTTTTGCCATGCGTAGCCCTGAGAGGAGTGCCTCATACTCGGCCACGTTGTTTGTGGTTGGAAAGTTGAACCACAAGGCGTACTGAAGCTCGAGCCCTTCTGGTGAGAGCAGAAACAACCCTACTCCACTCCCCGCGGCACAGGACGATCCGTCGACATATAACTTGATGTGACACAACCTTGGACTTAGTCAAACAAGCACAATTCGCAACTCGAACGGGCCGATATTGGCGGCCAACTCACCCAACACTCAACCCAAAACCTGGGGTGACTCGGCGATGCTGAGTGGAGGATGTGAGGGCTGGTCCCTTGTTGGTAGAGGACCAGCAAGGTCAGATGGTCTCCCAAAGGGTTTGGCTAGTCCGATTCTAAGGGCCGACCGGGTGCTGAGGGCACGGGTACACACTCTCTCCCACGGTGATCACTCGAAAACAACGGGCTTGCGGGACCGAGCTCTCTCTCACCGGCCAGTGAAGCTATGAACTAAAATTGAATGACAAGCACCTAAAAGGAGCCCAAGACATGCCCTTGGGGTAACAAAAGACACATAGTCCGGATAACAAAAAGAAAGGAGAAAGAGGGGCAATACAATCAGAGCCTAGGCTCACCCCCCTCCAGTGCTGGCAAGCGAGACTCCACAGTCGCCAGCTCCGTCTCCAAGGTCGACGCGAGCTGAACGCTAGCCTCGACCCCAGTCTCGACAGTCCACCACTCGGCCTTAGCGAGCTCCATGGCTCGCCGCTGCTCCTCCAAGGCCTTCTGCAAGGCCTCAGCTCTGCCCTCTGCCTCGCTCTACTACACGGCGCGGTCCTTAGCAAGGGACGTGGCTGCGTCGGCACGTCTCCTCTGCTCGACTGCCATCGACGCAAGATGAGCGCATAGCTCCTGCATCCCTCGGATGGCCGCCAGCCGTTGCGCCCTCTGCTCTTGAGCCGCCAGGAGTCACAGGTACTCTGCCCAGATGTCGGCCAAGCTAGACATCTAAAGCTCGCGTGAGAAGCCGAGGCCGTGGTAGCCCTGGGTGCAGTCCCTCAACCACTGCCTAAGCTCCTCCGGGGAAGGCAGGGGGTCGCTTCCAGGTAACCTCGGGCTCCCTGAAGCAAGGCCGCACCCACGCTCGCGTCCAGTAGTGGCTCTGGCGGACAAGCGGATGTGGGCCACGCAACCCCCAGGTCCAGGGAGGAGTGGCCCATCTCAGCCAATACACCAGCGGGACCTACATAATCCCACCAAACACAAAGGGGAGTTAGTAACATCTAGGGCTTCCCTGTGACAAAACAAGGTGAAAAACCTGAGAAAGGTTTTGATCCTCACCCAGCATGGCTCCCGCCGTGCCTACTGCATCTCTGCTAGGGGTCGACAAGGGTAACCTCTCCTCCACATCAGCGACATTCCCCACTGGAGTCGGAGAGGGTAGGGCATCCCCTGTAATCCTGACGTCCCTGGCAACCATCGGAGGGACAGAAGGCTCTCCCTGGTCATCCTTGATAGGAGCCAGCATGCGCTCCCCCTCAGATTGCAATCCTGGTCGTAATACAATGACGTCAACATTCTACCATAAACTCTGAACCAAAGCCAATGGGGAGGGGGGAAGGATTTCTATATACCTTCCAAAGACGCCTCCATCTCGGCATCCCCAGCAGAATAGGCCTCAGAGGAAGAAGAGCTCGAGCTCGAACTCTCGTCGGTCTCCATTGCCGCACTGCCACTGCTCGAAGAGCTAGATGAGGTCCCTGAGGAACCCCCAGGCACAGGTAAATCAGAGGCACCTGTACACCAAGAAGCCTAGTCAGGCTATTATAAACTCCAGTTTCAAATGAAGATGACTCCCTAGTCGAGGGGGTTGGATATGATGCTCACCGGCAGGGGCATCCTCTTCGGAGACCCCCTCAATATCGACGAGCTCCTCATTGCCCCTAGTGGAAGCCACAACGGCGGGCTCATCGCCTGCTACCCTGGTCACTTCACGGGGAAGCTCACCCTCCTCCAGAGGGGAAGATGCGCCTGTAACGAATGCCGGTGGAAGCTTAGCATTAAAGGGTAAATCAGAAAGCCCTACCTCAAATGGCTAAGCATTCAGGAGGAGTGGACGACGTGTGGAGATCGAGAAGGAGAATCCGTCTGATCCCGCTGCTCGTGTGGATACGTCTAGAGGCCAGACACTTGGACGGCTAGCAGCCCGACGAGCCTCTACTCGATCGTCTTCAAGCATCTGGGAATTAATTAATCCCGTAAAGGTATAGAATTGTTCTTCCCAAGCGGGTTCCCTTCGATCCATTTTTCTTAATTTTGATCACCAGCAACGATCCACAATTTAGGGTTTCGTTGTTTCCACTGCACCTCTGATCGAAACCTAATAGCAGGGAGACGAGTACGGGCAAGAGGAGTCACGATGGACTCCGGCTCGCATGCGCCTGGGTCACCACTTTCGTCAAGATTGAGGTAGGGGGATGGACTCCTTATCTCGCTAGGAACCCATTGGTACCACATGCATGCCCGTCCATCGTCATTTTCATCATTTTCTGTGCAAAATCTCATGTTAATGTATTTTAGCCTAAGTTTTTGAAATTGATTCCATAGGCATTGTATTTATGTTTTGATGGCATGTATAGCTGTAGAATGGATGGTATGGCATGGTAGGTTTGTTAAACTTTTGATTCCTCTCGTTTTGGACCAACCGAGAGGGGTTTTGGCCTTGGCCGACCCGTTCCCGTCACTGTGGTAATGGCACGGCCACCCCGCGACCATTCCGTGGTGAGCGGTCAACTCCAGACCGCTTAATACCTTTGAGAGGTTCAACTCGGACCACTTCAGACTCAATGCGGCACACTCCTAACCGTGTAGTCCCATGAACTGTAGGGTGGTGTACACTAGAACGGCCCCAGTAAGTCCGTTCAATTCTGTTGAGTGGCCTATCGATCGACCGCCTAGGGGACTCTTCGTCCCTCTGAGCGGCTAAGGCTTAACCGCCTAACACTTTGAGCGGCCCTATTCCAGCCGTGGAACCCCTGTAAGCCTAGATTAGAGCAGCTGAGACTCAACCGCTTAGTGCAATTGAGCGGCCAGGCGTTCGACCGCCCAGCCATTGAGCGGCCTAGTCTAAATCGCCTAATTCCTACATATTCTATTTATTAGCATATTCATGTTATTATGTATTTAATTGCTACATTATCACCATGTTTAAAGTATTTTATAAACTGTGGCATTATTTTAGATCTCGATAGAGTAGCTTTCTCTTTCCTTGTGATGGAACCACTAGTCGTAGCCCGACGACCTCGAGTGTCGGCCCACCTGGGAAAGGTGGAGGGATAGTCCCGTCACACGATTTTTAAGCTAGCTTCGTGCGCCCTCGGCCAGTAGTAGCGTCCTATTGAGAGGGAAAACTAGATAGAGAGCCTGGCTTAGGCACGAGCCAGTGTGTGCACACGTGGTCAGAGGCCTGGACTAACACTGACGAGTGTTACTCTGACTAGTTACTTGGTTTTAGTACTGATATGTCTCTCGCTTATCGCGATCCAGACTTGTGAGTTGCTTGAGACGCAGTATAAGCCATCAGTGGACGCATCTGGTCTCTACTTTCTGGTGGTGCTTCCTTCTTCCTGTCACTTGGTTAGCTGAAGTTTATTCTATTGGTAGATTTAGTTCCTGACGCTTAATTTTTTGTAAACTTGTTTGGGGGGGGGGAGAGAGAGAGAGAGAGAGAGAGAGAGAGAGAGAGAGAGAGAGAGAGAGAGAGAGAGAGAGAGGTAGGGAGTGGTTGACGGTGGTGGTGATTGTTGTGGCAGTGCTGGGCTGTGGTTCCTAAACCCTTCCTCGGCCGCCCTGGGCCTCTCCTCCAGTTGAACGCTCCGGCTCTCGATGCACTCCACCTCCTTCCAGAGGGCCTCGCACTCGGGCTTCAACTCGATCTTCTCAACCTCCCTCAATGTCAGTGCATCCGACAAGTGACTCCTCACGGCCGCAGCGATGGACTCCTCCCTCTCCACCAGCATCTTCTCCACCCGGTTCAAGTCCACCGTCCAGAAGGCTGAGTGCAGGGATGAGAGAAGCTCCGTGATGGTGAGTCCCTCCATGGGCCCCGGAGGGACGTCGGCGTCTCCAGAAATCGCCATGGTGCTCGGCCACGGACGTCGCCCCGTCGCCCGCCTACACCTATGAAGAAGAGAAGGAACAGGAGAGACGGGGACACGAAATAGTTCTCGGAAGTTCCATACATGTACAAAACGAGTAATGATTGGGCACACCTGCAGACGTGGGTTCCGTTCTCTCAAAAAAAAATGTCATGACTTGTTTTTTTTTCGGGGGAGGTTATAACGGGATGGGATTCTTTCCTTAAAAATTGGGGAGACCTTACCAAACATACTTAAGTGGGTTTTCTATTCTTATTTTTTAGTTTGAAAGAAAGAGAGGAAAAAAAGAGAAAGAAAGAGGGGGAAAAAAGAGCAACCAAAGCCCCTATAAGTTTGTATCTCTTTACCTTACTTATAGATGAAGTAACAAAACAATTGCACGAGGATATCCCTTGGTGTATTATTTGCAGATGATATTGTCTTAATTGATAAGAGTATTGGCGCTTTAAATGCTAAGTTAGAGTGTTGGAGGCATGCCTTAGAGTCTAAAGGTTTGTAAATTAGTTGGAGCAAGTCAGAGTTTATACATTGTAATTTTACTAATGGGAGAGTGGAATCAGCAGTCACTTCTGGCCATACTGAATCGTTGAGGACATGAGACGGGTTAGAAACATATTTCCTCAACTGGGACACATGGAACACATCGTGAATAGCCTGAATAGCCGCCGGTAACTGGAGATGATAAGCTACCTGGCCTGCACGTTTCGCAATAGGAAAAGGGCCAACGTATCGCGGACTAAGCTTACCACGTTTCCCAATCCTGGAAACACCTTTCATCGGAGACACCTTAACAAACACCTGATCTCCAGGGTCAAACTAGAGTGGATGCCTGCGTCGATCTACATAACTTTTCTGTCGACTCTGAGCTGTCAACAATCTTTGTCTGATCAGATGAACCACATCAGCGCACTACTGTACCATGTCTGGTCCTGTCAAAAGTCGATCATCGACATCAAACCAGTTCAGAGGGGTACGACAAGGATGACCATACAGCACTTCATACGGAGCCATGCCGATGCTGGAGTGAAAGCTATTATTATAGGCAAATTCCACTAGCGACAAGTGTTGACTCCACGAACCCTGCCAATCAAGGCAACAGCATGCTCTGATGTACATAGAATTCCAAAACAAAAAAGAAGAAGAAAGAAAAAAGAAGACATCATTAGCTGGGGCGACGAAAAATGTCATCAAGTTCCATAAGCCTAATAGAAGGATGATCAATCAGGTCCTATAGCTGACATTCCTCAGCTTCCAACTTCAGCAATTCTTCTTGGATAGAGCCGGCGTGCCCCTCTGTGAACGCAGCTTCATCCAAGCTTTGTGCTTGTAGCTGTCTGGCGTGTGCTAGATCCTTCTCAGCCTGAGCTAACTCGACGAGGAGTCAAGAGGTCTACTTCTGCAGTGTAGAGATCTGGTTAGTGGCCCCTTCAATAATTACCCTCCGTTGGCTGGCAACTTCCATGGCGGCTTGCAGTGCAGTGAGGCTCTCCTTCTTCTGGAGCTTTAGGGCAATCAATTCATCTCTCAGGCCATGGTCGATACACTCTCGACGGTTTATATACTTGAGCAATAGGGTCACCCGAGGTAGCTAGTTCTGCATAGGGCAGCCGAAAGCCATAGGGGTGCGAGTCATAGGCTCCACTAGCCCCTTCAGCTGTGCATAAGATAAATCCTGGCTAATCAGCACAGCCTGCTTTAGCATTTCCAAGTTTTTCCACATCTGCTCCTTAGTGGATTGCAAACCATGTGAAGGCACGTCAGGAAGATGAAACTCTACAATGCTATCCACCTTAGCCCAAATGTCATCAGCAGGTTGAGAAGAAGATGAAGGTAATGAGGAAGATGGATTAACCAATTCTTTCTCAAGCTGCTTTACAGACTCGGTAATTATGGGGGCTGGGACTTCAACCTCGACCTTTGTTGAAGGGCCGTAGTCCCAAATTGTGAGGTCCGTATCTGCAATAGTGAGCCCTACATGTTGCTCTAGCTGTGAGGTCTTCCCCGACTCAGCATCGACTGTGAGCATCAGGATAGTTGTTTCACCAACTATCTCTTCTTCAAAATCTCCGCCCTCGGCGATGAATTCTCTATGATGCTCTTGTTGGGCCATCTGACCCAGCTTAACTCCGGCTTCAATCACCAACATAGAAGTGTCGCCAGACGCTTCTCTGAGCTCTGCACCTATTGATGCCACAATAGAAGCAGCATCAACGAATTCTGACTCAGCTTCCACTAGTTGAAGCTGAGGCTGTTCAATAGAAGGCTGACCAAAGCCCAACGATGAGACTAGTACGCTTGGGAGCTTTAGGGCGATCGGCCTCAACACTGGGACCCTACCCATGATAGGGGTAAATGTTGCACCCTTGGATTGGAAAGCAGAAAAGCTGGCCATGGTTCCCACCACCGACAATGTCAGTCTCACTAAGACTGCAGGCCCCTACAAAGCGAAAGGAAGAGAAATCAAAAAATGAAAGAATGTCAAAGCTTCTGCCACAAATGACAGCGAATATGAACAAGGCCATGTGCAGAGGAAAGCGTCACCTCAGATGGCACCAATCCCAACTCCCTCGCCCCTGGAACCTCCAAGACTGGCTCTGTAAGGCTAGAGGCAATTCCTCCTTCCTCCATGAGGGAGCTGGGCACACTCAATGAGCCAAATGTTAGCCGGGGTGTTAAATAAATATAGAGCCCATTCCACAAGTAAAGTCAGGGAAAAGAAATGTACACTGCCCTGAGGCACACCCCGACAACCTGGCGAGCTGGCAACTAACGAACTTCTAACACGGATGCTCCACTCCAAGCAGAACGCCGCACCTGAAAAGTAGGGGGTGAGCCTCATCTCATAGGCTCAGTAAGAGTCCCGCGGAACCCCACTACAATGAAAGTAGTAACTGAAGTGCAGTAACGGAAATAACAACAATAAAGGAAGGCAGTAAGAACAACAACAACGGAGGCAACAGAGTAAAAATGTTGGCATGACATGACGATGGGGACTAGCAATAGAAGACCGTCAACCAGGGAACACACACACACATGCCCTCAAACAACCCCGACAACCACAATCATACAGTCTGTCCTTACCGACGGAACCATAGACAAGGCCACACGGCCACACATTGAACCGAAACCCTCGGGAGAATCTCTCGATCCCGAACTAGAACCAACGGATGAACCATGCCCTACATACATAGGGCAACACCAGACCCTCAGCTGGAAGGGCCACAATAGTCCAGTCAGTACCTCCACCTTCACGGCATAGGGAAAGAACCATGCCTAACACCAAACAGAACAGACCAACCAACCAACATGGTAAATCACACCGCAAAGAAACCTACGCAGATCTCAGGTGACAGGAGTACTAACCCCACTGACAACGAGACCAGAAGCATCCTCCGATGACTTATACTACAGCTTCACGTGTCTCCCTACACGCCCTAGGTGGAAGCTGAGACACCAACACAGTACCACAAGGCAAGGACAGTCGGGGTCGTGCACATCAGCATGCGTCCACTGCCCCTGACCATGTGTGCATACATAGACCATCTACTCTAGGTCAGTCCTCTAGTTGGTTTCCCCACCCCAGTCGGACTCAACCTGCAAAGGCAAGGGGCCCTCAGATAACCAGCAAAAAAACCACTACACGAAACAAGCCTCCACCACTCCCAGGTGGTTTGGTATGCGAGCGTTCCCAGGTCAGCTACGTCAAGTGGGTAGAGTCACCAAGAACTCATCGCAACTATGAAAACCATTCGAGTACCACCGGTCCACACCAAGCCACCACGAGCCAACTCACTAGCACGAGAACCAAGGACCACTCACCAGATAGCCAAACCATGACCATCGGTCCATAGAAGACTAGCCACACATAGGATGGAAACACCAAGACCACAATCCACAACTCCTACACGGACACCTAGCTGCGATCACAACCCTTATGCGAGAACAATTCTCACGATCATGAAACTCTAGCGGAGACAGTCGACATGAGCAGCCTGACACAAGGATTGTCCACACTCCACAATAGACAGGGATGGCCCACACCACTAATCTCGAACTAGTAGAACACATAGAACCACGTGAACGCTCATTCCACAAAGCCACCCCTCCTACAGATATTTTGGAGGACCAAACCACAGAGTCGGACACCCTTGGGCTGAAGGGGGATGGGTGGCCAAGGTGTTGGCCACCCAGAGGGCTCGGCGGCATAACCTGTGGCTACCCAAGAGGCAGATAGGCTTGGGCAGCCCTAGTTCTTCTTCCTCTGCGTCCCGCGCCATTGTGACTTGGGAGAACGTCCATTCTCTCGAGCAGGGAATCAGGCAGCCAGCTATGGTCGCAGAGTCTTCTGATTCAGAGATCGACACGGTAGACACCAGCCGCCTTATGATTATCAATAATGACTCCTTCAAATATGAGCGCGGAGACACTGTTAGAATGGACTACCCCAAGGACAGGCATCTGGCGGCTTTCCTTAGGCACTTCAATATTCGAGGGAAGAGGGATCTATTACTCATCCGCAGGGCTGAGCAGGCTATGCTTGTGGACAGAGATAGCCTGAGCAAATCTGTTGTTTGGGGTGGGCCCATGTATCTCCTCGGGGAGGCCAGGAAGTGGGATGTCATTCTTGGCTTGCAGGAGCTAACTCCGGAGAGTGGGTAGCTGACAAGGGCCCCCCAATTCACGCCAGCTCGCTAGAATGTGACAGTGGGCCGTGTTGACAGAGAGAAACCCATTTTCGGCTTATTCCTCGCCCCACTAAAGTGGGGATTCTGAGACGAATCTTTTCTTCTGGACTGCTTGGCGGTCCGCTTCAAACATCAGATTTTTGTAGGGTGGTTTGCAGAGCTAAAAGCCACTGATGCCCATGCCTTCAGACCAGGAGCTATAGAGTTCACTGATTATGCACTACAACACTACGTTCCGATCTTGGTCAATGCTGGAATATACCATGGCGTGTACGCCTCCCAGTACCACTATCCAATCTCCAGAGGTTTATGATGTGGAATGATAGAAGTGTTTTGCCCAGAGTATAACACTTTCTATACTATAGAGGGGAAACTTCCTTGGACCTCTGGAGTCTTTCTCAACTGAGCGGCCTGCCAATTGATGGAGAGCCGTATGAAGAGGTTTGCTTCCCCGACTGGCTAAAGGATCAGACCGACGGCGAGGGCAAATATTTTACAGGCTTCGCCTACCAGTATCTGATGAAGGCGTATTGCACCCTGTGGCAGTCAACGCATGATACGCGGGGGCACGCAAGCCCGGGGAGAAGAGGTGTGTGCGGATGGGCACATGGCTTTATCATTTCTTCGGTGGGGAGCAGAAGTATGAAGACTTTCCCACCGTGGCTCCATCAGCAGCAAGGCGGAAGAAGAGAGTTCGTCGGCAGGTGACTTTTCGGTCCTCTTCGGGGGGAGGGCGATAAGGGGGCCCGAATCCCACTGGAGTTGATGCAGTCACTCACTGTGCTGCATACTTAACTTACTGGCTTTGTTCATTCGCCCATCCTCAGGGTGATGAAACTATGATCAGGGGAGAAGCAATCTACCCTGCACGCTTGATGCCCTGGGGTACTAAGCTGTCCCTTTGTCCAGTGGCTTTGTGCCTGATATACAAAATGCTGGGTGATCTGTATAAGTCACGCATTCCCAAAAATTCATGGACGGTCGGTCCGCTGCACTTTTTTAATGCTTGGGTCTACAGCCTGTTTCCTGAAGCCGCTCCTCGGTCACTTCAGTCGGATCGTCTCGTGCCGAGGATGATCGAATTTGCCAGCGTCGAGCCATCTTCGATGGTAGACTAGCTTTTTGCCATTCGGGGCATCTTATATATAAGGCATAAAGCCACCGGGCAGAGGGACAGCTTAGTGCCCCAGGCCATCAAGCATGCAGGGTAGACTGCTTCTGCCCTGATCACAGTTTCATCACCCTGAGGGAGGGCGAATGAGCAAAGCCAGTAGGTCAAGTATGCAGCACAATGAGTAACTGCATCGACTCCAGTGGGGTTCGGGCCGCTTTATCACCCTCTCCTCAAAGTGGATGGGAAAGTCGCCTGACGACGGACTCTCTTCTTCCATCCCACTGTTGTTGGAGCCACCGTGGGGAAGTCTTCATACTTATGTTCCCCACCGAAGAAATGCTGGAGCCATGTGCCCATCCGCACATGCCTCTTCTCTCCAGGCTTCCGTGCCTCCCGCGTATCATGCGTTGACTGCCACAGGGCGCGATATGCCTTCATCAGATACCGGTAGGAGAATCCTGTGAAATATTTGCCCTCGCCATCAGTCTAATCCTTCAGCCAGTCAGGGAAGCAGACTTCTTCGTATGGCTCTCCATCTATCGGCAGGCTGCTCAGTTAGGAAAGGCTCCATAAATCCAAGGAAGTCTCCCCCTCTGCAGTATAGAAGGTGCTGTACTCAGGGAAGAACACTTCTATCATCCCACAGCACAGACCCCTGGAGATCGGGTAGCGGTACCGGGAAGCGTACACGCTATGATATACCCTGGCGTTGACCAATATTGGAGCGTAGTGTTGCAGTACATAATCTGTGAACTCCACGGCTCCTGGTCTGAAGGCGTGGGCAACAGTAGCTTTCAACTCTGCAAACCATCCAACTGAAATCTGGTGCTTGAAATAGACCGCTAAGCAGTCCAAAAGAAAAGATTCATCGTGGTACCCCCATTTCAGCAGGGCAAGGAACAGGCCGAAGATGGGCCTCTCTCTGTCAACACGCCCAGCGGTCTCATTCCAGTGAGTCGGGGTGAACTGGGGAGCCCTCGTCAGCAACCCAATCTCTGGAGTCAGCTCCTGCAGACCAAGCACAGCATCCCATTTCCTGAGCTCCCCGAGGAGATACATGGGCCTACCCCGAACAACTGATTCACTTAAGCTATCTCTGTCCGCAAGCATAGCCTGCTCGGCCCTGCGGACGAGGATTAGATCCCTCTTCCCTTGAAGATTGAAGCGCCTGAGGAGAGTCAGCAAATGTTTATCCTTGGGGTATCCATTCTGACGGTGTCTCCGCACTCATATTTGAAGGAGTCATTGTTGATAATCATGAGGCGGCTGGTGTCCACCGTGTCAGTCTCCGAATCAGAAGACTCCGCGACCACGGCTAGCTGCCTGCCCCTCGGTCTAGAGAATGAACGTTCTCCCAAGTCACAATCGCGCGGGACACGGAAGAAGAAGAGTCAGATGCCATCTTACCTGCAAAACAGCATTAGGAAAAGAACAAACAGAGTTAGAAATCAGTTGACCAAGACAAGATTTCTGATAAAATTTTGGCAGAGTCTCCCCAGCCCGGGAGATTGCCAAAAGAAAGCGGGAACCCATCCACCAAGGGAGCGGTCCCTAAACAAGGCCATAGGCATTACACCAAGGCCAAACTGAACACCAATAAAGCAGGACAACAGATATAATAACAGAAATAAACAATCTAACTACAACAGAGTCCAGTCCAACAGGAAGTACAATCTAAAGCAGTAAAACGTACCACACGTCAAGTGAACACTCGGCCCGACAGGCTGGCAACTAGGAACCTTCGCGCAGCACTCTCGAAGCCCGAGGAAGAACCACCTGTGGACGCACTTCTTTCTAAAATTAAGTTGGGGTTGGTTGTTCATTTATTGGTTCGGTTAAGTGCGTGGGCGTGCCAGTCACCGAGGTGACGATTTATTCAGACTCCAAAGAGACCATGGTGCGCTTGACCTGACTTCGTCAGATGATTGTGTGGTTCGGGTCGGGACCCAATGCCGCCATGCCATAAAGGCCATGACGTCATTTACGTCCCCCATATGAGGGAACACCTTTGATTAATTACCGAAATTAGGGGCTCCGCGACCAAAGAAAATAATACTGATTGCGAAAGGAAGGAGCAGGAATAGATCACGCGCGAGCCTGTGTCGGGACACGGGCAGCCGGGCATATCGGTCACTCACAGACCTTTTCATATTCAGACAAGAGTCCATGACAAGAGTACGATGAAAATTGGAATAAACGTGCTCGAATGTCTGCCGGACAGACGGCAATTTTAATGACGACTAGGATGAAATCCGGTTCGGAAGACGAGTCCGGCTAAGCCAAGATATCGGCCCGAAGCAAGGCTGGGTCGTGACCATTTCGGGGTAATTCCCGAGACCTAGACTCAGCCTGCGTGGGCGGCCTTAATATTCCTTTAGCACCAGGTCACGAGGAGGCCGGAGCTGCGATGTGGAATTTTATTATTAGGATTGGTGGAGTTTAGGTTACACCTCTTTGCTGGCCATTTCCTCTCTTCCTTTTATGTATTTTAGGGTAATTGTAATTTTCTTATTATTTAGTTGCGTGGATTGCCCTCGTTGTCCTGTTGTTCACTTGCTCACACGAGTCTCCGAGTTTATTTGTTTTATTTATTTATCTATCTTTCTCCCCCCTTTTTTTTACGTTATTTTTATCCGAGTTTCCTGCATTTTTTATTATCACATATACATGTATGTATCCCTTTTTTTATTGTCGTTAGTGTTATTATATGTATATTTATTGCTTCCCCTTTTTTGTTAGGGAGGAGTGGGCCGCTGAAAAGCCAGAAAACGGGCATGCCGGTGGAGAAGGAGGGCGTACCGGCGAAGGGCATGCAAAGGGGTGTACCGCTGGAGCGGTTGGGTAGGGTGTACCGCTGGAGGGCGGTTGTGTGTGTGTGTGTGTGCGTGTGCCGCTGGAGGGGGTTCGAAGGGGACAGCGCACTGATGAGCAGCCATGCCGGTGGAGGTGTGTATACTATTGGAGGGTGTACTGGTCAAGGATGGACACCGGCCAGAGAGGCGTGCCGGAGAGAGGGCTGGAAGTGTACCGCTGAAGGGTATGAGGGGCACACTCCTTTGGTCATTTTAAGGCCTTTCTTTTCTTCTGTCTCATAATCTGATACAGCTTGGTACAAATTATTCCTCCCTCCTACATTTATAATTGTCCGAGGTGCTCAATCGTCGTCCGGGATAAAAGAATGTGATGCTCCAGTTTCAAATAATACATATGTAGACTTTGAGCAAATGGTGAGTGTACCTTCTACTAGTCTACCTTCATTGTCTTGTTCTGCCTCCATGATAGCATGGAGACGGGCACTTCTGGTTACTGGATGCTTTCCTTCTCCAGGTGATTCCTACATCATCGGGCAGTCCGGGATTCGGTGATCTCGGCTCCCACAGTGGAGACAGGCTCCCAGTTTCCTCCAACACTCTTCGGCCTTGTCACAGTGTTTACACACCACATTGGATGGGGTTGTGGTGAAGGAGAATGGCTTGGACATCTTCTTCAACTTCTTATCTTGTGAAGACTCACCTCCGTTATTAGGTCTCTTCTTGTTATTGAAGCTTGGCTTATAATTGCTATGACTAGTAATGTTCTTTTCCCGCCCACGGATCTTGTCGGATAGTTCCGTGGCATCTTCTAACAACTGTGCTCGGCGCACCATCTCAGAATAAATTTGGATGTCTAGCGGAGCCAGCTGAGTGATATATTGGGCCCTGAGCCCATTAAAAAACCTTCTTGCTTTCATCTTCTCAGTGCTAATTAGGTGCTTAGCGTACCGAGACAGTTCTTTGTCCTTCTCTCATCCTCCATTTGAAAATCTGCACCTCTTCTCCTGAGGCGAGTAACGGCAACGGCCTGATCCCTAGACCGGTAGCTTCTGCCCCTAGCCACGGGGTAAGCAGCAACAAAATCCTTTTCCTTCTTTTGACACCTCCTGCCCCCAGCCTGGGGGCAGACAACAACAGTGTCTTCTTCACTCTTCTGACACTCTCGCCCCCTTGCTCTGGGGCGGACAGCAGCAACATGCTCTTCCTCCTGAACTGAAATTGGGCTTCGAATCTTCTTCGGCACCCAGATTTGTTTGAATTTTGTGGGCCTGGGCACCAGCAGCTTCCTCTCTTCGACCTCCCAGTTAGATCTTCTGGTGGCCAGCACTTGAAATTTGTTGTTGGTCTGGACCGCTGGGACGATCCTATCAGGTCGCACAGCTCTAGGGTGACCACTAAGGTTCACCCTGATATTTCCAACCATCATCGTCTTCCCAGAAAGTGAAAGACGACGTCCCGTAGCAGCAAATCGACTCCTTTGGTTGTTCTTCCTTCCTCTACTAGGAGGGGCAGGGGCAGCGTTCCTCCTATCCACGTGGTGGACAAAACAGGCGACGACTGCTGGGGTAGTCTTCTTCTTCAGGCTCTTCTTCTCGTTCTCAGGTGGAGTCTCTATGGCAATGCCCTGCTCTTGGCTGTCGACCTTCAGCAAGTTGATGAAGACGAGGCCCAAGTAGTTGGGCAATCCCACAACTGGTGGCATCGATCCAAACGCCGTGGGCACCGCTAGGTAGCCCCCTCGGACGTGAGTGTCAATGACCTACTGGCCGAAGTGGACTAAGGCAAGTCAGTTCGCCATCTTGATTTTTGAAAATAAGATTAATGCACAATTAAAAATTTGAGTGAGGCCGCTGGGCCTCCTGCTTTGGCGTAGAGATGAAGGGTGACTCGTGTCCCACCGGGCGTGCCAATTTGGTGGAATGATTTTTTTTCTCATTTCTCTCTTCCCTCCCTCTCTCTTCTCACGCTCTCTCCTCTCTCCCTCTCTTCTCCGGTGGCCGACGGAGGCAGACAGGGGCGAGGCGGCGAGGATCGTGGGGTGTGGAGAGGCGAAGATGGAGCGAGGATCGCGATGGTGGAGGCTGTTCGTGGGATCGTGAGCCAGTGATGGTTTAACTGGGTTTTCTTCTTGGATCGGCGTCCATGGCACGTGAAATCTTCGGTGGAGGTAGGGGGACGGAACCTTGACTCATTCACTTTCTTTCCCGCAAGTTTTGTAGGCCGTGGTGAGCTGAGTGAGTTTATTTAGACGTTTTGGGAAAAATTTCATATTTTAGGAGTGTGACAACTTTCAGTCGATTCGAGGCCCGATCGAGGTTTTAATTGTGTTTTGGGGTTGTGGGAATGTCCAGGGACGAGTTCCCCTTGTTTTCCCCTTTGCTTGGGGGCGAACGGGACGTGGAACGATGTTTTGGGGCCATTCCCGCCGTTCTCAATTTTCCTGCATGAAAACGGTCCTAACAGGAGATGTTTTCGTGGCGTGGTCTCGCGACAGACCGCTTATTCTTGTGAGCAGTCAGAGCAAGACCCTCCCAGCTGGTTAGACGGCCACAGGTAGACCGCCTATGGTTGAGCGGCCATCTGGAGTCTGTTTTGTGGTTACTGTATTGTCAGCAGATTTAACGGTCCATTGTATGACCGTTTTACTCTTAGGCAGCCATTAGGCTGACCATTTTTTCTCCGTGGAGTTGGCGTGACTCCCGAGGCATTTTTGACCGTGAGATTTGACCGTTGTACAATTTTAGGGCTACGCGGTTATGGGATGGCCGTTTGGCCCCTTCACGCAGTCCCAAGTGGACCGTTTGGGTTTCCTACGGTCCTGACAGAACCATTTGGCTTTTATGCCGTGGGGTGACTGAGCGGCCCCAGGAGGACCGCTTATCTCCTCAAGTGGTCTATCATTGGACCGTGTAGGTCCTGAACGGCCTGAGGAATGCCGTTTCATTTTCTCGTCGGTCTAGAGTTGAACGGTCCCATGGGAGACCGTTCACGTTTGAAGCGGTGCAAAGAGGACCGTGCATGTCTCACGCGGTCCCAGGATGACCGTGTATGGTTGTAGTGGGGAGGTTAGTGGGTGACCATCCCATATTGTCAAACGGCCTATGGAGAACCGTTTGAGTATTGAGATGGTCCAGCTAACGACCGTTACCCAAGGACGGCCCAGGGAGGGCCATGCATTAGCGTGTGTGTTTGCTATGACCGTTGAGCGTTATGTTGGCCTCTGGTCGACCCGGTTGTGACCCAGTGGTTGACTTTCGGTCTCGTGGATGCCTCGGACGCTGTGAGCTCTGCGTTCGTGTTGTGGGGTGTCTGGAAGTGCTGTGTCACCGTAGTTTTAGACCTAGGGATTAGGCCAAATTGATGACGTTGTGCCATTATGTACGACGGTCTTGACCCGAGTCTTGTGACTCAAGGACTGTTGGGTTATTAGGTCTAGTGGGCTGTCCAGAGTCTGGTGGCCTCGGGTCACCTGTTACTTCACGTTACTCGAGATGGGTGCGTGCGATCTCATCGAAGATTTTGGTCATATCCCTCTGGTATGTGGCACCGACATTCTTCAAACCAAAGGGCATGCGCTTGTAGTTGAAGATCCCTTTAGGGGACCTGAAGGCAATGTGATTCTTGTCTTTGAGGGACATCTGGATCTGGTTGTAGCCAGACGATCTGTCCATAAAAGATAGGGCTTCATGTCTGGTGGTCATGTCGACCGTTATTTCTATGATCGGGACCAGGAAGTCATCCTTCGGACAAGCTTTGTTGAGATCTCGAAAGTCAACACAGATGCAGACTTGACCATTTTTCTTTTTGACTAGGACAATGTTGGCGAGCCAGATCGGGTAGATACACGGCTCGATGAAGTCGACCTCCGCCATTTGGTTGACCTCGGCCGAGACCCAAAATTCCAGCTCATGGCACATGTGCCGCTGGGGTTGTTTGACTGGAATGGCTGAGGGAGATATAGCCAGGTAGTGCTCCTCTATGGAGGGATCTAACCCCAGCATCTCCTTGTATGTCTAGGTGAAGTAGTCCTTGTATCCGAGCAAGAGTTGCTTGTAGTCCTACCTTTCTGCCTCGATAAGGAGGGAGCTGACGAATGTCAACTGAGGGGCTTCATCCTCGCCCAAATTAATTTCGACGAGTTTGTCGATGGTTGCCTGGCCACCATCCTCCAGCTTGGGAGGAGCCGGCTAGAAGTCGATGAAGTCCTCATCGTCAGTGTTGGCTTCGTATGCCTGTGGGTCTTCAAAGCCAGCAATTGAAGTTGATGGAACTGGAAGATTATCATCACTGGGCCCGGACTGGGATGGTCCCAAGCCGTCAATGCTGGGCTGACAGCTATCAACTGGCGCCACGAAAGCTTGGCTAGAGTTGCTTGCTAAAGCTAGTAACGTTTCGTGGTCTTTGTTCTGGAAACCTTCCTCATGGGGAAAGTTTGGCAAACTGGGCTCTTTGGCTTGCTGGGAGGCCCCGAGGACCTCCTCCGTCTCAATGTTTTCGTGGATGGACAGGGGAGCCTCATCGAGTGCTTGAACTGGGGTGCTAGTTCTGGCGGGGAGCGGGATTAAGATGTCTTCTTCCTCATCCCTAGAGCTGTCAAACTTGGTGCTGACAATGGCTGAGTCACTGGATGGCTGTGTCGGGCCTACGACGTGGACCGCAAAGTAGACACGAAAATCTAGGTCTTGGTCGTAGCCAAGCCCTCTGGCATCTCTACGGGAGAACGAGGGTTGCCCCCGAACCTGTGAAGGGGTCCACAAATTGTGGAAGTATCTCCGCTATGCGGAACCTTGCCATTGGGGGATATGTTGCTTGAGACACATCTCCCGAATGTGGGGTGGCAGGTCGTCCAAAACTTGGACAGCTTCAGGGGTGTTGTCGGCTCGCCTGGACTACCCGAAGTCATCTTCCGATGGGGCTGGACGGGCCATGTCTCCTTTGTAGAAAATAATGGGCTTGTCCCTATTAGCCTTCTTCTTGGTTCTGAGTTGTCATTTGTAAGTAACGACAAATGTTGTGAGCTGCTCAACCTTGTGCTCATCCGAGGCACATGTGAGCTGGATGCAATCTGGTGACAAACATATACTCTTGTTGATCGCTTTGCTAATGAGGTTAGCCTCAAAGTCGACTTTGCATCTCTCAGGGCAATTTGTGGTTGACTTGGAGTTAAGGCGTAACCAATGAAGCTTGGCCTTTTCTTCGTCAATGGAGAAAAGGTCCTCCTCCTCCTCTTTTGAGAGCCAGCCATTGCTCTTGCCCTTAATCATGGGGTAGGGACTGATTCCCCTGAAGTAGAGAGCAGCATCAGTCAGGTGGTACTCTGCTGGAGTAAAAGGAGACAGGTCTGTGAAGACCGTACGCTGTTCCCCATCTTTAGCATATTTGATGCATTGATGGAGGGTTGAAGGGACGACCCAATTTTCATGAAGCCAGGGCCTACCCAATAACACTCAATAGGACGTGTTAGCGTCGAGGATGTAGAAGCTCACCTTAGAGGCAAAATCATTGAGCACCAAGTCAACATCCACTAGACCAAGGACATCCTCGGTATCCTGATTGAAGTCAGATATCTTGACCGCCTAGACTTTCTGGAGGTAGGGGGTCAGATATAGGGTTTTGAATGTTTTGAGGGGCATGATGTTAACAGCCACACCAGCATCCACCAGAATCTGGTTTACTTCATGTCCATTGATTTTTCCCTTCATGTAGAGTGGGCGATTATGGCACGGAGGGGAGAGCAGCAAGTCTTTCTCCGTGAAGGTGACAGCGGCGGCGAAGGCCTCACATGTGGCAGCCTTCATCTCTGTCGCGTGTGCCTCATAGACTTCTGGCTCCTGGAGTATCTTGATAAGAGTTTCCCTCAAGTCTTTACTCCAAGTGATGGCCTCCCAGATTGTAATGCTAGTGGGGAAGTACTTCATCTGGTGGAGGACCTTTCGGTCGGCTAGAGCTCCAGCATCCTCCAGTGATGGTAGTATGTCAGGCTGAGTTTTCAATGGACTGTCACGCTGCTCCTCATCGGGGGGTTGCACTGCCTTGCCTTTACCATAGGGATCGAGCAGACTCTGGCCACCCGCAGGCTCCTGGAAGAGGGGTGCCAATGACGGCTCTTCCATGGATGGCTGGGGGGCCAGATTATCCTTGCCGGACGGTCTTGCATGTTCCGCGGGAGAAATCGGGGCTGGCACCGGGACTGGCATGTTGGCGGTGATCTCCCCTGAGCCAGCGGGATCGAAGATGCTGGGTCCCCCCACAAATCTCCACCTGTAGGACTGGGGTGGGTTGTTCTCCTCGACAGAGGATGACTCACTCTGGGTCGAAGGTAGTCAAGTGAAGAGGTGACTTAGGTTAATGAACTTGAACAATGTGACAGTCATATAATGGGCTGTTACATGAACATAACGGTCTATTAATGGGCCATTATAGTAGGTTGAATCCAAAAAGAATGAAAATTAGACTCAGGTTATGTGACGGTCTAACACTGGTCTGTTAGGTGTGGCTGACGGGCTAGTGTAGGTCCGTTACATTAACAAGACTGAAAACTCTGATTTGTGCCTTTCTAGACAAATGAGCTTTAATGGTACAACCAGCTCGACGTCCTAGTGGGAATCCCAAGCTCACGAAGACTTACGGAGGCCTTGAAACAAGATTTCATGGTCTATTAGAAGGAATATCCAATGGAGAGGTCCTCAAGTTCAAGAATGTGTTCCTATAGTGTAAAAAGTGTAACTAATGGTCATATACCGAAATATATGTCATGTACTTAGAGAAATTGACTCTATAGATGAGAAAAGAACGTGTCACAGTGTAGAACCATGATAAAACTCCATCAATACAATCATTTAAAATCATAGATTTAATACAAAACTATAGAGTTTTGGCAAATGAAATTAACATAAACTTTAAAATAACTCAAAGCACTCTAATCATGCAATTCTATCATGAATCAATACTTAAACTTAAAATCATGAAAATAGGTTAAGATCTAATTAACTAGGCATATATATAAGCTAATTGGACCGATCTCAATTCTGTCTCGAGTTGACAGAACACAGTATTTTGTGACGGACTAGTCTGGGCGCGTCACAGTATTGTGACGGTCTACTGAAGATCCGTCAGAGTTCACAGAACCCTTCAGACGTTTACAGAGGGGGTGACGGATCAGGATAGGTCCGTTACACGTCTCTGGCGGTCTAACGATAGACCGTTAGAGCCTCTGCTACCAGAAAATAGAAAATATAGAAAACTATGATTCCAACATGCTATAACTTGGCTACTCTAGTCATGACAACGAAGTAAAAGCCTTCTAGATGCATAGGATATAATGAATTAGCAAGAGAATGTCTTTTTATTTGAATTTAGGCTAAGGATTGTGCATGAATGCATAGACTCATTAAAACATGAAATTGATGATCAATAATGCATGAAATCAAGTGCAATCAAAGGGCTTTTATCCCTAACATGCTGTTCTTGCCGTTCATGAGATAACCTACCTCTTTTCGTTCACCCATCTCATATTTTCTAAAAATCCTTCTCAGATCCATCTACAGTTCTGTCCACCTGTTTCCAGATCTAACCACCGATCACCATAAAAACCATAGCAAATCGCCAAAAGCTCCAAATCCAATTCTAAAAAAAGTCCCAATTTTGTGGTTTGATCCTCTACAACTCTAGTGAAGAGCCCAAAACCCAGATCCAACATATTCCACATGGTCAACGGCAATTTATAGGGAACTCCCTTGCTGTCCTGGTATTTCAGGTACTGTAGAACAGCAGCAACACGTGTGGGTCAATCCACCAGTCCAAGAGGATGCCATCACTATCTATCACCGAGGCTTGGCAGTCAAGGCTAGCAAAAGGCTTCTCGGCACCAACGTCAAGGGCTTTGACCAGCTCAACTTGGCGGTTGCTAAAATAGAGATGTTCTTCGCCGATAACCCGAGCTACATCTCAGCTAAGCGTAAACAAGCGTGGGAACGCTAGCCCGGCAAGGACGTGAACACCGTCAAATTCACCCCCACCACCAAAGCCAACAAGGGAGCCGGGACAAGTAGTCCCGACAAAAGGCTAGCGAACAAGCCGGCTACTCTCTCCTTCTCAGAGCGTATGAAGACGCGCTTCTCTTTCAAGAAAGAACATACAAAGATGCTCCTCGACCTATGCATGTCACAGAGGATCGTCAAACTACTTGAAGTCTGCAAGGTAGACGAGGCTCAGAAAATTGACGATCCCAACTACTGCTTATACCACCACATGCTGGGTCATCCTCTCGAAGATTGCTACGTCTTCAAGACCCAGGCACAAAAGATGATTCGAGACGGCCTCATCTAGATGAAGAGCAGTCTCGTCGATCCTTCCCAGCCACATACGTGGTCTAGACCAGCCAAAGCAACACGTGTGGTTCACCATTCGGCGAATGTGTTCCACATGATGGCAGCATTTTCTCTCTCTAATGATGAAACAGAGGAGCCGAGTGCTAACCGAAGAGAGCGGTCAATTTGGTATCCAGGGTGGAGGCCCTGGCACGATCGCAGACCCCTCTCCTTACCTAGAGAAAGAACCCAGCAGCTCTTCGACGTTCTCGTCAAGAGGGCACAAATCTTGCCCCGCGACCCACCGGCAGACTACACTCATTGGGACTTTGGCCACCCTTAGTACTGTCCCTTCCATGCATAATCTGCCATGCGATCGAGTCCTATGAGGAAGTCCAGTACCGCATCCAGGAACAGATCCAATGAGAGCAGATCGATGCTGAGGGGAATTACATGGCACTTGTTCGACTGCGGAAAGCTGTCGAAGAAACTCTGAGCACTACCAGAAATACGCCAGAGCAGCCTGACCCTCCCTAGGAAAATAGGCATGGGCTGCCTTACCAGTACACTCCAGAATGGATCGAGTTCTAGACTGACAATTGAGAAGCCCTCGAGCAGCTGCGGAGGCGCAGGGAGCAAGATGCCAGCCAAGAGACTGGGCCGAGTGTTGTGTCCCTGGTCTTGATGATGACAAATTCATTATCTTATGGTTTTGATGATGACAAATTCATTATCTTAATGTTGTCAACTTATACCTGAAAACACAAAATAAAACAACAAACAACAAACTATAAACAAAAAAAAATCTGTCGAGCTCTCCTCACGCGGCCAATAGAGAAAGGGGGAAAACCTTGTACCCTCTCTCACTGTCCCTCCTCATGCACACGTGGTAGTAGCCAGGGTCTCCTTCCCGCTCGGCCAATGGGGGAGGAGGAGCTCCACGCCCTCACTCTCTCCCCTTGAGCGCATACAACTTGTCGCCTCCGGTGAGCTCCGGGTGCCATAGTCCGGCAAGCGCACGAGCCAGCCCCTACGGAGACCCCGACACCTTGGTCCGGTGAACGCCACCCCATCCGTGCGGCTGCTACTTCCGGTGGCCCTCTGCACCGTCAACCACCCTGGAGTCCCGACGTCTGGCAAACGCACGTGGCATTCTTCTGGCAAGCCAACAGTGAGGTCCCTGGTGCTCTGATCCCACGAGCAAGTGCCCACCACGCCAGCAACTCCACCCACAGAGGAAGCCCCGGGGCACTGGACCTCGAGAGCAAGGTGCGGAGCTCCGCCAGCCAGCCCTTTGGCCATTGATCGAAAGCGGGAGCCTCACACACGATGGATGATCGAGTCGGCAGCCTACTCACGTACAAAGGATGATCAAGTGGGTAGCCTCCTCACGCACGAAGGATGATCGAGTCGGCAGCTCCCCCCGTGCGACGAAGCCCTCACACGGCTATAAAGCCAACCCAGATAGAGTCAAGCGTTTGTTTCTCCTCCGGACCCTTCTTCTCTGAGCTTCCCTCCCTCATCTGCCTCGACCTCCAGACACCCTGAGCAAGTGAACCCTCTGCGAGCAGATACATCCCCCTGTGTGAGGAAAAGAGAGGACTGAGAGGTGTGTTTGGGGAGTGAACGGGGTCAATGCCCCTCCCTCCCCCCTTCTTTCTTTCTTGTCTGCTCAAGGCCATACGTTGTTTTGTTGTTTGTTTTCCTCTGTCCTTCCCCTTTCTTGTATGTAATCGTCGCCTAGATTTCACGTTCCTGGCACACTGTATGCTCTTTTCTTATGCAAAGAAATGAATTATAGTATTGAGCTATGTCATGTTTAGTTATGGATGAATGTGTCTCTGCCTTCTCTTTTCTTTCAATTCTCATTCTAGTCTGGTTTTATTTCATTCTCTGTTGACTCCACTATCCTCTTGATGTTGTGAGTTAAGTCGGATATACGAACCCCTTCCAAAGTATGTCCGACAGGTTCTGATCATCGCCCTTCATCTAGGCAGGCTATGTGTGATCGATGAACGTGATTCTGATTTCTCTCTGTGCATTCATTCTCTGTTGTTCAGAGCATATGATTTCTGTGGAAACGGCCATATGGCCCTCATCACCCACGTACATGGGTTGTTGGGGTCCAGGGCCCATCCAAAATTCCTCGAGGTTGGCGTATTCTACTATCCCTTTCCATCCACATTATGATTTACATGTCTGCCATGTGTGAATGTCCAACAATTTGCTGAAATGCCCAACCGGGTGATATTCACCAATAGAATCCTTTCCCCTATGCATTATATAAATTTCGGTCCCCATTTGCTGTCTTCTTCATTCATCAGCTTAAACTATTTTCATTTCATTCCACTAACATAAGTCATATGTACAAGTGTGCATCAAAAGAAAAAAGAGAAAAGAAAGTCACTCGGCCGGTCTGTCTCCTCAGCCGTCACTATCGTCGGTCCCCTCATGGCGCTTATCCCGTTGCCCCATGGATGTGCTACCCTCCTCCCGTCGCCGCCTCCTCTCTACCTCCTCATTCCTCTGCTGGCCAAAGGAACCGGTAAGAAAGTCGATGAACGATCTACAACTCCGAGCACCGCCTTGCGTGCCGCTCTATGATCCATTCCTCTTGGGCCCTCGGGCAATCATTCGGACCGTCCGCTCTATGGCCCAGAGCTCGATCCTCAGATCGTAAGCCTGGCATCGAGCCTCCCGAGCCTCGGTCTGGTAGCGCTCTAGGTCTGCCGCTCTAGCTCGAAGTCTCTCTGCCTCTGCTCGTACCCACTCTAGCTCTGCTCGAAGATGATTTACCTCTGCTGCCTCTGCTTGAGCACGCTCCGCCTCGGCCATTGCTGTGGTAAGCTCTCTCGCCTACATTCACATTTCATGATCGTCAGTCAAAGCATTTGCATAACTATAAGGCATATAAGTCAAAGGGAAGTAGGTTAGTTACTTACCCACTCGGCAAGGGTGGCCTCGGCCTCCTCGGCCCAAGCGACTACCCGAGCAAAGTCTGTGTCCCACTCGATGCGGCCTCCGGTAGGCTGGGTCAATGAGGACGGTGCATCCGGTCCCGCCCGCTGCACTCCCTCGGCTCGCTGCATTTAGAAGTCAAAGTCAATCAAAATAAGCATAGCATAAATTAAGTTCAGGGTTCAGCTAAGCTTACCAGAAGCTCCAGCGCTCCCTTATACTCATCCCTCTACTGGATCGTCGCATGGAGAAGTCCCTGGAGCTTAGCTATTCTGCCCTGAGGGTCTAGCTACATATAGCAAGTCCAATGTCAGTACATATAGGAATGAATTCAAATAATGAAAGAGCATGAGTTTAGAAGTTCGTACCGATAGTCGGACGCCGCAGAAGACTTGGCCGCCATACCGTCTGGCGTAGGCCTTCAGGTAGGCCTCGTTGCTGTCATCTCGAGCTTGCACCGCCTGACCCCTCTGTGTCCAGTCTCTAACCTGCTTAGCCACCCGGATGCTCCAGTCGACGTCGCCGCTCAGCCCCTTTGACAATCTCCTGGGGCACTCGCCATCTCTGCCTGGGAACTCCACCTCGGGCTGGCGCACTCCCCTCGTCCTCAAAATGAGCCGATAATGGAGAGGCTCGACGATGTGGATGCAATGCAACCAGATCTCTCGTTCACCGCATGCCAGGGATGCCTCCACCCATGGATGTCCCTCATATCCCTCATCACGGTACAGTATCCAGTGCACCTAAAAAGGGGCAACCGAGTCAAAGTTAGCATATAGATAGTCAGGAGCATTTAAAAGCATTTAGAAGAGTTGAGGAGTTTCTTGATGCATAGGGGAACGAGTCGATGTCATACTGTATAGCCTGGGTCAACTGCTTGATCGATCCCATATCCCTAGCTACCACCCACCGCCTCATGGCGGGGATCCTCTCCGGGTACAGCTCGGTCTTCTACACTTTAGAGGGGGGGACTTCTTTAGACCTTTGGAGTCTTTCACAGCTTAGTGGCTTGCCGATTGACGGTGAGCCATATGAGGAAGTTTGTTGGCCAGATTGGCTGAAGGGTCAGATCAACAGCGAGGGCCAGTATCTAGTAGACTTTGCTTATCGCTACCTGATGAAGGCGTATCATACACTCTATCGCTCATCGTACGATACCAGGGAAGCACGCAAGCCTGGGGAAAAGAGGCGCGTGCGAATGGGCACTTGACTTCAATATTTTTTCAGTGGGGAGCAAAACTACGATGACTTTCCCAATGTAGCACCAACTGCCTTGAAGCGGAAGATGAGAGTCCGACGACAAGCTGCTTTCCCGCCTGCTCTAAAGGGAGGGCAGCAAGGAGGCCTGAACCCTGCTAGTGTTGATGCAGTCACACACTGTGCTGCTTACCTGACTTACTGGATTTGTTCCTTCGCTCTCCTGCAAGCCAACGAGAGAGTGATCAGAGCTGAAGCCATCTACCCCGCTTGTCTGATGGCGTGGGGCACGAAGCTCTCTCTCTGCCCAGTGGCTCTATGCCTCATCTACAAGATGTTGGGAGACCTGCACCGGACTCGTCTCCCCAAGAATTTGTAGATGGTTGGTCGGCTACATTTCTTCAATGCGTAGGTATGCATATTATTCCCGGAAGCTTCTCCTTAGGGGCTATAACCATCGCGGCTTGTCCCGAGGATGATAGAATTTGCTAGTGCCGAGCCGTTGTAGCCAGCGGAGCTGCTCTTTGCCATCAGGGGAAAGCTGACCAAGGTTCCGATCGACGCACCTAGAGTTCTACACTTTTGGAGCTTGGTAGCCCACTCTAGCCCGCTGGTGAATGAGATGCGAGGATGCCGTATCTCTGAGATAGAAGAATATGTTCACCTCATTTCTGGTGCCAGATGTACAAGGGCTATTCTAGAACCAGAGTTGGTTGATTAGGTGCTGGTGATTAGACCGAGCGTCCTAGTTTTCTAAAAGAGTGGCATCGTGCGACTGGAGCCATACTATCCCTTCCGATTCAGTTAGAATTTTGGTAATGATCAGCACATTCCTCCCTCTTTTGTGTAGTTTACGCTGCCAAATAGGCATAGAGCTGGCTAGGTGCCCAATGACGACGCTCGTGCATGGTGGGATTTCTTTTACTGCCGAGAGGAGGCTTCGTTCAGGGTTCTGACTCCTGCTCATTTCCCACATATTACTCCAGAATATATCAAATGGTGGAATGCACGAACGGGATTTTATAGAAACTTCTGTCGGGAATGTTGGGCCATTGCAGAGCGCAGGTTCCTGGATTCTCAGCTAGAGCCAGCTTTAGACATTGATCCTGCTTACTTGAAGAAGATGAAATCTTTGACCAACGTGGAAGTGATGGCTTATCTAGAGGCTCGAAAAGCTATGAAGCATCGCTCGCCTAGGGCAGAGCTGAAACTGCCTGAGATCAGTAAGGATGTCTTCATGAAGATGCTTCAAGGGCTATGCCATGTAAGCAGTGAGTGGGTGGTGCTTCAATAGCTTCCCCTTCCAGTGGAAGAGCCAATCCATTAATAAGGATCCAAAATACCAAAAAGAATCTGATAAGACCCAATAAGGATCCGGGGCATCACACCGAGCCTATGGGCGCTCCCTTCGACCAAGGTGTTCTACAGTGAGTTATCTTCCAACACCAGAAAGAAGGGCTCCATTTGGACCCTGGAGCACCCCGGGATGATCATTTTCCCTAGTGCCCGTAGACTGCCCGCCCTAGTTCAGGGAAGCCCTGTGCTGGTCGGATTGCAAAAGCCACCACGTCTCCATCCGTCGACTTCAGCTCCACCCAGACTGACTCGGGACCCTCCTCTTCGAGTCGGCATTAGTTTCGGATCAATCTGGCTTCGAGGCTGAGAGTACCATCCCCATCAAGGTGCCTCTATCTGGCCGACAGTCTTGATTGCGCACCCTCACGAGAATGGGCGGTGCTAGATCCCCTCTAATCATAACAAGGTCATTCCAATTTTTGTGCGTTTTAGAGGTGCCCCTCTTTGCGTCAAGACTAGTCCCAGCTTGATCCGACTCTAGACCTACGAGCTATACCACTAGCAAGTCAGGCCTTTGATCCTATTCTTGCACCCAATTTGTCCCCGTCAGTGCATAGAAGCTGCCATCTTGTCATACAAGCTAGGATCGAGGCGATATTTGGTAGAGTTGAGCTTGGCCCATCCCTCCCTCAAGCAAAACTAGTCTCGGCTCCTTTCAACATATCAGTCGGGAGTACCGCCCTGAGCAAGAGGTCTCTGGTTAGCAGAAAATGGCATCGACACAGTTTCGCGAGAACTACAATTCCCGGCAGCACCTACCTTCGAATGAGCTGATCTTTCTCTCTAGATCTTTCCAGGGTGAGCCCCTTTCCAGTGGCACCAATCTCATCCTCTTCAGGCGTCCGAGAAGGGAGCACTGCCACCAACAAGTCACAGGTACCAGACTACGCAGACAGTGTGCGAGGCTGTGAGGATTGAAGGCATGGTTCTCTTCGTCACCCCCTCCCATTCCCCCTCGCCCGGCCGGCTTAAAGTCCCTCCCTGCAGGGACGTAGTGTTGGTTGTAATTCTCATTCCCACTTCAAAAGTGGGCCCTCCAGTGAGAGGTGTCGCAGGTTGTACTAAACAGGGTAGTCAAGCTTCTCTAACTCACGTGCGGGGCACCGCACGTACGTTCCCCGCTCGCCTCGTCTCCAGTCAGGATCGATTTCTTCAAACCAATCAGGTGAGCGCTTGGCTACCCTCAATGACATTTCTTTGCTTATCTAGTATCGTTTCTTACTACCCGTCGGATGGAGAGGGAGTGATGCGAGACGAATGACTTGACCGAGCTAAGATGTACGACCGACTCAAAGTGCGGCCAGCACTAGCACACTAAGGTAAGCCGAGCGACTAACTACCGTGGTATTCTCCAGGTGGAGACGTCTCTCAACAGGAACTCTAGCTAGCCCGACGATCGTCCCTTGTGAGGGAAACGTGGGACCGCAGCGGTTAAGGAACCATTGTCGCCTAGGGTGGTGCAGTCTGAGCTCGGTGCTCGACTGGAGCCAAGGAACGGCTCTCACTCACACACTATCGCGGTAATTGTAGCTGGCTAACGGCCAGGGAACCTTTCGAGGTGCCTTGTAGGAGATCATTCTAGAAATTGGGATCTACTCTTGTCCAGAGTCGAATTTGCATATAATAGCTCTATCAATAGGTCCATAGGTATGAGTCCATTTGAGGTCGTGCATGGATACAAACTTAGAAAACCTGTGGATCTTATTCCCCTTCCCCTCGAGTCCAGGACTTCCAAGTCAGCCGAAGAGTATGCTCAGCATGTCAAGAGTCTGCATGAGTCAATTAGCAAGCAAATAAGCTTCAGTAATGAGACTTACAAACGATTGGCTGATTCGCATAAGCGTCACTACGAATTTCAAGAAGATGGCTTGGTTATGGTACGGGTTCGCCCGAACGACTCCCCTCGGGAGCCGTTAAGAAGTTACAAATCTGTAGTGATGGTCCCTTCCCAATACTGCAGAAGATTGGCTCCAATGCTTATGTTATGGACTTACTTCCCGAATATGGGATTAGCTCTACATTTAATGTGACAGATCTAGTGGCCTATAAAGAACCCACAGTGATTCCTAGTGACCCTTTCGAGCCTTCTCCCCCCATTGAGAGTGAGCCCACCCATGTGCGTCCCACAGCCTCGAGAGCATCGCGCGAGCAAATTGAGAGGATATTGGATGAGCAGGTTATAGCTACACAGAGCAGGGTGTACCAGCGCTATCTTATCCGCTGACGGGACCGTCCACCTTCTGATGATTCCTGGATCAGCCGGGAAGATCTCCAGCGCCATGATCCAGATCTGCTGGAGCACTACCAGAGCAGTGTCCCCCCTTACTCGACAGAGTCGAGTTCCAGCAGCCCCGGGAGGGTTGGTGGGGACACCACCAGACCAGTCACATGCAGCCGACATCGCACTGCCTCGACACCACCGAGCTTGTGGCTCAGAGACTCGGCTTCTTGAAGACTCGGCATCCTGAGTATTTATTTGTGTGTGTATTGAGTATGTATTGTATTTGTGTATTGTGTGTCTAATACATGTATTGCTACATGTATTATTTACTTTTGTTTTGTTAGGCCAAATATTCTATTATTTTATATTTTATTCGGCCAAGTCAAAAGTTGGTTGGTATAGTTTATTTTATTAGGCTAGGACATGGATGTCATTAGTTGAAAAGACTAAGGGTATGATTGTCCAAGTGTAATATAGCCTTTCCTATATAAAGGGGGCTAGTGTGTAAGGTTTTCATATGATAGAATGAATGAAGAATTGGTTTGTACGTGAGAGAGTTTCCCCTCTTATTTCCCCTTCCCTCTTAGCTCCTTTGTGAGAAGAGAGTGATTGCCCGGTGAGAGACCGTCTGGTGTGAGGCCAAGCTGCACGAAGCAGTAGTTATCCCGTCCGTCTGCATCATCGAAGTGCCGTCGATCCTTCCTCCTACGCTGTTGCGTCACGTGCTATTGTCGAACCAGGCTGACAAGTTTGGGTTGATTATAGGTGCACCAGAGGTGTCGTCGTGGCACTACGAGGTGGTGAATTTGCCGCGGTGCTCTCCTATTCCCGTGGACCACATCGCGCCTGGGGCTGGCCAAGTAACCGTCGCCGCTCCCCAAGTCATAGTTACCTTCCTCCATGCCAAGAATAATTTTGATTAACTCATCGACAGTAGCCTGACCGCCATCTTCAATTTTTGATGGGGCTGGCAGCAAATCAAAAAAGTCTTGATCTTCGCCCTCCTCGGCCTCGAGGATGCCATAGGCCTCTTCTTGTTCTTCGTGACCCGGCACTGAGGCGGCATTCACCTCACATCCCTCCTGGCTTGTAGTCAGTGGATTTGCAGGGTTCCCTGGCACGGAAGGGCACAAGGCTGCTCCGGAGTCTTCCAAGTAATCATCATAGATGGCTTCAATCGGGGCCGAGGTCACTGCGTCTTCAGGAGCCTGGTGCTGGATGGATATTGTGTAGACTCCTCCCCTGGGGCTACCTGTCACATGGGGATGCGGTGGAGCCACCACATAATCTCCCATTCTGAGCTCATCCCTGTCAGTCAGGTCTTGAGCAATGTCTTTGAAGACATAACAGTCCTCAATGGTGTGATCGAGTCTCTGGTGATAAGGGCAGAATAGTGGGTACCGCTTCTCCAAACATCTTGAGGCCTCTTGGACCTTGGGAGGGAGACCTTGTCATAGTGACAGGCCCAGTCAAAGATGCCTCGGGTCTTTTCTCTTGGGAAGGAGTAGGGCTTCTGCAACTTCTCTTGTAATGTAAGGCCTCGCCCAGCTGGCTGCCTGGCTGAAGGGCTTGCCATATTCCTCGCCTCCCTCCCCGACTGGACGGAGGTGTCGGGACTGGTGGCTCGGGACCAAGTCACGTATTCACCCCACAGGCGGAGGGAGCCCTGGATCAGGTCTGCCACAAGTGCGGCCAATTCGGCCAATTGTGCCTTCAACATCTCAATCTCCCGTTGTTGTCGCTGGTATAGGGCAAACATGACGGGGTCGCATAAGGGAGGGCCTGGAGCACGGCCCGTGCCTCCGCTTCCTACCTCGCCAACAGACGGGAATGAGGGAACCCTGATGATGCGGTTCCTTGAGGTCGACCCTTCAGAAGAGGGAAAGACCTTCCCCACGTGCTTGCAATGGAGGGGGTTCCAGAGGAATACTTCTTCATCTTATGTCTCTTCAGTCGGTGGCATAGGTTGTTTATTGTGGTAGGCTTCCTGCAGAGCTGCAGCCTTGGCGGGGTCGCCACCGAGCGGGGCTGAAACTGATATCACGTCAGCTTCATAATAATCTTCCGGTGAGAAGCCCAGGACCGGATGCTTGGTAATTCATAGCAGCCTCCGATCCAGGTTTGGCGGGTTCCACATCTTTTCAAACATCTCCTTCTGGCTGGAGGGTTGATAAAGAAGAATCCTTTATCTTCTGACCACCTCGACTGCATGGTCGGTCATGTAGGGAAGCCCCGAAATTGGGATGTGTGGGTCATGAAGGTCGTCAAGGAGTCAACAATCATCATCTCCTCTGACTGGCTATTCTTCGGCCACATAAAAGATGGTCGGCGGGCCTTCAGGATTTGGCACCTCGAAGGTTCTCAACTGCTCGACCGCTTGGCAGTCGAGTTCCATTATTGGCTTAATAATTCCTGGCGGGACTCTGACATCCTCTAGCAGGTCTTCAAGGCAAGGTGCCCCCGGTGTAGGGATTAAGATTAAAGACTTTATTTTAAAATAATTTATTTTATCATTTCACATGAAATTAATTATTCTTAACATAAAAATAAAATATTAATTTTAAAAAAATTTAAAAAATAATTCACTCGAACTCATCTTAAATAATTTATCTTAATCTCACACCTCCATGACAATTAAGGCCATGGATGGATGGATGGCTCACGGTGTGTCTTAATTGTCGTGGAGGTGGGAGACTCATTGGACATAGCCAACATCAATCAGGCGGGCTCCGGGGCCCATTGACATCCACTGGTGTCCTGTGTCCCCAAATGGAGTCTTGGGGCATTCAGGTTGCTTCAGATGAATTTTGGAAAAGTAATGTGGGTCTTGATGGGGGAAACATTGTTGTCCCGACAAAAGGACGTAAACGATCATTATTGTTGTTTATGTCTAATAAAAGATGGATGAAGTGTCCGTCAAATGAGTACGTCAAAATCTTTCCACAGCTCAATGGAACGTCCAAACTGATCAGATTTTACATTCCCCGTCCCACGCTAATCCCTCAAACTTCGTACCTTAACAAAAAAAGTTAAAGCTCTCACAATCTGATTGAAGGACGCGTTTCGTTTGACATAAAAAAGGGTCTCGTGTGCCGCTCGAGTTCCCAGACACGGATGCTGCGGTACTCTCTCGAGTTCACAGAGCAGGGAAAGAGGCCTTCAAGTTTCCCCGGTTCATTATCTTTTTTTCTTGCACCCTTCCCTTCTGGTTGCGAATCTTGTCACTGTAGCCCGTTGGTGCGTCCCGTCTTTTGTTTGTGGACGGTATACTTTTTTTAGTTCCCGTGCAGGAGCCATGGTGCAGCTGATTGAGACAAGACAAGGCTCTTCTTCTCTCGGACCACGTCTTTATTGGAAACCGAGATCCATGTCCCCGTGTCCTTCGGAGGTCCCCTGCCGGAGTGGACGCAGCGAAGAATTAAGAAGAGGAGGAGTACACCGTACCTGGTGGAAGTGCCCCTCTAATCGAACGCATCATGGGATGTGTGTCCCATAGGTTTTGGACGTGGCTCCGCGTTCCTTCTCCAAACCGGACCCCCGGCCACTTCATGGTGTGCCCGTTCCCATCACCTCACAGAGACCGTTCAAATCAAGGAGCGCATCTGTGGGTGTTTGTTGTCCGATTTCCAGGTAGCCCACACAGCTGGACTCCCTCTGACGGTGTGCCCTCCCACATTTTGGCTTCATAGGCGGTATGTAGCAAGGGCTCGAAGTACACCAACTTTGCCAAAGAAAGCATTTGAATTTGTCAGACTGTATCATATGGTTCAAGGCTTACCTTACCTTTCCGAGAAATAAAATGGATGTTGCGTTCAAGCTCTCACATGCAGATGCATCCACCCACATGACATCCACCACTTCCTCAGTTTTTTATTTTATTATTATTTTTATAATAGGAAACTAACTTAGTGGTACCAAAACTCGATCCAAATTATACTCAGTCAATTTTAAAACCTGATTCTCACTTGGACACAGATTATGTCGGGCCGGGTCCAACTTTATCCAAAAGTCCGATTTAGATCTCACTCGGGCCGACTTGACTTGCCTCGCACCATAGTGTCGGATAGGGATGTACGATTCACCAGTTACTTTTGGAAGACCCTATGGCACATGATGGGCACTCAGCTGAAATTCTCCACGGCGTACCACCCCCAGACTTATGGTCAGACCGAGGTTGTTAATAGGCTGGGATCGTGAGTTCATGCGTGGGTTCAAGATCCGACGGGATTTGGCACAGATTGACGCCCCATTCTAGGTTTGAAGCTTCGCCGAGGTAGGGGGATGGATCCCTAACTCCCCTCTCGCATTTACCTTCCAATCGGCTGCGATTTGGGCAAGAGAGTGGGGTGCATTGTGTTTTTGGGGAAATTACCATGTTTGGGACATGCGCACGATTCGATCTACTTTCTTCATGATTTCTAGTCTAGATCAAATTTTTGGCATGCCATCCTCACCGGGGACAAGTTCCCTATGTTTCTCAGGTGTTCTCGCTAGCAATGGGGGGAGACGGGTTTGGGATGGCTTTCTGGCTGAGCTCCAGGAGGGTCCCTGCTCCAGATGTGGCCAAGTCGACTGCTGCCTCTGCCTAACAGGGCGGCCAGAGGGCTAGCTGCTTGAGAGGGCCAGGTGGCCACTGGGTTGGCCGCCCAGGAGCTCCTCCTCTAGGCGGCTAGAGCATTGGCTGCCCAGGCCTCTGGGTGGCTAGAGGGTTGGCCGCCTAGCCCCTATGAGGGGTGGCCATCCAGTGACTTGGTGGCCAGTCTACTAGCAGCCCTGTCCTGTCTCTAACTCTCTGGGCAGCCACTGGGCTGGCCGCCCATATCTTTCTCTGTTGGGCAACCAGAGCCTTGGCAGCCCAGGCTTCTGGGTGGTGTAGGGGGTTGGCCGCCTAGGCCAAAGGGTGGACGGCTAGTCTGTTGGCCGCCCAGAACCCAATTGGCCCATTCTTCAGATTTCTGGGGTTTCACATGATCAATGGCTCTGACTCACACCCTATTACACCGATAGTCGATAGATTAGCTATCTAGTCAGAGATCCTTGGTTTTTGTGACATGAGCCATCTCGTGGTGCGTTCTATGTGTACAGTTGGGTTAGTACGGACCAATGGTACTCCAGTAGTTTTCACTTTTTAGTGAGTTCACACCTCTAGTGACCTTTCTCACTAGTCATAGCTTTCTTATGCATGCGTGTGTAGACCCACTTGGGAGTGGTGGAGAGCTTGTCTTGGTGAGATGACTTTTACCCTGGTTATCGTAAGGCCCCTCGTCTTTATAGCCTGAGTCCGGACTAGAGGAAAAATCAACTAGAGAACTCGACTTGGAGCACATAGTCTATGTGTGCACACGTGGTTGGGGGCATTGGACCCGCACTGATGAGCGTGACCTTAACTAGTCCTTATTCTGTGGTTAATTACGTGGTTAGTGTGTCTTAGTTTTTACCTAGGGTGAGTAGGGAGATAGTGGACGCATCTAACCTTGCTTTTTGTGGGTAGTACTCTTGATTCCCATAAGGTAGCGACTCTGGCTCCTTTCGTCATGAGGTTACTATTCCAGTGGCTCCGTGCACTTAGTTCTACGTGACACGTGGTTTACGAGGCTAGCACTTGTGTAGTTCTCTTTAACTCCGCCACATCTCTCTTCATACCAGGCCACCAAAACTGCCTCTTCAGGTTCTGGTACATCTTGGCCGAACCGGGGTGCACAGCATACTGACTCCCATGAGCCTCACGCAGCACCGCGCGCCTCACCTGCTCCTCGGCCGGGATGTACAACCTACCTCTGAACCTCACAGCTCTATCCTCACCAAACTCCACCTCAGCCATTGACAGAATACGAGGTAGCTCGGGGTCCGCTCGCTGAGCCTCAATCACTTGTTGACAAATCGCTGGCATGATAGTCAGACTGGCGAGGACAGCCAAACCCTAATCCTATGGGATCTTGAGCTTAAAAGTCATGGTTGGAACTTACTCCCAAAGCCTCCACTTCCTAAGCAACATCCGACTGACTGTTACCCTCCTACTCAGAGCATCAGCTACAACATTCATCCTGCTAGGCTGATAAGACAGAGCAACATCATAATCCTTCATGTACTCCATCATTCTCTTATGCCTGAGGTTAAGGTCCTTCTACATGAACTCATACCTCAAACTTTGATGGTCAGTGAAAAGCTTGAACTTCTCGCCGTACAAATAATGCCTCCAGATCTATAGGGTGAAAATCACTACCGCCAACTCAATATCATGAATAGGGTAGTTCACCTCATGTGTCTTCAACTGCCGAGATGCATACGCCACAACTCTCCTATGCTGTATCAATACAGCACCGAGACATACCCCGGAAGCATCCGTACACACCACGAAGCCTCCTGATCTAGATGGCAACACCAACACCGGAGCAGTGGTGAGCAATCTCTTCATCTCTATGAAGCTCTGCTCACACTCTCCCGTCCAGATGAACGACACATCCTTCCATGTAAGCCTGATCATCGGGGCCGCAATACGAGCAAAATCTTGGATAAACCAATGGTAATAGCCCGCAAGCCCCAAAAAGCTCCAAATCTCTGTGACCAAACTCATCCTTGGCCACAAAATCACTACCTCGACCTTATCTGGGTCCACGGAAATAGCTTCACCAGAAATTACATGCCCCAGAAAGTGCACCTCTCGGAGCCAGAACTCGCACTTGCTGAACTTGGCATACAACTAGTGATGACGCAGGGTCTGCAACACCACTCTCAAATGATGCACATGCTCCTCAGTAGACCGTGAATACACAAGGATGTCATCTACAAACACGACCATGAACTGGTCCAAGTACAGATGGAACACCCTATGCATCAAATCCATGAACGCTACTGGGGCATTGGTGAGCCCAAATGACATCACCAAGAACTCATAATGCCCATACCTCGAATGGAATGGAGTCTTCTCCACATCAGACTCTCGAATCAGTTGCTGATAGTAGCCTGATCTCAAATCGATCCTCGAAAACACTCGGGATGACTGAAGATGATCGAACAAGTCATCAATCTGAGGCAATGGATACTTGTTCTTAATAGTCGCCCGGTTCAACTGACGATAGTCGATACACAGCCTCAAACTGGCATCCTTCTTCTTCACAAACAACACCGGCACACCCCATGAGGAATAACTAGGATGAATGTACCCTTCGCCAGTAGCTCCTGCAACTACACCTTCAACTCTCACAACTCCACAGGTGCCATACGATAAGGGGATTTTGACATATGCACCGTACCAGGTACCACCTCAATCATGAAATCAATCTCTCGCTGCGGCGGCAACCCTGGCAACTCCTCAAGAAAAACATCGGGAAACTCGCACACGACAGGAATGTCCTCAACATTCAGACACTGTCGATCCCCCGAAATCACAGAAGCAAGAAAACCTTGACAACTCGCATCCAACATACGACGAGCCCTAATAGTCGAAATAAGTAAGCGGCAAGAGGAAGACCGAATACCTCGATAACAGAAGATGGGTCCACGAAGCTACCGAAAGTAGACCTTCTTCGCGCCATAGTCCACCAAAGCATGATGAGCCTCGAGCCAATCCACGCCCAAGATGACATCAAAGTCTTGAAGTGGTAACGTGTAGAGCCTGGCTGGAAAGTTCCGCCCTTCCACCCACACGGGGACCTTCTCGAAGCAATACAGAATGTACACGAAATCGCCAGTAGGTAACTCCACTGCCATGTCACAGAACACCTCAGTCACCGAGTCCTCTACGCTCAGAGTAAAATCCTCCTAAATGAACGAATGAGAAGCACCTGAATCTAATAAAACACGAGCCGCACAACCCAAAATTGAAAGAGTACCTTCCACCGACTGCGACGCCTCAACCTCCGCTCTAGTCATGTGGGTCACTCTATCTCGGGATCTCTACCTCCCTACAGTAGCTGACCTGGACAACTGAGGAAACTGTTCCTATCGCTGGTACTGCTACGACTGTGCTGGCACTTGCTGGGGCTGAAACTGCTGCTACTGTTGAAACCCGGGCGGCTGACTCGGTATCTGCAGACAGTCATGTGCCATGTGCCCTGGCTGGTCACACCTGAAGCAAACCACGGGCACTGAACATGGCCTGCCTGGATGAGAGCCACCACACCTGGGGCACCCATCCCTAGCATCGCTCATCGAACTCCAACACTATAAAGTTACCAACTGCTGGACATTGCCTATCGACTCTTACTACGGCTGCCCCATACGACCCCGATGCTTCCCACCAAAGCTTGCATCCTTGAGCAGCTTCTTGAGCCTCAGGCTAAAGGATGATGACTTTGGCACGAGAGCCATAGACTACACTGCCATGGAACCACCTGCGGAGAGCTGGACAGTACTCTGCTGTTGAACCTCCATCGGCTGATCAAAACCTACCTGAACCTGACCAGCACTGCCCTGCCCTCGAATCTTCTACAAATCTCTCTCGAACGCCGATGCTGCCTTGCATGTCACATCCAAAGTGGTCAAACCTGATGCAAGAAGATGGTGCCTCAACTCGACCCTCAGACCACCAATGAACTGACCGGTCTTCACTTCCTCATTCACCTTGATGTGAGACGTATAACGGCCCAACTCGATGAACCTGGCACGATACTACATCATTGACATGTCACCCTGGGTCAACTCCATGAACTCACGCAGCCTCTGCATCCTAATGAAAGACGGATAGAAGGCACACTCAAATGCCACGATTAACTCCTGCCACATGATCTGCCGAAGGGGACAAGACTGGAATGCTGCTTCCCATTCTAACGTCCACCAAGTCTGGGCCGCTCCCTGAAGGCGATGCGTAGCCAAAACCACTTGCTCCTCCTCAGCACACCCCATCACACTGAAGATCCTCTACAAATCACCTAGCCACTCTCAGGCCACCTCTGGATCTGGCTGCCCACCGAACGAAGGCGGCTGAAACTACAAGAACTCCTTCAGCACCTGACCGGGACTACCTCGAGAAGACGAACCCTCACCAGCATCACCTCTCTATTGCTGGTCTACCTATTGCCACTGCTAAAAGACATAATCAAACATGCCTCGGAAGAAATCATCCATCCCTAGAGCTTGTGCACCTCCAGCTACACCCTCTGGAACAATGGCTCTACTCTGCTCCTCTGGACCACTGTTCGACTCCCCCTGCTAGGAATGAGTCCTCCTCCGCGATGCCAAAACACACTGGCAACAAGAAAACAATCACAATTTAATAAAACACACAGAACCCTGACTGTACAGGACATTCATGGACCTTCTGGACCACTACGGTCATTTCAGATCCTTATACACCTTCACAACCCTACTCTGATACCAGTTGTGGCAACCCGGGATCCGAGTATCAGAACCTCGGCCTGCCTCCCACGAGCCTGAAGACTTAGAAGGGAAAAAGGGATGGTGTAAGGGTGTGTAAGAAGCTAAAGTAACTGTAGAGATAGCACTATATACAACTAAATAATAATACAAAAATTAAATAAATAATTAAACTGCCACAAGGTCCAGTACATCTCATGTCCAAATAAAAGTATAGTCAACTGAAAGAAAGGTACAAGTACACGGGGCATACCCCGGCTCTGGCAACTGGCACTAACCTCGGCTACTGGAAGTTATGCACGGGGTTGGAGTTGCAGGGAGATGGGTGCACCGAGGAAGGAAGTGAGCGTGCCGGCGAGTAATGGGGTGGAGTGTGCCGGCGAAGAGGGTGTACCAGCGAAGGGCAGGGGAAGGGGGGGTGCACCGCTCAAGGAGTGTGCCGGCGAAGGGTAAGGGAAGGTGAGCCGGCGAAGTGGTTTAAGGGCATGCCGTGGAAGGGTTTAAGAGCGTGCCGGCGAAGGGGTCTATGGGCATGCCAGCGAAGGGGTTTAAGGGCATGTGGACAAAGGGGTATAAGGGCGTGCCGGCAAAGGGGTTTAAAAGCGTGCCGTGGAAGGGTTGGGAGGGTGCACCGGAGAAGCACTTGGAGGGCCCACTCCTCTTCATCGCTTTAAGGCCTTTCTTTTCTTCTTCCCTTCCTTCTCTTTTTAATTGATTTTCTGTGTGATTCATGAGGGGTCCCTCTCCCCATCTCTTAACCATTCACTGTTCATCCCCCCTTTCTCTTCATGTTGCCACTAGTTCTTTTCACCTTGGTTAAGCCATTTTATTGTTGATTATTTCATCTATTTGTTGCTCCCTTTGGTCTTTTAGCATATTATTATTTCTGACAAAAATTTGGCAGCATCTCCCCTTGACTCGAGCGTAAGGGAGGTATGGAGAATGCGCCCACATGGAGTGGCAGAACCCAACAATTGGAGGTGGGCGTCTGAAGACGGCAACACCTTTAATAAGACATCAGAAAATCTGAGGAAACCGATAGAGGGAAGGCCCCTCTAAGACTGGTCAGGAGCGTACCGGCCAAAGATTGTGCTAGTGAAGCGGTGTAGGGGTCAGTGAGCCGGCCAGGGAGGCTGTGCCGGGCTAGGAGCATACCAGGGAAGGGTCGCTCGAGGGTGTACCGATTAGGAAGACTATAGGGGCTAGGGATATACCGGCCAAAGACCGTGCCGGTGAAGGGGGTTCGGGGGCATACCACTGAAGTGAGGACTGGGTGGTTGGAGGTCAGTGAGAGGGAGAAGGCCATAGGGTCTGGGGGTTTGGTTCAACTGGCAAGGGAGGCCTCAACTGGGGGGGAGGCCAGGGGCTGGGAGTTTAAGGTAGTTTGGGGGACTGAAATTGATGCTATGGGCCTGGGGTCTAAGGGAGGAAGAAGGGACTTCCCCGTGTGGCAGATGGACGAGGGTGAAGGCCAAAGGTCCCTTAAAGGGGATCCGAACCACCAAGGGGGGAGAAGAGGAACAATAGAAGAACACATAGAGGGACTCAATCCAACTAGAAATGACACAAGCGAAAATGGGCAACGAAAGAAGAATTTTTATTCATGGCAAATGGAGACTGAGTACATTGAACATAAGAAGGGAGAGGAAGAAAGAAAAAGAAGGAAAAAGGAGGAATGGGGGGTTGAGCAAGGGCGATGGCTCCTTGCTCTTCCCTCTTCTCCCTGCTACATTTCTCTCTCCCACTCTCTTACTCTCTTCTTCTGGTGGTTGTCAGAGGGGAACCTCATGGCGGAGCTCTCTTCTTCTCTTTCTCTTTTTCTTCTCTTCTTTCTATCTACCTCTGTGCTCTGTCTCTATGTTGCTTGCATCCTCAAACACACACTTTCTTATTCCCAACCTTTGAACCCACTGTCCTATTAGAGGAGGTAGAGACCTACCTAGCCCTTCCTAAGACCAAAGTGGGGGATGAGGACGTAGTGTGTCATACAGTGGAGCCCATAGACCCAACACTCATTCTAGGGAATTTCATTCACAATCCAAAGGATGCGAGGACCATGATCAGCCTGCGCCATATCCATTTGATACCCATGGCTCAATGGATAACCGCTTACTGTAAGAATAATAGCGGAAGATTTGAAGCCATAGCCAAAGCTACCTTGATTTGCTTGTGCGGGGTCTTCCTTTTCTCTACCACCGACCACCTCTTAGATATCCAAAATCTCAACATTACTAGTGAGTTGTGACGGGGTTTATCCATCTCTCAAGAGGTCATGTCCTACCTCTACGAAGGCCTTAGTTCAGCTTCATTAGGAGGATCACTCTTTGGTTCAATGATCGTCATTGAGTGTTGAATGGGTGTGAGACTTAAATTCCTACCCAAGGAGGGCGTACCTTCAGCTAGCCGTATATTTGGGAGCCACCCTCTATTCTTCATAGGAGGCACATTTGGGTTCTCTCCACACGTTGAGTGCCGGATGGTGGACAAGAAGACACGGGATGATTGACGCTTCTACCTCAACACCTTGCCAATTGAGAAGTTCGTGATGCGACCAAGGGCTCTTCAAGGCACTACCCTTATACTACCTCGACGACCAGGTCTAGACCTGCAGCTGGTGGGGGACACTACTTTGGCGATCTACAACCCGCACCGGTGCTATCTTCAAGTTGGGCTACCCCGCACCACGGTTCCTGCACTATCACATTTCCCTCCCCTTCAAGCTAGGAAGATTAGGACCGAGGAGGATGAGAGAGCAGTTCGTAGCACGCTGACCATGTGGGACGTCAGTCGGGTACATGCTTTGCAAGCGGAAGTGACAGAGGACAAGGAGGAATATCGTGCTTACGTGAAGGAATTGCGCAAGATCCGGCCTCGCGCTGATGAAAAATTGAATGTAATTTGAGCTTTTCTTGATGTATTCAAAATTATCCATTGAATGATGTTCAATAAATTTGATTGAATGGAATAAGAATGTTGATTTTAAGACGTGTGCAATGGGTGATTCCTTGAACTTGAATGGATGGACAAATTAGTGTAAAATAGAGTTTTCTGTCTGATAAACGGCCTAAACTAGGACCGCTAAACATGCCTAATGGTCTAATGATAGACCACCAGAGAAACCACCCAGGAAAACTAAGAGTTTTACTGCTCTCGGGAGATTCATGCGGTCACATAGTGGGCCGCTAGAACGGTACTAACTGTCTAATGTAAGACCGCGAGGGATAGTTTTTATGAGAGCTTGACTTTTCCAACTTTTGGGAGAGGAAAGCGGTCCACATTGGAACCGCTAAAGGGTATTGGTGGTCTAATTATAGACTGCGAAAGACCAGAGACAGAGAGCATTTGTGAACTTTGAATCTTGAGTGCTTGAACCTGCGTCTGTGCACACTTAAACAAGAAAATAAGTTAGAACTATTCTTAGTGATGGGGACATCACTTACAAGAAAAGGGAAAAGTCGTACCGAATAAAGCACGACTACCGAACAAACCTCGGCTCCCTAATCTACTCCAAACAGCAACAGAAGGGTGAACCCTGATCTCACAGAGTCAGGAGCTGCCGATCCGTCGACAAGCACAAGGCCCAAAAACTGAGGCCTACAGAAACAGGCAAAAAGCCTAGAAAAGACCTAGGCAGATAATAGACATTAACGCACACATGACTAGATCGTCATGCACGTAACTCTAAACTGATCTTGGATGAAGCCAAGAACAGACTAACTTGGAAGGGGAACACAGACTCCAAGAAACACGAGAGTTACGCGTCAAGTGATGGAAGCACCTCCTCACTAGAAGAATAGTCAGATGCGTCCACTGACGTCTTACACTGTGCCACTAGCATCTCACTATGGACACCAAGAACAGCGGAGACTGAGATACTCACTGAACGGAACTAGGAACTACAGTAACGAGTGACTAGTCAGGGTCACGCCCATCGGCGTTAGTCCAAATGCCCCTGACCACGTGTGCACAGACAAGCTCAATGCCTTGAGCTAGGCCTCTAGCTAGTTTTCTCCCCCAGTAGGATGCTACTTCCAAGAAAGGGAGCCATGAAAACTATCCTAAACACCATCTGAGTCGGGAACTGCCCTGCCACCACTCCCAGGTGGGCCAACACTCGAGGTCGTCGGGCAACGACTAGTGGAGGCTCACTAGACACAGATACTTCGAAACATGAGTGCTAAAGTACAAATAGGCTAAGAATGCACTGTCACATGTACTACAAAGCACCAGATACAAAACACAAGGTAGCTATTGACACTCAAAATATGATGACCGGTGATCAGGCCGCAAAGGTAAATAACGCAGCTCACGGGAGCTCGGGAGCCGAAGAAAGGCAGACCGTTGAAGCTTCTCAAGCTGTCAGAGCTTCGAGCCACCTGCGATGAGTGTCGGGGACTTCACCTCAGGGAGGCCAACATGACTCCACCACCAACTGGCAGTGTGACCAAGCCTGCCTAATGATCCGGTGTCGACTCTATCACGTCGCTACCCTACGTCGCCGCCCGACCAAGGACGGTGATCTACCCGGTGGCTTCCCGCCCCAATGAAGACTCTCCTGAGGAAGAAGAGTGCCATCGCCCCTTCATAACAGGTAGCTGGAGGCTCTGGCAGTAGAAGGACCCGGACACCCGATATGGGTCTGATTTCTTGCGAAGGTGGGTCCGTTAGAGGCCAAATGACCGCCGGTCAAGGGGGAACATCATCCCACATGGGAGCTCTGAGCACGAGGTCAGACTGAGCCAGAAGCGCAAGTCATGGTGTCGAAGGTCGTGTCAGCAGAAGACCCACGTGCTCGAACCAAATACACACGGAGCCCATACCAAGGCCGTATGGCAAACCGAGAGCTCCGTCAACACCCTGCTAAGGTCTTTCAGGAGTCGTGGCATGAAGAATCGTGAACGGTGACTTCTGGAATCATTCTCTGTAATACCCCTGTTTAATTTACTAATTTAAAACTATTGCTATTAATTTAAAAATAAAAATAAATTAGAAATTCCCTTAGAAATTTAAATGGTGTAGAGCGGCCTGTTATGACTGCAGGTGGGCAAGAGCATGTCGTCCTCCGTGAAGGCCACGGCCACCTCCGGGGACGTCTCTGCCAATCATGCCTCAAGGTGTGCTGGCATCTGGAGTGCGGCAATAATGGCTTGCCGTGTTTATTCATCCAGGGATAGCATCTCCCAGATGGTAAACCGAGCTGGGATCTTCTTGAGATGCTTGACTATTCAGTCGGTAGCCCGAACCTTCAGCAGTTTCATTTCTTTGGCCTTGCCACGTTTGCCCCTAGCCTGGGTCTGGGGTGCCGGGTCAGAAGGTGACTCCTCCACCGGATCTGGCACAGCTACTTGAGCCTATGGGGCCAGCTGGATTTCCTCTAAATTTGGCAAGGTTAGGGATGCCGTCAAATTCTCCCACTAGCTGGGATGGGATCACCGCTGGTAGGGTCGGGGGGTTACTCACAGGCGGAGCCGGGCGATTGCTAGCCCCCTTGGTTGGCCGGGGTCCTTGTGGGCGCACCTGCCTTTCTGTGCGGGCCCGAAGGAATTCGGTGAAAGAGGGAGCGCCCTGGCCTTTTGACTTCTTGGGATAAAGACCTGACGGTGGGGGAATCTCTGCACCTCGAACGTCTGGTTCGTGGGCTTGGTACGGCTGCTCGCCTCTTAGCATGATACTGCGGTTCTCCTGAGGAGGGCGTCCCCATTTCTTCCCAGACCGGGTGTCATGTCAGGAGGTGGATGCCTCGACTTGATTCACTTCTGGCAGGTTACAGGATGCCCCTTCCTCATCCTCCTCCAGAGATAGGGTGGTGTCGAACAGCGTCGAGAGGGTGTTGCAAGCGACGACGACCCCCTTTCTCTTCTTACCCCTGGATCTTCCCTTTTTCTTCTTCTTCTCTGCAACAGCTGGTGGCTGCTCTTGAGCGAACTCGCCACACAGGGGAGGCTCTTGCTCCACTTGGGCTTCTACTTCGGGGGCCAGCTTGAGGGATTTGAACTCCTCCCAGGGACATATTCTTTCAACTCAACGGGCCAGATATCGGGTTGTTCATAATCTTTAAGCCCATCAATGATGGCCTGGAGTCTCTCAACTGTCGGGCTGACTTCTTTGCGGATCCGCACTGGGACATGTTCTTTATTGTTGAAGGTAGGCCGCCTCATGACCAGCCGAGGGGCCGCATCATGCCAGATAGGGTTCACTGGTGACGGTGCTGATCGGGGAGTGACACCCCTAACACGAACTATCGGGGTAGGCTGAGGAGTCGGTCTTCTTCTATTTTTCTTTGGTGCAGACTACCAACCCGCTTGATCCTGGGTGGACGCTACCACGAAAGCTTCATAAGTGGCACGGGTACAAGCCTCCACCCACTCTTCCGGTAATTCTTGATATAGGGATATCATATTGGCGCCGGAAGTCATATTAGGCATTTCATGGGCTGTGGGGGATCCACCTTGTGCTCTCCCATATCCAGCTCTCCCTTGTTTATTAAGGACTCAATGACGTCCTTGAAGACGTAACAGTCTTCGATGGTATGCCCTAGCATCTGATGGTAACAGCAGAAGCGAGGGTCATCCTTCTTCTTCAGATCACCCATTGCGAGAGCTTGAATGCTTGTGGAAATCAAGTCCTAGGAGTGTCATTGCATCATTGGGCTGTGCCACATCACATTTGATGGTGTGACGCCCCCTCTCCCTCCTCCACTTGTAGGGGGCGGTACCCTAGGCCTACCGGTGCAAGCATAGCAGCCGGCAAGATAGTTTGGAGGGTGGCGATCTCTGCTTGAGCAGCCATAAGCGAAGGGATGTGGTCACGCAGGCGAGGAACAGACGACTGCAACATGATTGTCTTGAACTTCAACTCTAGTTCCACCCCCTGAGCGCTTGGAGGAGGCTCAAGAGTGCCTACGAATGACAGTACAGAAAGTTAGACTCTAGCTTGAAGCAAACGCTATTGACAGCAAAGGTCCTACCATGTGGTAGTGGGGGGCTCAGCCCCAACGACCTGAGGAGCATTGGGGATCAATTTCAGGTCGATGTCCCAGATAGGGTGGTAGAGGATCACCTCAATTGCGATTGCTTTCTCTTTGGTTGGCAGTGGCTACTTGTCGGCCAGGTGAACCTGGCGAAGAGTGATAAAGTCCTAGTCACTAGCTCACCCAGTACCACCAACCTTTGTCAAAAAAATGAAGCGCTCCTGCTAGCGCTTGACGTTTGAGACTGCAAGACAGAGGTGGAGGAAGGTCATCTTACTCTGAGCCTAGAAGTAATAGGGAATGACATCGGAGCCGGGGCAGTGCTGGATGCTGAAGAACTAAAGGAAGAGCCAGAGAGTAGAAGTGGAGTTCACCTAATGGCAGCCATACACAAAGGTGCAAAGAATGCGCCAGCAGTTGGGTGACAGTTGCCCTGGCTCTAGACCATAGAAGTGTAGAGCTGACTCAAAGAAGGGGGGATGGGAAGATGGAAACCAACCTTGAAAGCCTCTATTGATACACTGATTCCCCCAGGAAGGTACCCCTTAGGTAATTGTCTAGGGAGGGGAAGAAGATGTCGATGCCCACAAAGATTTGGAAGGCCTCCCTGAGAATGTAGATTACCTGGTAGGAGACTTCGAAATAGGGACGACAAGGACCAGGTTGTTAGGATCCAGAGGGGGGTGAATGGATCCCAATCAGTAATCAAGACTCAAAAACTAGAGTGAACCTAATGAGTTTTATACTTTAAAAAACTATGCAAGCGATGTTGAAAAACCCAAAGCAAAAGGTGAGATCACACAAACACTCTATCAACCAGATGGCGGCTGGACCGAAACAAATGAAAAGAATGCAAGCACGAGTTACGAGCGTTCAACACACATTCAATCGAAGAAGGGTGATAGAAGAAATGGAGGACACACCATCAATAAATCACTGCACAGGAGATTTTAGGTGGTTCGGTCAACTAGACCTACATCCACCCCACACTCAACTCGAGTGTGGCTTCACTTGCGACTGCAAGAAACGCAGACTCAGTCTGCAACAATGGCTGATCCACAGCTTTACCAGGAGAAAAATCTCTCCTCTTCCTCCAACCCGGAGGGCAACCCTAGCAACTCCCAGTCACTAAAAACCAGAGACAAGGTCTCTCTTCCTCCAATGCAGAAGGGAACCCAACGGTAGCTACCCACTCCTCTACAAAATGCGAGAAGACGGGCTAGCCTTCAAAAAGAAGACAAAGTCCGATGACGGGGATAAGGCCTCCAGGTGATGTCCCCGAAATGTCAAACAAATCTGGGTCACCAAGCAAGAAGCCCAAACAATTAAGCAGGTTAGAGCTAGCAAGCCTGCGCGCACCCAACCCTAAGCTGACGTGGCATCGTCAGGTGCCGTGCAAGGGCAGAAGCGAAAAGGGGCTTATCGCAAGCACAACTTCACATCACAAAGCTCAGAGTCTATCCGAGCTAAAGCGGGCAACTATGCCCAGACACCTCTGCAGCGGGTTTCCGTCTTTGAAAGACTAACGGAGACCCTTCCTACAAGGACCTCCGTCTTTGACAGACTGGGGGTATCCCTTCGCCCTGCTGTCCATGCCCCGAAGAGACGGAGGGTCGTCCAAATGACAGAAACAGGTGGGCATATGAAAATCTACACCTGTTACGCCTCTGGGAGGCAACATATGGAACAAATTGGCAATCCAACCAACCCAAATGATCCCATAGGGGCGGATGATCCAAATCCGGCAACAGATGCGGTATGCCGCAATACCCGTAACGCCGTTAAAAGGAGTCTGCAAGCCCAGCTCAGTGATCAAGCGGGAATTTCCTTCCCGGGGCAGCACCTAGAAATTGCCCAGGAGCTTCTTCAAAACCAAGGCGAAAATCTACCACGAGTGGAAGCAGATGCTGATGATGTTGTGAGCATTCATGATGATGGTTATCCCAATTTGGCTTTTGAGCCACCGACAAAGGCGGCCTTCCAGGCGATGTCTGATGACGCCAAATATGAAACCATGCAAAGATGGCACATTGAAATGACCAATCTCATGCTCGAAATGAAGCGGCAATGGAACCTGAATGCTTAAAGACCTCAGACGCCGATGCTTAATCAAGACCCTCGGCGGGAGCAACGGGCTCCTATCCCTGTTGGTGTCGGCAGATAGGCGGTAGCTGAGGTACCAAGGGTCCCACCTAATGCTCAATCCTGGACCCCGGGAGTTGAAGAAGTCATCGCTCAAAGGTGTATGATAGAAAAAATTATTGAAGATAAGTTCGCCCAGCATGGCGAAGGGGTGGCCACTGTCGACTTGTATAGTGTGCCTTATCCTATTCATCACCAGTTTAAAAAACTCCCGCTGAATTGTCCAAAGGCGCCAAAGTTACAAAAGTTCAATGGACAGGGGTCGCCTCATGAACACCTGGCCTACTATGTAACGGCCATGGGTGAGCTCGCGCTTGACGAGTCTTACCTCCTCCGATACTTTGCAACCTCTCTTACTGGTAGCGCCTTTCAATGATACTCCAGGTTGAAACCAAATTCAGTGGTCGATTGGGTTGACTTGCAAAAGAAGTTCATTGATCGCTTCCAGCTAGCCGAGAGGAAGGTGTCTCTCGCCGAACTGTGCTCGGCCAAGCAAAGGCGAGGAGAGATCGCGCTGGACTTTATTAAGAGATGGAGGGACTTCAGCATGAGGTGTGACAACCCTCCGACGCAAGAGGATGCTATAACAATCTGCCGAAGAGGACTTTCCCCCGAAGTCAGTGACAACCGCCCCTGGGCGAAAAGCATGAGCGTCGGTGGCCTTCAGCTCGCCAAACCAACCTACAGAAATCTGGTGCCTGCCATGTGTGTGTATACGCATAATTCCTTAGTTTTGATAATGTCTACTTATAAGCCATTAGTGTGTCCCATTTGCATTTGATGATGTCTACGTATATGTATTTCAGGTCAAAGTGAGCACTAGCAAGTGTATTGCCTCATAAAGATGAGCAGTATGAAGATATCATGCAAGATGTCATGTGATATGGTGCATTGAAGCTAAGCCATGAGAAGATAGAAGACTGGCTATAAGGTCTGATATGTTGCAATGATCTCATGGCGTCCACCCTCTGCATGCATCAAGCCATGAGCCGAGCACTAGCAGCACAAGCCAGCAACAAGAGTCATTGGATACATTTTTGAAAATGGTAAAGTCAAATTCCAAGTCCAGGTGTCAGACATCTAGGAAAGCCATGGCTCGAAACTAGGTCCAAGTCGAGCAACTAAAGCTCAGACCGTTGTGGCAACTAAGGTCAGACTTCCTGAAGCATAAAGCTCAGACATCAGAAAGCACTATGGCAATCATGCTCGTAAGTCAACACATATGGAAACAAGCTGAAGCTCGGTCAAGCTCGAACATGCTCAGACCAAGCTCGAGCCTGACGTCACCAAGCTGGGACGTTGAAGCTTTACAAGGTCGAGCCTGACGTCACCAAGGTCGAGCCTGACGTCACCAAGGTCGAGCCTAACGTCACCACGTTCAAGCTTTACAAGGTTGAGCCTGATGTCAAGCCTGACGTCATCACATTCAAGCCTTCCAAGGTCGAGCCTGATGTCACCAAGGTTGAGCCTGACGTCACCAAGCTGGTCGTTCAAGCTTTACAAGGTCAAGCTTGATGTCTACAAAGTCGTGCCTGATGTCAAGCTTGGATATTCAAGCTTTACAAGGTCGAGCCTGATGTCTACAAGGTCAAGCCTGACGTCACCAAGCTCGGACAAGCTTGGACTAAGCTCAGACAAGATCAGACTAAGCTCGAATCAAGGCTCGAACTCCTATGCCAACTAGCTCAGAATTCGTGAAACCATGCTTGGGAGTCGATGTAATCATGATCGGGAGTCTATGGTAATCTTGCTTGGAAGTCGACGCTTATGGAAACTAAGCTCGGAGTCGACCCTATGGCAATCATGCTCGGGAGTCGATCAATCATGCTTGAGAATCGACTCCACAAGCTCCTCCAGCAAGTATTCAAGTAGATTTGAGGTCAAGAAAAGGTTCCTGGGATAGTCAACTATCCTTGTCATCATTGGCTTACCATAATAACCTTTTTGGTCAGTTGATATGCCAGTTTATAAATATGGTAAAGGTCACCTTTCAGAGTAACCTACTTTTTGCATCCGACCAATCAGAGGTGTGTTGACACCCGTTTTTTACCGATAAGTCAGGTCATCTCTCTTACTCCCATTTGTTGATGCCTCGAGTTGTCTGTTACTCATCAGATTATTTTCTAACAATGTTTGGGCCTATTCTATGAAGGGCCTCCCTCCCGGCTGGGTCCATTTCAATTCAGGGGTTAATGGGCAACAGTAAGTAGGAGTAACAACAACAGAAGTAAAGAGGAAAGCCGTACAGAACAAACCATAGTAGTCGATAAGACTTCAGTCCTCTAAACTACTCCTAATCGGTAAGAACACGGATTCCCAGACACAGTTAGGAATCATAAAATTGACACAAGAAAACTCTGATTACATTGCCAGAACACGTCATGCTACAACAGACGTGTAGGCTTCACATCACGACCTCTCGAACGTAGGAAACACCACCTAAAACATCGGCGCACACACGACCTCACCATCGTGTATGATACACCGACTACGGGTGAAGCCAGACACAGGCTACCCGAAGCACCACGTGAAGAAGCTCACGCTAAACAGGAAACCACACAAATCATGAGAATCACAAGAGTCAGCATCCTGTGATAGTAGTACCTTCTCACTAGAAGTAAAGTCAGATGCATCCACTGACGTCTTACACAGCTCCTCAAGCGTCTCACACTCTCCTCGAACATGGTGACTGAGGCATTGTACCAAGTATAAGGAACAATAGTAACAAGTGACTAGTCAGGGTCACGCCTGTCAGTGCTCGTCCAAACACCCCTGACCACGTGTGCACACACAAGCCCAATGCCTTGAGCCAGGTCTCTAGCTAGTTTTCGCCCTAGTAGGATGCTACTACAAAGTAAGGGGGCCGATGAAAACTAGCCTAAAAATAGTCCTTCGGGAACTCGCCCCGCCACCACTCCCAGGTGGGCTGCCACGCTGAAGTGTCATCAGGCTACGACTAGTGGAGGTTCACTAGACACAAAGGCTCAAAAAAGAAACATCGAAGTACAGACAGGCTAATGCGTACCTGTCACATGTACTATGAAGCACAAGGCAGTGCACACAACTGCCGCCAGACTCAGGATAGTCAACTAGACGTACACACAATGATCCTTGAGTCACACGACTCGAGTCAAGATCGACGCACAACACAGTAACATACCATTAATCAGCCTAGTCTCTAAGCCAAATCACGATAAAACACAAGTCCTCAGTCCCTAGGCTACACATAGGACTCACAATTCCGCACAATACAAACCACGGAGCACGAGGGAACGTCAAAGCCCTCAAACCACATAGGCACATAAATCAAGGTAAAATAATACCTCTAAGCATCCAAAACTCGAGTCTCGATCCATACAGGATATCCGAGACACTCATGAGGTCACGTGTCAACCACTGGGTCACAACCGGGTAGACCAAAAACTATAATGACTCTCAAAATAACACAAAACACTACTCAGTGTAATTGCACTTCTGAACACCCTATAACACAGTCACAGCCCTCATAGGACGTCCACGACATCCACGTACAATAGGCTAACCAAGGGGTCAAAGTCAAGCCAAAGAACATGGAAGAAACACTGCACATAGCTCGGGATGAAGCCACTCTTCTGGGATCCCTTGACACACATATGACTCTCACGGAACACCCAAGGCATCCACCAAGTCAAAGGCCAACAAGGCATTGAATCTTGGGTTCACCGGAGCCCGAGACAACATAAATAATACTATGAAAATAGAGAACATTAACGTGCCTATAGCTTCTGTCGGGATTTCTACGCGTGTGGTGAGTTTATGAGAGCGGACAGATCTATCATTCTAAACTTTTCTTTGTCGCGTGCTTAGGCTCATTTTTTCTTAAGTCCGCACCGCAATTAGTTTTCGGAGTGAGCGTAGGAGTGCTGACCCCTTGGAAGCTCTGACACGACCATTATTTTTAAAGGAAGCACGAGCGCTAGCCTCTAGGAGCCTAGAGGCTACCTTTATTTCCAAGTGGAGTAGGAGTGCTCACCTCTAGGGAGCTTGGAAGCTGCCTTCATTTTTAAGGGGAGCAGTAGTGCTCGCCTCTAGGATGTTTGGAAGCTACCTTCATTTTCGAGGGGATCAGGAGTGCTCACCTCTAGGGTGCTCGGAAGCTTCCTTCATATTTAAGGGGAGCAGGAGTGCTTGCCTCTAGGAACTTGGAAGCTACCTTCATTTTTAAGGGGAGTAGGAGTGCTCGTCTCTTGGAAGCTCAGAAGTTACCTTCATTTTTAAGGGGAGTAGGAGTGCTCACCTCTGGGGAGCTTGAAAGCAACCTTCGTTTTTAAGGGGAGCAGAAGTGGTCACCTCTAGAGAGCTTGAAAGCTACCTTCATTTTTAAGGGGAGTAGGAGTGCTCACCTCTAGGAAGCTTGGAAGCTACCTTCGTTTTCAAGGGGAGTAGGAGTGCTCACCTCTAGGGAGCCTGGAGGCTACCTTCATTTCTGTGGGGAGCAGGAGTGCTCGCCTCTAGGAGGCTCACGGTACCTTCATTTTCGAGGGGAGCAAGACTGCTTGCCTCTTGGGAGCTCGGAAGCTACCATGGTCAAATACAGTTGGCGATGCTTTTGCTGGACTATTTAAAAAGTGATTTAGTGGTAAAATGTTCTGAGATTTATAGAGTTCCATGTCCTATGTACCTCTCGCCCCTCCAGCGTTATCAGCCTGTATGCCCCTTTGTCGAGCACTTCAAGTACCCTATGCAGGCCTTCCCAATTAGGCCCAAATTTTCCCATGGCGGCTCTAGGGTCCTCCAAGCTTGCTCGCCATAGTATCAGATCTCCAGGGAGGATGTGGCATTCTCTGATGCGAGCATTATAGTACTGGGCTAGTTTTTGCTAATAGGCCATGAGTCATACCTGGGCGTACTATCTGTCTTCCTCGAGCAGGTCTAGGTTTTCTCGCATTGCTTGGTTATTCCTAGCTTCGTCGAACTGTCCAACACGTAGAGATGGATTTGACATTTTAACCAGTATGACCACTTCTACTCCGTACGTGAGGTGGAATGGAGTCTCTCCCGTGGCGGCCCTGGCTATAGTCTGGTGTGCCCAAAGGATGCTCTTAATGGAGTCTATCCATGAGTCGCCAGCTTGCTCTGATAGAAACGCAGAGAGTGATCTAGAAGGGGGGGATGAATAGATCACCACTATTTTCAAAACCAGAGAACCAAATATCACACAAGATGATATGAGAGATGAGATGCAAGGCTCTTCACACTTGACAGGAAGATGCGCACTCATGAAATGAACGCTCCAGCTAGCAATCGGTGATACACAGCTAAATGATCAAGCTCATGAGGGGTCAAGGAAGCCAACGTAGATGGCAACGGTGGCGGGGGCGGGCGGCCAGCACCGAGAGGGAGAGGTATAGGACCGGGAGAGGGGGAGGGAGAATGGGAGAGGGAGAGGGAGGGGGTCGACCACCCCTGGCCGATGCCCTCTCTGCTGGTGGCGTGTGTTTTACAGAGAGGGAGTGAGGTAGCGGGAGAGGGAGAGGGAGTGAGGGATCGAGTGGGGGGGAGAGGGGGGCCGCGGGAGACGGAAAGGGAGAGGGAGAGGGGGGCCAATGGGAGAAGGAGAGAGGGCGGGCCGGCAGCAGCGATGACGATGGCAGGAGAGGGAGAGGGAGAGAGGATGGGTTGGAGAGGGAGAAGGAGAGGGAGAGGGCTTATCGGTGAGAAGAAGGAGCCTGGCGGCGGCGACGGCGATGACGAGAGGGAGGGACGTCGGCGACGACGAGTGGGAGGGAGGATGAAGGCAGCTCCGACGGTGACCACGACAAGGAGAGGAGAAAGAGAGAGGGAGAGGTAGGGGGGAAAGGGGGTGTGGAAGTGGTGGGAGGAAGGGATCGACGGTGGTGGGAGGGTGAATTTTTACGACGAAAATTTAGATGAAACTTATTTCTGTCGTAAATTTTAGGCTTACACATTTTCGTCTGAATATCCATCACAAATTTCAGATGTAAAAGTTTTCGTCTGAATATCCGTCATAAATGGAGATGTATATTCAGACAGAAAATGTTCTATCCTAAATACATATGGAATTTGCGAAGAAACATATCTGTTTGAATTTACAGACAAATTTGAGATGAAAACTAATCCGTCGTAAATTTCCGTCGCTAACACCACATTTTCATGTAGTGCACCCATGTTCAGCCAGTCGCCCTTACATCATCCATCGTTCATGTGTTACTTGACACCCCCATGCAGGCAGCCCCTATGCTATCAACCCCTGTGTAGATAGTCGTCCCTATTTTGCCAATCTCTCCTGAGCCTTTCATTGAGCAGTCACTCGTCATTGTCTTACCGCCATCGACGCCCTATGTTGACGTGGTATGGTTTGACTTCTGCCACGCCCATGAGAGGCAGCATCCTGATTTCACCTTCCTCGTGTTCCATGCCAAGCATCCGGATGACTCCCTCGAAGTCCACCTCCTCATCCTCAACACTTCAAAACTCAAAGGATGGATCTTTTTGAACTGGAGGAGATTGACGTGGACCAAGATGCGAGACATGAAAATTATGGGTCGAGTTGACTCTATTCACGATGTACAAGGATGATGTTTGGGAATCATATCGAGTCATTTTATTTTAATTGAGCCTGTTCGAGTTTGTCGCAGGACGTAGGCATAGGAAGTTGATAGGTCTAGTCTCATCATCCCTGCATGCCTGAGTGTCAGAGTTAGTTGAGTCATTTTTAGAGCATATTAGGAGCTTGCATAGTCATCATCTTAGAGGCTAGCCATACACGCTGTAAGGAGTTGGCCAATGCACATTGACTATCCTTTGAGTTTCAAGAGGATGGTGATGCCATGATCAGGGTCAGACCTGAATATTTTTTTCCACTGGAACCGTGAAGGAATTGCACACCCACGGTGCTGGTACCTTTAGAGTTCAGAAGCAGGTCGGGTCGAATGCTTACTAGATGGCTATGGTATTGGCTCCACGTTCAGTGTTTCGGATTTGGTTATCCATCAGGATCACGCGATGATACTTAGTGAGCCCTTTGAGCCTTCACCACCCCTTGTGAATGACCCCACACCTGAGCGTCCACCTCTAGCCCCACCACCGTAGCGTGAGCAAATAGAGCGTATACTACATGAGCAGGTGGTCACTACCAGGAATGGAGTCTACCCACATTTCTTAGTGCAATGGAGAAGACGGCTGACGATGAATGACCCTTACTCGACAGGGTCAAGTTCCTCCCACCCGGGAAGAATTGGTGAGGACACAAGCCGCCGACAGAGTACACGCCGTACCACAAGGGACACCCAGGCGATGATTTGGCTCGGAGATGATTTGGAGGCATAGCTCAGAGTTTTAGCATTTTTTTTGTCATTTTTGGAGTCTTTGTAGGCCATTTAAGGGCCATATAGATTATGGGTCATTAGGAGTCTAAATTGAGAGAATTGGGTTGTTTTATGTGCATGGAGCCCAATCGGGCCAATATGGGCTAGCTGCCCCCTCCTTTCCCTCCTCCTCCCTTTCTCCCTTATAATAAATGTCTTGGGTTATAAAAGTTAAGGGAGAAGATTATGGAAGAGGAGTCCAAGTTAGGTAGCCCACTAGGTTTGAATTTTGGGCACCCCCTCCCCCTTTTTTCTCTCTTCTATGCAATTACGTGGGAAGACTCCCCAGGAGATTAGCATAGCATAAAAAGACTTGTAGTTGGCTTTTGAAAGAAATGTAGCTCAGAATTTTTGGTGGAGAGAACCCCTTGGTGGCTGCCCCCCCATTCTTCTTTCTTGTGCCTCCTGGGGTGAGACGCCCTGGATCTAAGGGGGTGAGAGGCCCCTGCTGTACCTCTGGCTGTTGCTGCTCCACCATGCCTCACCACGCCTCTTCATCTTCCTCTCATTGTGCATCCCTCTCCACATCTTATCCCTCCAAGAACTACACAGCCTACAACCAGAGCTAACCCCTCTGTTGTGGGTTTTACCTCGTTGATCTTGTAGGGTGGGAGGACTTGCCCTTCCCCAGAGGTTGTTCTACTCTGAGTCCTCTTTGCAACGGGAGCAATCTCATCGTCATCCGCCTCCGGTCCTGGCCGTGGTGAGCATTTTCGTCCGACAACGCCAATATGCATCGCCATACATGTGGCGGGAAAAGGCCTTTGTTGCGAACTCATTCTCTATGACCCTGCTATGAGCGACCACTGACTTCCACCCCTCAAGAGTTCTACTCCGAGTCTTCTTCACAATGGGATCGATCTCGTCATCTTCTGCCACCGGACCTGGCCATGGAGAGTGTTCTCATTCGACTATGCTGATCTACATACCTAGACCACGGAGACCCGCCCCACAAATCTGACTTGAGGACGTGTGCTCCATTGCGGGTCTCCTCCTGGTGGCCCTGCTATGAACTAGGGCCTGCCCTTCCCCGAGATTGTGCTTCAACGAGTCCCCTTCCCAATGGGTGCTCGCTTGCCGCCATCCATCGTCGGACCAGGTCGTGACGATTGATCTCGTCCACCCATGCCAGTCTACGTCTGCATCTCCAGTTTGACAACCAGTACCCTGTTGCAGAGCCTCCCTCGGCCTCCTACCAGCGATCAGGGTCAAGCCACGCGGTGAGAATGTGCTCCACCGAGTTACCTTCGTGTCCCATCTGGCCATGGGCTGTTTCACCACTAGACCCACCCGGAGCAGCCATCCTCACCGGCACACAATGAGCCACAACCAGCCTACTTGCCACGGACCTACACCCCAACCAGCCAGTAGCGACATCCACTCCAAAACTACACTGATTGTTGCCCGTCAACCCGTCCATTGCAATCCCGGATCATCTTTGTAGCTTGTTACCTCCCTGTGTGGAGTGGACTTCATTTGTGATTTGTATGATATTCTCTTAGTCATGTACCGAGACTGTCAGGTTCGGCCGGGGTCTTCCCCATGCACTAGTCGTGGAGGTACGTGCTCCTCCTCCTACTAGTGGCATTATGCTTGTCTCGTATTCATTTATATGTGCCGCTGCCATGTGAGAGAAGATTCTAGCCCGTTCGCGATCACCGCGGTTATGAGTGAGTGACCCATCCCATGGGTTCCAGCCGAACTCCGAGCTTGAGTTTGCATACCACTAAATGCCAATGGTTTCTCAACTGTTGAGATTCCCTCGTTTCCCTCACATGAGACGACTGTGAGTTTGCGTTTCTTGTTGTGTGGCATTCTAGCCTTGAGGTGTACCACAGAGGTTAGTGATGGGAATCTACTCCAGACATTAGTAATTTTTATTTACATTATGTCCCTTAGTTTGTATTTATGTCCTTGCATAAATAGGTATGCAATTATAAGGCTTTATAAGCTATTGTATCAGTCCATCCTGACTGGTACCCCATCTTCATCAAGATACTCCATCCAGGCGTATTTATTAGACTTTTCTTCTTCTTGCCTTTGGATGGTTGTAGTGGTGTTTGAACAGCTGGAGGGGTGTGCGGAGTAGCCTTTTCCAAATTTTACCGTAGATCGGCAATATCAAAAATTGACAGCAATGGCCTATCAGCCGATCATATGGAGGGGACTGAAGTTGCCGAGTGTATGTCCTCAATTGGCAAAATTGGCATGCTAGTTACTTTGATAATGCGCCCTTTGGGTGGGAATTTGATGCATTGGTGGTTTGTGGAGGGCACAACATCCAGTTCTTGAATGTAAGGACGTCCCAAGATGCCATTGAATGTTGGGTCCATATTAAGGATGTGAAAATCAGCTGTAATGGTGACAGGACCCAACCCCACTTTCAGTGTAATCATACCTAGAGGCGGCTTCTTTGTATTGTCATAGGCGGCGACTGTAATAGTAGATGACCGTATCTGGTTTTTCGAAATGCCACACATCTTTAAGGTGCTTGGAGGCACAACATTGATGGAAGCACCGGTATGTACCAAGCACTGCTTGACTGGCACTTTATTGATGTCTACTGTGATACACAAAGTATATTTTCTGGCCGGCTGCGGAGCCAGTTCATGTTCATAAAAAGTAATAGCCAGTTGACTGCTGACTGGAGCCAAAACTGTAGTGATCTGCTCCGCTGCTATATCTTCATTTACCATTATCCTCTCAAGATATTGCTTCAGAGCTTTCTGATGTGCAGTAGATCTTTTGATTAACTCCAAAAATGAAATCCGGGCCAGTGTTCTATCAAGGTGCTTTAACAAATCATATTCTGTGCCCGACACAGGCTCCTGTTCCTACTCTGGCTGGTCTTGTGCGGGCTCCTACTCCCGCTGGGGAAATACTCTATGGAACATGCGCCCACTCTGGAGCACCATAGCTTCAGACGCCTCTATCGGGGCGGGTGGAGATTAAGAAGAAGTGGAGGCCAACGTGTTGATGGTAAGTGGAGGGTTGATGGTAGGAGGGGTGATTATAGTAGGCCTCGCCGTTGAGGGGTTGTCGTGTGGCAGAGGGTTAGGTTGGGTAGTTGACAGGCGAAAGAGAAGGGATCGTGAAAGTATGGCGGTAGAGGGTGGAGTTGGTTGTTGTGGCGTTGATTGTTGAGGTGTAGTTGAGGGTGGAGGAATGAATTGTGGAGGAACGGTTGCCGGCAAGGGGCGAATGAGGAGAGGTCTATTTGGCGGAGGGTTGGTAGGGTGAGGTGGTTGGCGAACAAGAAGGGGGCGTGCGAGTACGGAGTTCGGGTGGAGTGGCCTCGATGTAGTGCGTATGAGGGGACGTGAAGGTTGGGGAGTTGTATGTTGAGGAGTCCTCAGCAAACGGGGTGGTTGGTGGGTTTCTTGGTTGATGGCCCCGACAGAGGCACTTTCTTCTTCATGCCATCCTTGCCCTCTTTCCACCTCGCAGATTGAGGAGACAGGGTTAACTTGTTGGTTAGGTACCGGATGCTCCGGCAGTGGATAATTAACGATCCCCATGAAAGGCTGGGGAGCAGGAGCCGACGGGTGGACCTCATCTCAAAATGTGATCCACTCAAATATCTGCTCAGCCAGCCCGTCCTCTCTGGTAGGCTCGACAAATTGGCACTCATCCTCATGGAGTTCGACATCACCTTCGTCCCACGCAAGGCGATCAAGGGACAAGGAATGGCAGAGTTCTTAGCAGCGCACCCTGTGCCATAAGATTCGCCACTCAACTTCGAGCTACCCGATGAAGAGGTGCCGGTACCTTCTCAAGAAACTAGGGAGCATTCTCACAACGTCCCACCGCAGGCGGAGCCGGGCGTTCTCACCCTTGACCTAACACACTAGGAGTTGTATTTTGATGGTGCTTCCCGGACAATCAAGAGGGCGGGTTGCCTCACAGATTTCGTCTCGGGCGCGGGGAAAATTTTCGTGTCTCCGCAAGGCGGCATTCTCCACAACTCTTGCGCTCTCATGAGGTCACTGACTAATGATGAGGCAGAGTATGAAGCGCTGATTATTGGGCTTCAGCTGGCACTCGAGATGGACATCAAGTGCATCAAGGTATACGGGGATTCTCAGCTCGTTATTCGACAGGTCTTGGGCGTCTACGACGTCCGAAAAAAGGAGCTCGTCCCCTACCATGCAGTCGTCATGAGGCTAAAGGAAAAATTCTACCTATTTGAAATAGGCCATGTCCCAAGAGGCAACAACTCTCAGGCTGACGCTTTGGCCAAATTGGCAGCAGCCCTAAAGCTCCCGCCTGAGGGAGAATTGAATATCACTATTCGACACCGAAGGCGCATGCCAAGTGTGCTCGACGAAGAGTCTGGCCTCACTGCCTACGAGGTCGACAACATCCAAGGGAATGCTCCTGAAGAAAAAGATTGGCGCGAGCCGATCATAAAAGTAAAGAATGGCTGGCTCCCTCCTGATCGGGCTCAGAAGGTGCAACTCCTATGCAGGGCAACATCCTACCAGCTGATTGACGGCCTGCTCTTCAGGCTCATCCATGAAAAGGATCGGTCGGTCCTCCTACGGTGTCTTTCGTCTAAGGAGGCAAAGACCGTCATGCACGAGGTCCACTCCGGACTATGTGGGGCTCACCAAGCAAGAGCTAAGATGAAAAACAGCATCAAGCTCAAGGGGTTTTATTGGCCCACCATGTACAAAGACTGCAACCAATATGCTCGTACATGTCACCAATGTCAAGCATTTGGGCCGGTGCCTCGAAGGCCGCCCAACCCGCTCCATCCGACTGTGCCTACTTGACAGTTCGCGGAATGGGGCATGGACATTGTGGGACCATTCCCATCATCATCTCAAGGTCACAAGTTCATACTGGCCGCCACTGACTACTTCTCCAGATGGGCAGAAGCCATTCCGCTGCGGGAAGTCACAGGAGAGATAGTTGCCCGATTTGTCTGGCATTATATTATATATAGATTCGGCACCCCCAGCCGGATTATATCTGATAATGGCACGTCATTCAAGAATAAGATTGTTCATGCTTTGGCGGCCAAATTTCATATTGACTGGAGGACGTCGTCGGTCTACAACTCCCAAGCCAACGGGTTGGCCGAGGCCTTCAACAAAACTCTTTGTAAGCTACTAGCTTCGGGAAAGTGGCGAATGTGCGTGGACTTCACCGACCTTAACAAGGCCACACCAAAGGACTGTTACCCACTACTGAGCATCGACCAGCTCGTCGATTCAACCTCTGGCAATGAGCTGCTCAGCTTCCTGGACACTTACTCTGGCTACCATCAGATCAGGATGGATCTAGAGGACATCGAGAAGACTGTTTTCATCGCTGACTTCGGCGTGCACTGCTATACCCGGATGCCTTTCGGGTTAAAGAATGTTGGGGCGACATATCAACGGCTGGTCAACCAAATCTTTGAGGGACAACTCAGTCGGAACGTTGAGGCCTACATCGACGACATGCTCATCAAAACACCAAAGGCTGATGACCATCTTGTCGACCTAGCCGAGACCTTCGACACCCTCCTCAAGTACAACATGGAGCTCAACCCCGCGAAATGCACCTTCAGAGTCAGATCAGGAAAATTCCTAGGTTTCCTGGTAACTCAGCACGGGATTAAGGCAGACCCTGACAAGGTTCAGGCCATCCTGGACATGCGGCCACCCACCAGTGTCAAGGATGTCCAGCGCCTCATCGGACGCATCGCCGCATTAAACCATTTCCTGTCTAGAGTGGCCGAATGATGCCTACCCTTCTTCAAACTTTTGAGGGGACCCAAAAATGGCATCTGCCACATTCGCCTGGGATGAGGAATGTCAGAAGGCCTTTGAAGATCTCAAGGAATTCTTGGCCTTGCCCCCGGTACTATCAAAGTTGGTCCCGGGTGATGCATTACAATTATATCTCTCAGCGACTCCCTCCACCATAAGTTCGGTCCTAGTCTAAAACGACGCGGGAGTCAAGAGGCCGGTCTACTACACCAGCAAGGTGCTCAATGAGGCCGAAAGAAGGTACCCTGCAACTAAGAAACTTATGCTAGCATTGGTTACCTCGGCCAAGTGCCTCCGACCTTTCTTCCAAGGTCACTCTATCACCGTGCTGACCGGTGAACCCTTAAAGAAGATCCTCTCTCATCCTGAAACCTCAGGGTGCCTCGTCAAATGGGCCATCATGCTCAGGGCCTACGACATCTCCTATCGCCCCCGTGCAGTCATCAAGGGATAGGCCCTCGCAGACTTCATCACAGAGAGCACCATCCCGATCGAGGAAGAGTCACCGTCCACGCAAGGACCCATCTGGGACTTGTTCATAGATGGATCATCCAAGTCGGTCGGAAGTGGTGCTGGTGTTCTCCTCAAGTCACCCGAAGGAGTGGAACTACAATACGCCTTGAAGTTCAACTTCCAGGCATCCAATAATGCTCCGAGTATGAAGCCCTTATTTCGGGGGCCAGGATGGCACGACGACTAGGGGGCGAGTGAGTCAAGATTCACACTGACTCCCAGCTGGTCACCAACCAGGTCAACGGTGACTACGAAGCTCGGGAAGCACCTATGGTTAAGTACCTCCAAACGGTCTGAGGATTAGCTCAGTTATTCAAGAGTTTTGAGGTAGTTCGAATAGCTCGGGAGTAAAACTCCCGAGCAGATGCCCTCTCTCGCCTGGCCTCCTCCCTTGTCCCGGAAGGTACCCATTCGGTCTTGAAGCCTGCCTGAGCGCTGGGAGAGTGTACCGGCGAAGGTGGGGATTGGGCATACCGGCGAGGGCATCAAAGGGTGTACCGGGGAGAAGCAGGGTAGGTGTACCGGCGAGTGAGTGGGTGAGGTGCGCTGGTGAAAGGCCACCACAGGGTAGACCTGTGAAGAGTTGAGAAAGGTGCACTGGTGAAGACAGGACATGTGTACCGGCGAAGGGCATTGGGAGCGTGCCGGAGAAGGCTGGGGTTAGGCGTGCCGGGGAAGGTCTTCAAGGCCTGTGTCGGCGAAGGGCTAAAGGGGGGTGCATCGGTGAGGGCCTGGTGGGTGTGCCGGTGAAGGACAAACCCTGGGCAGGTTTCAACTGGGTTGGATGAAGTCCACGCATGTTCAGCAAAGGAGCAAAGTCCATGCGGATGTACAAATTCTGGAATGAAGTGCATACAGGTTGTGCACGAGGTTGAAGAACAAAGTCCATGTAAGGTTGGACGAAGTCCGTGCAGGCTACTCATGCAACTAAGGTGAAGTCCATACATGACGTAGTCAGGTTAAGGGTGAAGTCCATGCATGTTTAGAAAAGTCCGTACAGCAGGGAGTGAAGTCCATGCAGGTTTGGACGAAGTCCATGCAACTGGGAATGAAGTCCATGCATGTTTGGACTAAGTCCGTGCATATGCACGGGGTTGAAGAACGAAGTTCGTGGATATGCATGGGGTTGAAGAATGAAGTCTGTGCATATGCACGGGGTTGAAGAACAAAGTCTGTGCAGGTTGTGCACGGGGTTGAGGAACAAAGTCCATGCACGTTGTGCAAGGGGTTGAAGAACAAAGTTCATGCATATGCATAGAGTTGAAGAACAAAGTCCGTGTAGGTTGTGCACGGGATTGAAGAACAAAGTCTATGCACGCGTTTGGCCAGGATCTATGAGAATGCACGGGGTTAACGGATGAAGTCCGTGCAGATGTTTAGGTTGCGGGATGAAGTTCGTGCATATGCACGGATGTAGGTTTTGGGGCGAAGGGGCAGAGTCTAGGCAAGTCCGTGCATATACAGGGTTAAGGGACGAAGTCCATGCAGGTTTTGGGCAAGGTTCATCCATATCTGGTGTCAAGTCCGTGCATGTGCACGGAGTTAGGATGAAGGTCCACACAGGTTCTGAACAAAGTCCATGCAGATGTATGCGGCCAAGGATAAAGTCCGTGCAAGTTTAGACTGAGTCCATGCAAGTTTTTGGACAAAGTCCGTGCATGTTCTGGACGAAGTCCATGCAATTTTTGGACAAAGTCCGTACATATTCTGGACGAAGTCCATGCATGTTTTGTACGTGTGGAGCAAAGTCCGTGCAACATGTATGGGGAATGAGGTCCAAGCAGGGTCCGTGCATGTGGGGACCAAAGTCCATGCATGTATGTAAGGGGGACAAGGTCCGTGCAAGTCCATGCATGTGAGGGCTAACATCAGTGCATGTATATGCAAGGGGGCAACAAAGTCTGTGCAGGGTCCATGCACATGGGGCTAGGGGTTATGCAAGGTCCGTGCAGGGCTTGTGCAAGGCTTGTGCATGCGAAGGGGTGAAGTCCGATTTTTTGAGCCTTTTTCCCCCACGTCCCACTACTCACATTCTTTGCTCCCAGTTCTATCTGCACAGATCTGCAGAACATAGCATGCCTACCACTGTAACCCACGCTCAAAACTCCCATTACATGCCACCCCACCACCCCATATCCATTCTCCCAAGACCCTTCCCTAACCCCCAGAGAAAACCCCGCCCCAATAGCTGCCCAGAAGCCTCACTACCGCACCAATCTTCCATGCTCTATTTCCCAACCTGCAGACAGACCTAAACGCACAAGGGTTTGTTCCAAAATTCACCCCGGCTTCCATAGTGCTTAGATGCAACTCAGCTTCCACGAGCATCCCGGGGACGTCCCCACCAGTGTCCACGCCAAATTTTGTGCACAACAGACAACCAGACGGCCGCGTCCCGGCCCCCTCTTCCTGCTGCTCCCCTGCTGCCAACAGACCGGGCAGACCACACAAGGATCCACCTTCGGCGTCGTCCTGGCTTCCTCGGCACTCCGTTGCGGCCCCCCTTCCTCGAGCATTACAGGGACATCCCTGCCCACGTCCATGATAAGTTTTGTGACCAGAGGGTGCCTAGAGACCCGCCTTCCAGGGCCATCCTTGTGCTGGTTGCTTGCACCTGTGTAGGCCGGCCAGATTTTAGACCGTCGGTTTGCGGAGGCTTCGAGGACCCAGGCCGGCTTTCCCAGCTGCCGTCGTCACTTGGAGTAGTCACCATCCATTGTGGTTTGCCGTCCATCATCCCGGTACCAGCCTCGGCATCAGTGGTACGCCGTCCCCGCTGTTAGATCCAGATCGACCATGTAGCGCGGTTTAGTCCACCTCGGCTCGCAGCACCTCGTGGGTGACGAGCTTCACCGACTTGTGGCCCGTCAACCCACGTCACACATCCCCGGAGTGGGCATGTTTGGATCTGTATTTATTTAGCTTTATACGGGGTGATAGTATGACTTGGCTGGATGTCTTCCCCATGCGCTAGCATGGAGGTACGATTCTTTCTACCTACTAGGAACTTGCTTTACTAGTATTCGTTCTTTTCTACCATTGCTTGTGAGTGGTATGATGCCTAGCCAATTTCTCTTAGTCACCGCCACGTGTATGAGTGAGTTAGCCATCCCGCAGCTCCATCCGAGCTCATGAGTGAGTCGACTACCCTTGACCAGGTGGGTTCCTCAACTAGCCAGATCTTCGTGTTTCCCTTGCTAGGGACGACCGTGAGCTTACTGTTCTCATTTTTAGTGTTCCCATCTGTGTGGGTTTCGTGGTTGCTAAGCCGTCGGTGGCCCCATTGTGCGTTGTTGTTGGCTATAGTGGTCTTAGGTCTACATTGTTAGGAGTCACGTTCGTCCCGCATCGTGAACCCTATTTGAGACCCAGGTCAACTCCTGTCACGCCTCGAGCGCGGAAGATTACTCGGAAATGACGTGACGAGTCTATATCAATCATGTCAATCAGAGCGTAGTGCATTCAACACAAAGACAGAGCGCACAATATAACAATAACCCAATCTTTATTTATTCATAACTATATTTCTTCCAAATAGTATGGAGACTAAATGAGAAGAAAATTACATAAATGAACAACAATAACAAATGGTTAAAAAAGTGCGTCCACAAGTCTGGCACGCCCGGTGGGACCCATCCACCCTTTATCTCTTTGCCGGAATTAAGGGCCCTGCGGCCCCCTTCTTGTAATACTAATTGCTCTGTCTTCGCAAATGCAGGAAAAATCATATTTCGACGTCAAGAATGGCGGTCTCCTTCTGTCCTCGGGTCGTCAAGAGCCACATCAGGGATGGCTACCTCACCGTCCGCCTTTGCTTTGGGAGCTTCCCTCCCGTGGTAGGCTTCCCCAATTTTCTTGGGGTGACCTTTGTCAACTTGCTGGACGTGGAAGCGTCTGATGCGTCTGAGATCAACGCTCCCACCCAGGGAGCTATCGAAGCTACTACTGGCCGACCATTGGCCAGGAACACCAACACCGTCCTAGCCGGGACATTCAGCTGCTGTGTACACCATGTGCACCAAATTGCTGGTCCGTCTCACCAAGCGTTGGCATCCCACCGCAGAAGGCTCTAGAGGAACTGCGCCGCCGCTGCACCAAAGAGTCGGATCTCCAGCTCCGGCAAGTCTGTCGTCGTTGGGAGCATCTGGGTCCATCTCAACGGGCAGAGGTTTGAAGCGATCCTGGACTAGGTTGTACCTACTGTACCAGTACGAAACTCCTTCCGGGTGCTAGAGAAGATAAAGGACAAGGTGATGCCCACCGCCCCAGCTGCAGCACCGAAGAATACACCGGCCCACAAGTCGGCCAAGCTCAAGTAGGTCTGGATCCCTAGGGGAGTCCAGACCACTTCACTCGCCCAAGCAGGGCCCAACACCTTCCGCCCTCCAAGGGCACGACAGGAGGAGAGGGTCAAGATAGCGACCCCCATTTACCAACCAGCACTTGCAACACCGGCGCTGCCAGAAGACACCCGCCGCTGACACCAAAGATGCCGTCATCAAGCTGTCCACACAACGCCATCGGTTTACATTCCCGACGCGTTGTTAGCATGCTAGCACTGGCTTCTCTTCCAGATCAAGACTGGGAAGGGGTGGAGCAAGCCATGAGGAATTACCTGCGAGGCCCAGGGAGCACTCCCTTGGGTCGCCAGAGATTACTGGGGGCAGTAGCCTCCACCTTTGAAGAAGAAGAAACTCGACCTGCACCCAGTGCAGAGTCAAGGAACCGCTCAGAGGAGCGACGTCAATCCCCTACGCGGGAGGAAGCAACGCCCCAGAGGTCGATCTTTGACGGACTAGTTCTTCCGGGTAGGCCGTCAAGGAGGACGGCAAGAAGAGGTAACGACCTAAGGGTCCACACCTACAACATGGCAGGAGTGTTTGGTCGGTATGGGGCACTACCTCCTGAACTGGAAGAGGTGGCCAGGCTGGCCACAAGACCAGGCCCTCTCACCAGAAGGGGAAGGGCCGCGAGCGACATAGCGTAAGTTCGCAGAGAAGAGGCTGCCCACGAAGAACCCTCAATAGCTTTCGCCGCCAATGTTGTTACTACTGTTGGCACCAGTGGCGGACCATCCACGTCATCTGAGGAGGCGCCAGCCGAAGAAGCGGGAGGTACTCCGGGTCTCCCCACAAGCGACCTGCAGTGGACCCCGAAGAGGTGGTGAGAAGGAGAGCTAATGGAGAAGTAACATTTTGGCGACCACGATTTGGTGGGGGGGGGGGATACCCAAAAGGAATGCTGCTTAGGCAGATGCCCAAGTGCTAAGCAACCAAGGTGCTCCAAGCACTCCTTTCCTTTGGCACCTTGACAGAGTATTGTTTAAACCTTGAAAAAGTACTAGGCTACAAGCTTGCATTGGTCAGTCCGAACCTTAGGCCAGGTTGAAACCAATGATCCACGGCTTGTGTCGAGTTATGGTTGAACGTGTTCAACTTCAACCTGGCCCAATGTGAGGTTGGATAGTGTTGATTGTTGAGCCCTTGGGTCACACCTTGAGATCAAGACATCTCCACTGATTCAGCATTGAGCGCTACCGTTGACTGAGCATGTTAATGTTAAGGCTATGCAATCTTCATTTGGTTCAAGTCCGATACGGTTGGAGGTCATCAGGATTGATTGTCTCGTCACCATATTCATCTGGTGCAATTGCTGTGGGCAGATCTCCTTCCCTCGTTCCTCTAGCAAGCATCTGTAGCGGGAGAAAAAAGAGAATTACCATGAACTCTCCTTCTATATCCGTGGTATTGGGAGAGAACGTTAACATATAGAGAGAGCCACGTGGGTTCGCGATGGGTGCTTCTGTTCTTTGCTTTACTGATAGCGTCGGATGTTATGCTCTCTTGTCTGTGAAATTGTGCTCATCAAGAGCGTGTTGCAAGGAAGAACTAAGTTGCATTCTTGCATTCCTCATGGAAATGCCAAAACCAAGGCCATGATTTTGTCCATAATTGTCACGGTCAAATGTGGTAGTTTTGGCGGCTGCCCATTCGCTGGTGTAGTTTCGATGCTCGTCAATTGGGTTTTTTTCTTTTGAATGCGCCATTTTTAGGTAATGTTTGTTTCACGTAGTCTTCCTGTCCTGAAGAAATCTGTTATAGTGTATTTAAACGCGCGTGCAACATGCAAACGGCATTGCACTTCATTCTTCATCCATTATCTTTTCTGCGCCCCCCCGCCCCCCTTTACTGCAGGTAACTCGAAATGTCGACCATGTCCCTTCCAGTCGCGATACGCCCAGCAGCATGTGCATTGAAGCCCGACATGAGAAGCCGGATCAACTCTGCTCCGTTCAACTCCCCTTCGTCCCTCAGACCCGTCAAAAGCACATCAGACGCATTTGGTCTTAAGTCATCCAAATGCTTCCGGACAACTGCCATGGCGGTGTACAAGGTGAAGCTCATCGGTCCAGAGGGACAGGAGAACGAGTTCGAGGCCCCGGACGATGCATACATCCTGGACTCGGCGGAGACTGCCGGTGTGGAACTCCCCTACTCTTGCCGTGCCGGGGCGTGCTCGACATGCGCCGGTTTCATGGTCTCTGGTTCCGTTGACCAGTCGGATGGATCGTTCCTCGATGATACCCAGATGGAGAAGGGGTACGTCCTGACCTGCGTCTCTTACCCAACTTCGGATTGCGTCATCCATACCCACAAGGAGAGCGATCTCTATTGAGTGCTTCCCAATGTGGCGGGGACTGGTTCTAGTGAACAGTCGAAAACTTGCTCTGATACCAAATCTGATGCGGGACGAACCCGGTCGAGACACGGGACCCTAAGCCAGCAATCAACGAGCACAAGTCATCTAAGCGACAAGGCAAACACACACGTGAGTCGCAGACTCCACAGGACTCGAAGTGATGACTCGGTGAGCTGTGGCTCGCGAGGAAGCCGGACACGGTCCGAGCAGCAGGAGAGTGTGAACTAACCACCTCGGGGAACATGTCGCGGGCGTTGGATTCAACCGGGCAGACCGATACCGAGGGGATAGGTTCAGATGTGCACTCACTCACCGACAGCAAGAACTCACGGAAAATGGTGGAATTGTGGACCGGGCACTCCTTACTCGGCGCAGTGGTTGGAACTAATACTAGACAAGCAAAGAGGAGAGGCAACCGCATGTACCTAGCCCGTCTGAAGGACCGGCTCCGGTCGAAGACGAGGGCGCGCCGGGCAGCGTGCACACCCGGCAGACACGCTGCGTCGTTGAAGCTTGGTGAAGTCCCTGCTAATACATGTACTACGCTCCACGCAGGGAGGGGGGGTTCACGGCGGTGGGGACAAACAATTACACGCACTACCCTCGTGCAGGAGGGGGGATCGCGGGGAGGGGAAACAAACTATCGACCATACGACGAGCTCGGACATCCGACTGAGGTGCAGCCAACTCCTGGATGAAGGTCGCGGGATGCCAAAGGATGCCTGAAGGTTTGGCGCCAAGCTGATGTCACTGGATGGAGATGGCGGCCGCAGCTGTGGGCCTGTGCAGTTCTACTGTGCAGGACTGGTTGGCGCGGTCGTGGTGCGTCGGCCAGTACGGGTGCTGTGGATCTCCAAACACGACGGGACCAAGTCGTGGATGTTGCTGACAGGGACATCTACGAACCCGGAGAAGATGGTGGCCGTTTGATCACCACGCTGGATGTGGTCGTAGGAATGGCAGGCGTCAGATTCCTGGGTGAACAGCTGGACCAGCCACTGATGGCTGTCATGGAAATCCCAGTGCTGACATCAGATCAGGACGAGACCACTTGCATTGGTTCTGTATCATCGAAATATGCAACTTTGATGAATACCATCTGACCTGAAATGGAGAGGAGGAGGGGATGTCTGGGCTGACTTGACAGCAGCTTGTCCTGGGCGAACAGAGGGCTCCGGGTCTGGCGCGACTGAGGGAGAATGAATGCCCTGGATAGAGACGATGTCAAAACTTGGCGGGACCACCTCTGGTTCATCGGTGCTTTGGATAATAAGAACTCTCATGAAGAGAGCTATGACTGAATCACATGGGGGTGGGCAGTGGAGCTGCTACCAAATGGTGCTCAGGTTCAGACCCGAGTCAGGCACAGTTGCACGAGAATGAGCGATGCGAACGGAGCTGAGGTCGGATCGCTGCGGGACGACTTCTGGAACGAAGCTGACTCAACGACGTACGACTCCACAGAAGATGACTTCAGCTGGTTCACACCGTGGATGTCGAGGTAGCCTCTGCAAATGTGACCTCTGCTGCAGGCTGGTTGCAGAGAGCAGCAGAGAGTTCTTCCCGAACCACGGGAGGACGTAGCAGCGGGTGACAAATCCTTGGGATCCTTTCATTTCAATGACGGCTTAGCATGGAATTCCATTCGGATGCAAAGTGACAGATGCCCTGTGCTTAGCAAAGAAACTTTTTAAATTTGATATGATAACACATCTGTTGGCTCAGATCGACTTAAAAGTAAGAGGGAGAAAGTGATGGAAAAGGACATCTCAATTCTCTAAGTTGATGAAACCAGACAAAAAAGGGTCCACAGTGGGAGATTCAAATTGACAATTGATCAAGGAGAGAGAGCAGGTTTGATTGACCATGCGTCACGAAATCTAGCTGGGCTAATTAAACACATATATGTTGATTACTTTAATTGGTCTATCTAAATCCACCTGAACAGGATCTCAAACATAAGCCAGGCTAAACTGTATATATATATAGCTCTCTAACCCACCACCAAACAGTCATTTCGCTATGAAACGTGATTAAGACATGTTTTAATTAGTCACATCACCAAGAATTAATCAGCCAACGCATGGTCCTTTCACTGAAGTGAGACTGCCCCAGCAGAGGGTCAACAAATTAAGAAACAGAAGGAATGTGGTGGAGATATATAGGTGTTCGAAGATGAACTTTGGGTATTCTGTGCAAGACCTAGCTATGGGATGGAATACCCCGTCCAATCCCCGCAAACTGTTTACCTTTATATATATTAACCTTTTGAAACACCGCATGCACACTGAGATGGTGCAATATAGATCAGGAAACCCATATCAGATCCGCACCCAGTCTCATATACATACTAATTAATCTCGTATTCTAGTTCAAATTTTCCGGGTCGTCATGTGTACTTGATTCCATGCATACTTATCAATACTACATACGATTCTCGTCCTCAACCCACATAACATTATGCATTGCACCAGCACCAGTGGAGCCCGTTCCAGTTCAAGTATGGTGGCCGCCTACCACATATAATGGTCACCTGCCGGTGGACTACGAGGAAAGAACAAGATTGGGGAGGATGACATAAAAAAGTGAAACTTGGAACTTGGAAGACGTTTAGACAAAGGCATGTTGCGAAGTCTTCCGGTTTTGGCAGCGACCGCCGGTGTCGGAGCACCGAGGACCACCACGTCGGCACGACCGCGGCATGCATGGTCCCGATACGCCCGGACGAAGAAAGACATGGCTGTTGTCCATATGATGCCGGCACTGTGGCACAACAAATGGGGTATGGCTGAGCCTTCGGACAAGTACCTATTACAGTCTCCATGAGGCAACCCTGAGTGGCATGCTGCTGCCACGAGGACATCCTCCGCTGAGACTTCCATGTCATGGGCTGCTCATGTGTTTTCATGGCGCTTGGACCTGTCTCCACCTTCCTTCGATTCGTCGAATCAACATCTGTCGATCCCCTTCGTTTACGGCCATATCTCTTGACTTGTTACATGTTATGATATGGGAGCCAAAGGATGCCTAGAGATGAAGTAGCTAGAATGCACCGCGCAACAGTTTGGAACTCTCAGCGCACAAGCGAACGAAGTTCTTCGGAGAGCATGCTTCATTTCTACAACGACCCGGTGAAGCCTCTCTCTCTCTCTCTCTCTCTCTCCTAGTGGGAGACTGATCTTCAAAAGACTCTCTTATTCTTCTTCTCTAATTTTCTTTTTTTCTCGGGCTGGCCTATTCCTTGTATCCGATTCGAATTGTGGCTCACGTCGCATGATTCTTCTTCGATTTTTTAATAAAATGAGCACCTCAAATATTATCATAAAAATAAAAATGAAAAAAAACGAGACATGTAACGCTTCTCAGCGTAAGATTTTTTTGTCTCAATAATGTGAACGTGACACAGGAATAAGTGGAAGAGAAGCACGCAAGCACAGGTAGAAGAATCTCAGTCTTCCTTCCGCGGGGCCCAATCATTGGAGGGTGCTTTCAAAGGGACCCCTTTGTAGTTTGGTCTTCTACGTACCCGGTTCATCGTCACCACCCACCGGACGAGCAAGCAACTGACTACTCCTTCGTTCACCGGCCGGCGGATGTGCCGGTCGCTGAACGGAGCTGCACAGCCTCGCGTGCCGTCAAATGTTCGTTCTTCTCTGTCCCCTTCAAACGAAATTTTCCATTGATGGGGCCGGGGGGGAGCCTTCCACGCCATTCCCTTGCTCGTTTGCTCGCTCGCGTCCGCCATATGACATATAACCCGTCGCTTTGGGCGGATCAGAGAAAGGGGGACCCTCGAATCTTCACACGTGATGTCGGCATTCCACCTGATGGGTTTTAAAGAGAGAGGTTACTGTACATTCTAGGTGGGTGGGTTATGACCCACACTCGAGAGTGTGTATCAAGTTATGCATTTATATATTTTTTAAATTTTCTGACGTAAGGTTCACTCCTCATTAATTTATCGTACAAGTCACATTTTTATTTATCAACTTAAAAGAATAAAAATAAAAAGTGTTGCTTTAAAAAAAATAAAGTCAACATTAGTCATATGATCCGGTCCTTTTTTATTAGAGTTTTATTAGAGTGGGGGTTGGCTCAACCGTCGAATACGACCCCGACTAAAATATGTCTCATCAAAGACGGTTGGATGCCACCAGCAAATACGTACGTCAAGTACCAACTCCTCGTGAACAAACAGGGCAACCGATTTTATCCTACTCGATTCTTCGAGATGACCTAAATGGAGTTCGTTCGAGATACCATGCACTTCTTGCATTAACTACTGGAAGTGATCACTGTTTGATGTCGTTCCGTTTTAGTAAGTGGGAATGGCTACAATAACTTGTTTCCACTGCGCTCATTTGATTAATATCTATGCATTCAAAGGAACCGGTAACGTTGGGTTTGGCTGCTTCCTAAAAAAAATTATTTTATAATCCATCTATTAATTCACGTGTTTACCCACGGCCGGCCCGACAACGGACAAAGGACAATTGGGAAAGGGTACAGAAACAGTTGAAATAACTTCCAGACAAGTGGGTTGTTGGGACTTTCCATCCCGGTTCCTGTTCAAAGTGTTGAACTAGTCAACGACCGCCGCGGTCAACGCACGGGTGAAATCAACCATCCCATCTCACTCTTCCCTCTTTAAAAAAAACCACCATCGACTATGGCGAGCATTCAGCTTCTTTTGGCTATGGAGGAATCGTAAGGCCTCATGGTCAGAAAAGAGGACAAGCCCGACTTCCTACATGCTCTTCTACATGTTTCTCATATGCTTTTAAAATGCTACTAAATGCTATTAAATGCTACGAATGCTATATGTTGACAAATGAATGGCCTTTTCAGGTGCGTTGGACACCGTACCGGGACGAGGACCACACGGGACATCCGTGGGTCGAGGCCTCCCTAGCTTACCGAGGATGAGATATCTGGCTACATTGCATCAACGTAATCGAGCCTCTCCATTACCTGCTGATTATGAGGATGAGGGGAGTGCACCAGCCAGCAGTGAGGTTCCCGCAGTGTCACGATGAGCGCCTGGGCAAATCTGCCAAAGGGATTGGCAGTGACATCGGCTGGAGTGGCTCAGCCAGAAAGTATGTTCAAGATTGGAAACACAAAGGCAAGGCTGTGACGGAGCGGGTGGACAACGACGAGGCATATTTAAAGGCCTTCACCCGTCGGTACGATAGCCAGGTTTATCACGGGGCCCGACGACTAGTATGCAGTTCTAAACTCAACTCTTCTATTCTATATGAATGAATGAATGCATGGCACTCACTTTTCTTTTAAATGTAGCTAGACCCACAAGGTCGCATAGCCGAGCTCGAGGGACTTCTCCACGCTACCGTGTAGCAGTGAGATGAGTACCGAGCGGCTCTAGAGCTTCTGGTGAGTTTTTTCTGGACCTAAAATTGAAAATGCCTTATGGCAACCAAACTGACCTTTGAAAATGCAGTGGGCTGTGGGAGCCCAGAGGACTGGACCAGATGCGCCATCCTCCTCCTCACAGCCAACCGGGGGATGGGCTGAGCGGGATGCTGAGTTTACCCAGACCGTAGCTCGAGCTGAGGAGGCCGAGGCTACCCTCGCGGAGCGGGTAAGAAATCAAGCTTTTCCTAAAAATGCTTCATGATTATGCAAATGCCTAGACTGACCAATATGCAATGCAATGTGCAGGCGAGGGATTTAGCTGTAGCATTGGCGGAAGTGGCCGAGGTGCCCCGTCTCCGGGAGGAGGTTCACCGGCTCCGGGGAGAGGTGACCCGACTGAGTGGAGAGGCGACGGACATCGAGCGATACCAGACCGAGGCTCGCGAAGCATGACTTAAAATTTTTTAATTGAAGATCGAGCTCCGGACGATGGAGCAGACCGTTCAACTGATGGGTCGGGCACCCGAGGGGACCATGTCGCGGAGCGGCGCTGCCGGAGGCTCACGGAGCGTGGCGCCGAGCGCATCGGTGGCAGACATCCTGGCTAGCTCCTCCACCCACCGGAGGAATGAGGAGACTGAGAGGAGGCACCCGAGGGAAGAAGAGGAGCACAATCCCATGGAGCCACCGCCGAAGTGACACGAGGGCACCGGGGTTAGCGACAGACCAGCGGAGTGATATCTTTGTTGTTTTTTTTCATAGTTTTCTAGTTTTGATTGACACACACTATGTGACAATTAACATGATGAAATGAAAAAGAAGTTTTTGCTTTGTGAACATGTGATTGTGGATGAATGCGTATGAATGAATGCAATTGTATGAATGGATGGAATGAATGCGAGGAAATGAAGATGTATGTGTGATTGTGAGTGAAATTGATCTCACTATCATAATCTCATTATGATTCAACCTTCATAGCCTGCGTTCAAGGACTTCATCACGTCAAGCGGTAGTATTCATAGATAAATAAGACATAATGAAGAAATTTTCATAAATGTGAATGAGAATATATAAGAAATGATGCCATCACTTCATAAGTGATTGGCTTGCAGGGCATACACTTCTTTCAGGTTGGACCTGCGAGATCATCAATCTGTTGCGGTGTGCTCCTTGCCCCATGGACCACGTTGCTCTGGGGATCGGCCAGGTGTCGACCGTCTCCCCCCAGGCTGAGGTTGCGTTCGCCCCAGGGAGGCTACAGTACCCGGTCTCGGTCGGCGTCCCTCTAGTGCATTCGTCGGCGGCATCGGTGGCGAGTAGAGGACCTAGCCCTCAGAGAGGCTCTGCGGCGAGCGGGGGACTCAGTCTTCAGAGGGGCTCCCCCGAAGGAGTTGCTAGTATGGCTAGTGAGGAATCTGACATGGCCGGAGGTAGCCGCACCGTCCTGACTGACGATGATTTGGCGGCACTGGACACCAAGTGTCGGGCGAGGAAGAGAGTGAGGACTTCTACCAGTGCTCGAAGTCGTGTCCCGCCTCCTCCGCCATTTGAGCCGCCCTCTTTTGAGGCTCCGCCACCAGTTTTGGCTGGGGAGTCGGTGGTTGCCACTTCTATGTCAGTCCCCATGGCGCGGGTGCAAGATAAGGGCAAGGCCCCCATGGCAGAGGATGCCAATGCACCCTCTCCATCGGCATCTCCTCAGCGCGGCCAATCTTTTCCTCCCCGGGACTTGACTTCTGGGCTGGCCGGGATCGCAACGATCATCGATCTCATGGGGAGGAGCGTGCAATGGTACGATCGGACCAGTGAGTTTGGCCCTGGGGCCAAGAGGGAGTTGACGGCAGTGGCTTCGAGGACCGCTTGTCTAGTTGTCAGTGCCTTCGATTTGTGGAGGCATCACTTCCAGGGCCTTGCTCAGATGCTGGAGTCTAGCCAGGCTCTTCAGGCAAGGCTTAAGGAGCGCTTGAAGGGATCCGAGGCGGCCAACGCTGAGCTCCATAGACAATCCATCTAGCAAGGACTGGCCATTGCCGACATGGAGCATGACCGGGACTCCTTCCGGGCGCAAGCTGACACAGCCAAGGAGCGAGCGGCCAAGCTCGCGACGGAGGTCCGAGCCATGGAGACTCGTGCTCGGGAAGCCGAGACAGAGTTAGACGCGCTACGTTCCTTGATGTCGACTGCGGGCGAGGAAGCGGTGGAGCTTCCGCTCTTCTTCGGCCTACCGAGATGAGTTGACGGAAGTGGCCCTGGAGTTCTACGGGCCGGCTCGCGACCGTGGCTTCCGGGAGGGTTGGAGCGCTGCTGTGAAGGCCACCGCGGCGAGCTTTGGCCGTGTGGCTCCGCCTCATCTTCCCCCCTCGTCACCTTATGGCCCGGAGGCCGAAGACGGTGAGGGGGAGCCTGATGGTGCTGGAATCGAGGAGCTGACGCTGGTGCCTAACACTGACGAGCGAGCACCTATGGGCACCTCGACGGCGGGAGGCCAAGTGGTGGACTTAGATGAGGATGTGACGGCCTGAGGTAGGTGCGCTAGAGCCAGTGTGACCTTCTCTTCTAGCGCTCTGAGGTTGGACCGCTAGAGTCTTGTGGCGGACCAGAGTTGTATCGCCAGAGCCTGTGGCACTCCAAGGTTGGACCCCCAGAGTCTGTGGCGCTCCAATGTTGGACCGCTAGAGTCTGGGCTACACCGGATGGTTTGCAGTCCCATTTGCTTTGATACGTAGTTACCGTATTGTTGCATGTTGTATTGGTCTCCGGTCGACCCAATTGTGACCCAGTGGTTGACCTTCAACCTTGTGAATGTCTCGAACACTGTGAGACCTGTGTTTGTGTTTTGGGGGTGTCCAGAGGTGCCACATTATGTCGATTGGCATGCTTGTGAGTTTTGGGGTCCGGGTAACCCCATGTGTGTACTCCTAGTATCCGTGCGGGCCGTGTGTATGGCCTTAGACTGTGAGTCCAATTGACCAGCCTGGGGCAGCGGATTTTCCACATGTCACCGTGGTTTTGAACCTAGGGATTAGGCTAGATTGACGGCTCAGTGCTGTCACGTGCGACGGTCTTGACCCGAGTCTTGTGACTCAAGGACCATTGAGTTTAATAGGTCTAGTGGGCTGTCTAGAGTCAAGTGGCCGCGAGCCACTTCTTCCCTCGTGTTACTCGTGATGGGTGTGTGCGTGATTTTTTGTGTTCACATCTGTGACCCATTCACAAGTCGTAGCTTCCACTGCACGAGTGTGTCGGCCCATCGGGGGCACTGGTGTGGCGTACCTGAGAGAGACGATGAGTAGGCTGGTTACCATAGGGCCCCCACGCACAGCCGAGTCTGGGCTCGAGGGGAATTACTAGCTAGAGGACAGGCCTAGGGCGTATGGTCTGAGTGTGCACACGAGGCAGGGGGTTCGGACCCGCGCTGACGAGCGTGACCTCAGCTAGTCCTTATTTTATGGTACTTTCGGTTACTGAGTGTGTCTGAGTCTAGCACCCGGGGCATTGTAGCTAGACACTTGTGACGCGGTGTAAGACGGCAAGGGACGCATTCGGTCGTTCTTCTAGTGGGTGGTGCTCCCGTCACGTGACGTGAGTTGTTGTGTCCCGGATTTTCATTTTTCATCTGCGAGATGGGGTTTTGGGTGTTATTTTTGATAGCATTTCCGTAGCCGAGGTCTAGGGTTTCTTGTGAGCGTCATCGAGAGTTTTTCCTAGATGGCACGGAATTCACGATAGTGAGGTCATGAGTGTATTTTCGGATTGTGTAGTTTTGGCTTGGGTCCCGCTGTGGGGGCAAGTTTTCGCGACTAAGGCATCGTGACATTTTCCTAGTAGCGTGACAAGGGCGGTTCGTGTCTGGTTGTTCCCCGACCGTGGGATTGGGATGTCGGGTGCGTGACTTGGTTGTCCCTTGATGGGAGACTGGGGTCATGTTTTCCGGCACAGTAGGAGTAGTTGTAGAGCTGAGGTTTTACTGGCAGTCATGGGTTACTATTCCTGCTTGACAGACTATGCGGAAGGTGAGCTAGAAGGGGAGGGGTTGAATAGATCACCCCCAATTCGATCTAACTAAAACTATTCGAGACCTCAAGGGATCCCGCGGAACCCCAACCAAGAACAATGGCGGTACAAAAAGTAGCAACTACGATAAGAACAACAGTAACAGTAGGAACAGTAAACACGGTGGCCGGTAAAACCTTGGCTCTACAACTACTCCTACTGTACTGGAACAGAACCCAACACCCTGATCCCACGGTCGGGGAACAACCAGACACGAACCATCAGACTACGACCGCCCTAGTCACGCTACCAAGGAAACGACACGACATTACTGTCGTGGAGGCCTGTCCTCACAGACAAGGGCCCACACTGGAACCACGTGGTCTGGAAACGCAGTCACAACCTCACAGTCGTGAACTCAACGACGTCTAGGGAAAGCCTTCGGTGACGCTCACCGGAAACCCCAGACCTCGACTATGGGAACGCTCCCGAAACGACACATAAAGCCCTGTCTCGCAGATGAGAAATAGAAACCCGGGACAGGATAACTTACATCACGTGATGGGAGTACCACCCACCAGAAGAATGACCAGATGCGTCCCCTGACGTCTTACATTGCATCACAAGTGTCTAGCTATCACACCCCAGGTGGAGACAAAGACACACCAAGTAATCAGGAACACAAAACAAGGACTAGCTGAGGTCGCACTCGTCAGCACGGGTCCGATACCCTCATCCTCGTGTGCACACTCAGACCATATGCCCTAGGCCTGTCCTCTAACTGGTTCTTCCCCCTAAGCCTGGACTCGGCTGTATGTGGGGGCCCTACGGTAACCAGCCAAACGACCATCTCTCTTAGGTATGCCGCACCACCACTCCCGCTGGGCCATCACACACATGCCATGGGAAGGCTACGACTAGTGGGGGCTCACAGACCATGGACATAGAAAACCACACATGCACCCATCTCGAGTAACGTAAAGTAACAGGTGACCCAAGGCCACCAGACTCTGGACAGCCCACTAGACCTATTGAATTCAACGATCCTTGAGTCACAAGACTCAAGGTCAAGACCATTGCACGTGACAGTAGTAAGCCGTCAATCTAGCCTATTCCCTAGGTCCAAAACCATGATACGATGACTCACGAGGTAGAACACGACTGTCGAGACTCATCCCTCAATAGGGGAACATGAGACCTCCAGTCACAAGCTGGGGAATTGGACTCGTAGTCCAAGACCACACACATGGCCCACACAAAAACTCAGAGAACATGCACGGGGTCACCTGGGCCCTAAGACTCACGAACATGCTGATCGAGATAATGCGGTACCTCCGGACACCCCCAAAACACAAACACAGATCTCACGGTGTCCGGGACACTCTTGAGGTCAAAGGTCAACCACTGGATCCCAACCGGGTTGACCGAAGACTAATGCAATGCAAACGGACACAGCAAACACGGAGAATCACCTGACGGTCCTACCTTGGGCTGCCACATGGCTCGAGTGGCCCAACCTTGGTCCGCCACAAGGACTCTAGCGGTCCAACCTTGGCCCGCTAGAAGATGAGTCACGTTGGGTCTAGCGGTCCTATCTCAGGCCGCCACAAGCTCTAGCGGCCCAGCCTTGGCCCACTATACTCCCTCTCCATAGCGCCTGAGGGAGTGCTGAAGTACCGACAGGCTAATCATACACTATCACCCATACTACAAAGCACCAATGGTAGCCAAGCCACTGCCAAAAAACTCAGGACAAGGAAACTAGATCTACTCTCATAACGATCCTTGAGTCAGACGACTCGGAGGCAAGATCATCATTGATAGCGGAACAAGCCGCCAATCGGTCCAATCCTAAGCCAGAGAAAATGACGCTGTCGAAAGAAACGACACGCGGAGACCCGAGGGAACACTGAGAACCCTCAGTACACCTGGACACATAGAACGAGGTAAGATGCTACCTCACTGTAGCTAGAACCATGTCTCAAACTGGATAGAACCGTCGAGACACACGCATGGTTACCTGTCAACCACTGGGTGACCCCTGGTTGACCGGAAACAGACAATGACGACTCTACAGTAGGGAAGAGAACCCTACTACAAGCAAGAAGACTCATGGCTGCCTTATAATGTAGTCTTAGCCCTCATAGGATGTTGGGAGACACCCATGGGAAAATGGGCGAACGACAAGGACAAGCCAAGACAAACAAAAATGAAAGCACCGGAGGATGACGCTCTGGGCAAGGCGAGCCGTCACTCAACTGCTAGGCAAACCCGATAGTCAAGGAAATGCTGCTACGTAACCAGAGATAAGGATACTGGAAGTTCTACATTGAGTCGTTAGGGAACTATCGTAGTCAGGGAAAAGACTGCACCCATGTTGGTCTATGAAGACTAGGTGCGACAGTGCAAACACGGATTCAGAGGGGGGGTGAATGAATCCACTTTTTAAAATTTTTGCCCAATTAAGAACTATAACTAGACCATGTAGTGGAATTTAACTCACATGAAACATAACCATCTTAACTGTTATCCAGTAATAGTTAGAGGATCAGACAGACTAAGCTTCTGATTGATCGAATTGAGAAATGCTTTAATGAAGCACACAGCTGAACACTTCACTTGCACTCCCAGCAGACGCAGAAAAATCTATGCACTTAGCAGAGTCAATCAGATAAAGAATTAGTGCGAGATCCTTAGTATGTATCTAGCGCCGAACACACAATAATGCAAACCACACAGTGCACGAGGATTTTTAGGTGGTTCAGTCCGCAGACCTACGTCCACCCCACACTCCACCTAGAGTGTGGCTTCCGCTGATACACAGCTTAACAGCTAGGCCTCACAGCTTGCCTACATCCGTTGAGCATCACAGCTTGCTTCCGCTGGGCAATACAGGTTAGCCATACGCTGACTCACAGCTTGAACTGCGGGGCGTTACAACTTAGCCGTCCGCTGGGGATTACAGCTTGACTCGTCCAGAGGAGTCCACCTCTGCCCGCTGAGCATCACAGCTTGCTTCGCTGACAGACAGCTTGAAAGAAAAGTAAAAGGAGAAAATAATAGATCGGAGGAAACAGCAACTGAAAGCTGTAAACGATGAAGCACAACAGTGGCTCTCAAGGAGCTGACTGGCCTGGATTTGATCCACGGTCCAGTAGAGTAATTCTTCAACCTTCTCCTTCCTCTCTTCGATCTCTCTCTTCTTCTCTTTGCTGCTCTCTCTCTTTCTTTCTTCTTCGGACACGGTCCGAGTAGCGAGGAGGGAGGTGGTGAACCACCCGGGGAACAAGTCGCGGGTGCCGGATTCAACCGGGCGGACCGATACTGAGGGGATCGATTCAGATGTGCACTCACTCACCGGCAGCAAGAACTTACGAAAAAGTGGAACTATGGATCGGGCACTCCTCACACGGCGCTGTGATTGGAGCTAATACTAGGCAAGCAAGGTGGAGTGGCAGCTGCACGTACCTAGCCCGTCCGATGGACCGGCTCCGGTCGGAGACGAGGGTGAGCCAGGGAGCGTACGCACCCAGCGGACACGCTGCGTGGAGGAGGCTTGACGATGTTCCCTGCTATTACAATTACTACACTCCACACAGGGAGGGGATCACGGGGATGGGAAACCGTTACATGCACTACCCTCACGCAGGAGGGGGGATCGAGGGGAGGGGAAACCAAGCTGTCGACCGTACTCCTAGCTCGGATGTCCGATCAAGGTGATGCCAATGCCTGGTCAAAGACTGAGGGATGCCGAAGGATGCCTGAAGGTCTGACGTCAAGCCGATGTCGCTGGAAGGAGGCAGTGGTCACAGCTGTAGGCCTACACAGTTCTGCCACGCAGGACTGGATGTCACAGTCGTCGTGTGTCGGTCGGCACGCTCGCTGTGGAACTCCAAAAGTGATGGGACCAACTCGTGGACATAGAAGACATGGGGTACTACAAACACTCAAAAGTTGGCAGCCATAAGATCATCTCACAGGTCGGGGTCGCCCAGACGGCCGGCATCAGGTTCCTGGGCGAACAGCAGGACAGGCCGACAATGACCCTAGTTGAGTTTTCGGTGCCGATGTCAGAAAGGGACAAAACTACTTGCGTTGGTTTTGTATCGTTGAAAGCCGCAACTTTACAGAAGACTGCTCGACCTGAAACTGAGTGTAAGAGGGAGTGTCAGGGCCGACTTGGCAGTAGACTGTCCTGGGCAAATAGAGGGCTCCGGGTCTGGTGCGATTGAGGGAGAATGGACGCCCCAAGCGGAGGCATTGTTGAAAGAAGGCGGGACCACCTCTGGTTCGTCGGCACTTCGAAGAATAAGAACTCTCATGAAGGGAGCTCTGGCTGATTCGCACAGGGGCAGTCGGTGTCGGCGTTGCCAGGTGGCACCCAGGAATAGAGGCAGTCCAGGCGCAGTTGCACGGAAATGCCTAAAGCGGTCGATGCCATTGACGAACGGAGGCGGGACCACTTCTGGAGCATGGCCGACTCGAAGATGGATGACTCTTATGAAGATGCCTCGAGCCGAATCTCACTGTGGACACCACTGGGAGGTCTCCCAACTGAGTCTCTACTTGCAGGCTTGTAGCAGAGAGCAGTAGAGCAGGGCTTCTTACTCCACGGGGAGACGTAGTGTTGACAGAGCGGCTCTGGGACTGCTGTGGACGTACGGAGCAGGGGGTGGCAGACGTGGGTTGCAGAGGGAGAGAGGGCAGGGGCATGGGGTGCTGGAGAGGGCAGCTAGGGCTAGTGTGGAGGAGGGGCGCGCTGGTTGTGTGAAGGAGATGGGAGGGGCGGCCAATGTGGAAGGGGGGGGAAATGAATAAGGGGCTTCCCTCTGACGGGTGCCCCTAGGACTGGAGGAGTCAGGAGGTATTCCTTGATTTGCTCGAAGGCCTGCTGACAATCTTCGTCCCATATGAAGGGTGCTCCTTTCTTCATCAATTTGCCAAAAGGTAGGCACCTCCCTGAGAGGTTAGAAATAAATCACCTAATATAGGCGAGTCTCCCTTGAAGAGATCTGAGCTCTGTCAAGTTCTTGGGCGGAGGCAGTCCTCTGATGGCCTTGATTTTATCAGGGTCGATTTCTATGCCCCGATACCTGACGATGAAGTCGAGAAATTTGCCACTGGAGACGCCGAAGGTGCACTTCATTGGGTTCATCTTGAGCTGGTACTGTCGAAACCTTTCGAAGACCCGACGTAGATCGGCTAAATGATCCCCCCGCCTCTTTATCTTGACGACCAAATCATCGACATAGCATTCGACAAGGTCATGCAGCATCTCGTCGAAGATCTTGGTCATTGCCCTTTAGTAGGTTGCGCCGGCATTCTTCAGACCAAATGGTATCCTTTTGTAGTTGAAGATCCATTTAGAAGATCGGAAGGTTGTATGGTCTTTGTCTTTGACGGCCATGCGGATTTGATTATAGCCCAACGATAGGCCCATAAAGGACAAGGCTTCGTGACCAGTGGTCATGTCCACCATTGTCTCAGTGATGGGGACATGGAAGTCGTCCTTTGGGCATGCCTTCTTCAAATCCCTGAAGTCGATGCAGACTCGGACTTGGCCGTTCTTCTTCTTCACTGGGACTATGTTGGCGAGCCATACGGGGTATGTACAAAGCTCTATGAAGTTCACATCGAGCATCTTGTCAACCTCAGCATTGACCTTCAGCTCCAGCTCGTGGCGCATACGTCTTTGAGCTTGCTTGACTGGCTTGACTGTTGGAAGTATTGCCAGCTCATGTTCTGCCACAGAAGGGTCAAGCCCTGGCATTTCTTTGTAAGTCCAGGCGAAGCAATCCCTGAACTCTTCGAGAAGCTGTCAATACGACTGTCTCTCTGGCTCACTGAGGAGAGCACTAACGAAGGTTGGGCGGTAGTCGTCTTTGCTTCCGAGGTTGATCTCGATCAACTCGTCCCCAGTTGCTTGATTGCCGTCTTCAAGCTCCGGCGGAGCTGGTTGGAGATCGACGAAGTCCCCCTCATCGTCAGAGTTAGCTTCGTAGACTTCAAATTCTTCAGAGCACTCTTGCTCGTGGCTTGAAGTCGAGGAGCTCGCTTCATGTTGTTGACGATCAGCAGGTTGGGCTGCTTGTTGGAGATCGGCAGACTGGGCTGCCCCTCCCTCTGGGGGGTGGTCATTGTTGACTTTTGATGAAGGTGATGGTGCCACTGATGCTTCACCGGACTCCCTAGCAGAGTTATCAGTCTCGGGCTCAACTTCAGCTTGCTCGTGATGAGGAAGTAGCAGCCCTATGGTATTGACTGCAAAGTGGACCTCGAATTCCTTCTCCTGGTCATAGCCAAGCCCCAGCGTATCTTTGCGGGAGAAGGGAGGTTGCCCACGGACCTGCGGAGGATTCCACAACTGATGGAAGTATGCCGCTCGTACTAGCTTAAAAATCATGTCTCAGGGAGAAGTGCCCCGCTACAAGAGCCATCACGCCCCAGGCGTGCCGTAAGGCACCAACCAAAGAGGAGCCATAAAACCTGAAGACTCTGAAGCACAAGCGTCGATATACAGACAGCCCATACTACGCCCCCCACGACAGCACAAAACACTGCCGACCACACTGGGCAAGGCAAACTAGACCTACAACTACAATGGTCCCTGAGTCCCACGACTCTGAGTCAGGATCGTCGCACACGACGGGACAAGCCGCCAATCGGTCTAATCCTGAGCCAGGGAAAACAGCGCTCCGCGAGAACCAAAACATGGAGACCTGAGGGGACACTGGGAACCCTCAGCACACCTGGGCACATAAATCGAGGTAGAACAGTACCTCGAAGCATCCAGAACTGATGTCTCGAATTGGACAAGGCCACCGAGACACGACAAGGTTTCCTGTCAACCGCTAGGCCAACCCAGGTTGACGGGAACCAGACACAACACCGACACACAGACACATCCACTGCCACCGCAGCACAAGCGAGCAGAACTACCAAGAACACAAGCGGCGGAGGATGACAACACTCTGGGTAGAGCAACTCATTAGTCAACTGCTAGGGAAAAACCCAACAGTCAAGAGATAGCCGTTACGCGACCAGAGATGAGGACAATGGTAGCTTCTAGATAAAATCATTAGGGTACTGTCGTAGTCTAGGAAAAGACCACACCCAATCACCTAACCGACCAATCCAGACAACCACTGATAGACAAACACCACCCTAGATAAGGACCTAAGACAGATGGATGCACAACACACAAACAAACGGCCAATACGGCCAACAGGACTATAACGGACCAGCAAGGGGGCGCTATACACACATAACGCACCACCGGAGGGGTGTTATGCCAACCAGACCTAAAAACTACAACAAATAATATAATGCGCCAGCATAAGGGTGTTATACCAACATAACGCACCACATTAGGGGCGTTATGCTCGACAGACCAACGCACTAACCACACGAAGTATAACGGACAACCACTGTCACATTATACAGGTATAACGCACAAGGGTAGGTGCGTTATACCCAACAGACATCAAAATGCGCAACCACAGACCACTGGCATATAACGGACCGCCACCCATCCGTCATAGCCACAAAACGCACTGGGTGAGTTGCGTTATACCAACCGCCCAACCCAGCCAAAGCAACGGTCAATGAACCATAACGGCTCTACACCTGTGCGTTATCCTAAGCATAATGCATGGGGAGAAATCCATTATGCAAACCAATTGACACAGTCTTCGAGACAGGCACGGTCGTCGAGCGGTCTGACATGTCAGATCCTCAAAATCCACAGACCATAAAGCACTTGGGCATGGGCGTTATGTCCCACATAATGGACTAGGACTGGTCCGTTATGCTCCAAGGCCTCTGAAGACAAAAATGACGAACAGAGCATAACGGCCTATCACGGGACCGTTATGCAACATAGCGGTCTCTGGTAGGACCGTTATGTCGACCCGACGGTGAAAACGGTGGAATGGCCGGTTCGGCCCGTTCCACGCCCCATGCCAGAATCGAGTAAAACTTGAGCTGTGCAACCCAAAATCATACCAGTACATTCCACAAGCTGCGACGACTCTGCCTCTGCCCTGGTCATGTGTGTGATCTTGCCTCGTGACCTCTGCCTACCCACACTCGCTGACCGTGGTAGTGGCGGATACTGCCCCTGTTGCTGAAACTACTGTAGCTATTGTAGGTACTGCTACTGTTGAGGATACTGGGGTGGGTGGCGCGGCCTCTGAGGACAATCACGCGCCATATGCCCAGCCTGGTCACATCTAAAACAAATCACTGGCGCCGTGCACTGCCTGCCTGGATGCGATTCGCCACACCGGGGACATGACCCTCGAGAATCACCAACTAATCCCTTATGCTGATAAGGCATCAGCTGTTGAACACTACCTGAAGATGCTTGCCTCTGATCTCTACCCTCCTTATGCTTCTTACCAAAGTTCTCCTGAAGAAATTCTTAACCTTGGAGCTAAAAGACGCAGATCCTGCCGCTGACGCCACTGGTGCCGAAGCTCCCGAACTACCCGTAGAGTGCTGAAAGGCGCTCTGTTGCTGGGTATCTGTCTGCTGGCTGCGGCCTGACTGGGACTGCCCCTGGCCAACCTGTCCTCGGGTCCTTTGCATATCCAGCTCCAATGACGCCGCTACACGGGAAGCCGTCTCCAAATCGATGGTAGCATTCGCTATCAGATGGTGCCTCAGCTCCTGCCTCAAACCCTGAACGAACTGCTCGATCTTCAGCACTTCATTCTCTATGATATGGGGAGCGTAACATCCCAACTCCACAAACCGAGCCCTATACTGCAACACTGACATGTCACCCTGAACCAGCTCCAGAAACTGACACATCTTCTGCGTACCAACATAGGATGGGCAACAAGCACACTCAAAGACCTTGACGAAGTCCTTCCACATAATCTGCTGAAGTGGACGAGACTGAAAGGACGTCTTCCACTCTAAAGACCACCAAACTCGAGCTGTACCCTGCAACTGGTTGCATGTCAACATCACCTTCTCCTCCTCAGAGTAGTTCATACAACTGAACACTCTCTCCATCTCATCAAGCCAATCTCTAGCCACATCTAGGTCTAGCTGGCCACCGTACTAGGGTGGATGGAACTACAAAGAGTCTCTCACTGCATGGCCAGGTCCACCCCTAGACAACGAGCCCTCACCAGCATCTCTGCCGAACTGCCGAGTCATGAACTGAAACATGCCCCGAAAGAAACTCTCTGCCCCGGGAAGTCTCGCTGCATCCCCTACCTCAGTGGCATCTGGTGGCACTCTGCTCTGCTCCTCTTGCTCATCCTGAGCCTCTGCCGACTGTCCCTGCTGGGAGCGAGTCCTCCGCCTTGGCGCCATTGTAGCGACCCAGGATCCGAGTACCGGATAGGAACTGGCGCAACTCGAACCTCGGCCCGCCGCCCACAAGCCCGAAGACTCAGAAGGGATAAAGGATAGGTGTGGTGTACATAGAAATAGAAAATAAAGAAGGACAACAGATATAATAACAGAAATAAATAACTAACTACAACAGAGTCCAGTCCAACAGAAAGTACAGTCTAAAGCCTTCTTTCAAGTTTCCGCATCCAGAACGGACGAAAGTTCCTTCCCATTCCTTGGCTCCGTCTGGGGATGGGGCGACGGAGTCGCGCGGACAAGTGCGTTCCCAGACGGAGTCTGGGAACGAGGGAGGCGGCGGTGAGATCCTGCCGCGGATTTTTCCGGGATTCTCCGATAGATAGGCAGATATGGGGGAATGGGACAAAAAAGCCTTTTGCCGGACGCGGCCATCGCTATCCTGCCTCGGCGCATGAAAATCGCGTTGATTCACTACTCGACCTGGCCGGAGATGGGCGGCGTGGAAAACGTGATTCGCGACCAGGCGAACATGTTTGTCGCGGCGGGGCACGAGGTGAAAGTGATCTCGGGCCTGGGCGAGGACCCGAGGGAGGGGTACGAGTTCGTGCTGGTGCCGGAGATGTCGCCGGATTATCCGCACAACAAGGCGGTGCGCGCGGTTTTGGACCGCGGGCAGATGGACCAGGGTTTCAACTTTTACCGCTCGAAGCTGATCGACGCGCTCGACGCGGTGCTGGACGGCGTGGACCTGACCATCGTCCATAATGTCTTCACGGTGCATTTCAACCTGCCGCTGACGCGCGCGTTGCATGACCTGGCCCCGCGCCACAAGATGATCGCGTGGACGCATGATTTGACGGTGACGAATCCCGACTTCTCGCTGCCGAACCCGAACCAGGCGCCGTGGAACCTGATGCGCTCGCCGTCGAAGGAAGTGATCTACGTGGCGACGTCGGACCTGCGTGCGGCGGAGTTGAAGATCCACCTGAAGTTCAGCGCGACGCCGCAGATCATCCCGAACATGGTCGACCCGGCGCGGCTCTTTGGCTGCACGGCGGATGTGCGCAAGGCGCTGCTGGCGCTGGAAATTCCGTGGCGCGATTTTGTTTTCCTGCTGCCGGCGCGGCTTCTCGTGCGCAAGAACGTGGAGTTCGCCATCGAGGTGATCAAGGAGCTGATCGCGCTCGGGCGCAATCCGCTGCTGCTTGTCACGGCGGCGAAGGGGCGCGACAACAGCGCGGCCGAGCACTACGGCGCGTTCATGCGGCAGTCGCTTCCGGAGGAGCTGGAGCGGCACATCATTTTCGTGAGCGATTACTTCCCGACCACGGATGACGTGATGCGCGACCTGTACCTGCTCTCGGACTGCGTCTTTTTCCCGTCGCGCAGCGAGGGTTTTGGGCTGCCGGTGCTGGAGGCGGCGATGCATCGCATGCCGGTCTGGTGCCAGGAGATTCCAGCCTTTCGCGCGCTGGAAGGAGCGGATACGTTTGTCTTCAAGGACATCGCGCAACTGCCGGAGGCGGTCGACTGGCTCGAGCAGCAGCCGGCGTTTCGGCAGCAACGGCGCTGCCGGCGGCTTTTCGACCCCATCATTATCTACAGCCGTTACTACGACGCTTTTCTTAACTCCATACCCATTCGCAAATCATGATCCAGGAAATCGACTACGCCGGCTGGAAGCGCAATCTGCGCCTCCAGGGACCCACGACCGAACTTATCATCACGCTCGATGTCGGGCCGCGCATTATCCGCTATGCGTTCCCGGGCGACAAAAATGTGTTCGTGGAAATGCCGGGGCAAATGGGCGGCAGCGGCGAGAGCGACTGGAAGATTCGCGGCGGGCACCGGCTCTGGACCGCACCGGAGGGCCCGCATTCCTACGCGCCGGACAATGGTCCGGTGACGTACAAGAAGCTTTCCGATAGCGCGGTGGAGATCGTGCAGCCGGTGGACAAGACGTACGGCTTCCAGAAGACGATCCGCGTGGAGTTGCTGGCCGATGAAGTGGTGAAGGTGACGCATCTGGTGACGAACACGACGGGCAAGCCGCTGGAGGTTTCGCCCTGGGTGTTGTCGGTGATGGCGCCGGGCGGCGTGGCGCTGATCCCGCAGCCGACGCTGGATTTGCATCCGTCGGAATTTCCCGATGGCCGCGCGGCGAAGGACGAGGAGTACCTGCCGAACCGCGAGATGGTTCTGTGGCCGTTCACGGACCTGACGGATGGCCGCTACGCATTCAGCGAGAATTTTCTGCGCGTGACCTACCTGCCCGAGCGGCCCGCGACGAAGCTGGGCCTGAAGCTGCCGACGGGCTGGGTCGCGTACCAGAACGGCGACAATGTCTTCGCCAAACATTTCGCGTATGACCCGGCGCAGCCGTATCCGGATCGCGGAGTGAACTTCGAGATTTTCACGAACGTGGCGATCCTCGAGCTCGAGTCGCTCGCGCCGGCCGTGGCGATCACCCCCGGAAGCACCGCGACGCACGTGGAGCACTGGGTCCTGCGCAAATCGAAGGCGGACCTGCGCGGCGAAAAGGCGGCGAAGGCGTTCTTCGCGGCGCTGCCGAAGATTGGGTGAGGGGGGCGCAACCGACTTTGACGGAATTACGGAATTATCCAAATTAACGGAATTTCTTTTGGGTGGGTTTCTCCAACCCCTTCCCCCAATTCCGTTGATTCCGAAAATTGGGTAATTCCGTCAAATCCGCAGGCGTGGAGGAGCGAAAAAAACGCCCTTGACCCTCCTGCCGCGGTTCGCTTTACTACCCGGCTCACCTTAATCCATTTTTACCCCCTCGATTTATGTCCAAGGCTCTCTCTCTTCAAGTTTCCCAGCGCGCCGGTGTCGGCCGCAAGGCGGTTAAGGCTGTGCGCAAGGCCGGCCGCATTCCCGGCGTGCTTTACGGCAAGGCCAAGGGCGACGCCAACGTGCATTCGCGCGCGATCGAGATCGATTCCAAGAAGCTGGGCGCGATTCTGCAGAAGTCGACGAGCGAGAACGTGCTCGTCGATGTGGAATTGACCGATGCCGAGGGCAAGAAGGTGGACCAGCACCTGGCGATTCTGCTCGATGTGCAGCATCACCCGCTGGAGGACTACATCGTCCATATTGACCTGCACGAAATCGCACAGGATGAAATTTTGCATGCCGAAGTGCCCGTCTCCAGCGTGGGCGAGCCTGTCGGCGTGAAGAACGGCGGCGGCCTGCTCGAGACGATGCTGCGCACGATCCGTGTGGCCTGCTTGCCGCGCGACCTGCCGGATTTGATCACGGTCGACGTGAGCCATCTCGAGATCGGCCACTCGGTGCACGTGAGCGAGCTGAAGCTGCCGGACAATGTGAAGGCGTCGAATCCGCCCGAACTGCCCGTGTTCAGCGTGTTCGCGCCGAAGGAAGAGGTTGTCGAGGCGCCGGCCGCGGAAGTTCAGCAGCCGGAAGTCATCAAGGAGAAGAAGCCTGAGGAAGGCGCGGCCCCGGCGGCAGATGCCAAGGGCGCGAAGCCCGACGCGAAGGCAGCTCCGAAGGCCGACGCGAAGAAGTAACGGTAGCCCGCGACCTCCGGGCGCGGGGCTCGTTGGTATTCGCCTATTGAAGGCGGGGCCGCGATTGGATTTCGCAGGCTCGCTTAGCCCGTCGCCCGGAGGTCGACGGCTACCCCTGAACGCACATGCCCACCTTCAAGCTCATCGTTGGCCTGGGCAATCCCGGCGCGCAGTATCTATTCACGCGCCACAACGTCGGCTTCATGGTGCTCGATGCCTGGGCCCACGAAGACAGCTTCACTTTCAAGAACGAGCCCGCACGTTTCTCCGAAGTCGCCGCGCTGGATTCCGGCGAGCGGCTGGTCAAGCCGATGACGTACATGAACGAGAGCGGCAAGGCCGTCGCGGCGTGGATCGAGTGGCTCAAGCTCAGCCCGGCCGACGTGCTCGTCGTCGTCGATGACGTGGCGTTGCCGATGGGCCAGATCCGGCTGCGGTCCGAGGGCAGCGCCGGCGGGCACAACGGGCTCAAGTCCATCGAGACGCATCTCGGCACGGACAAATACGCGCGCCTGCGTTGCGGGGTGGACCCGGTGCCGCCGGGTTGGGCGCTTGAGAAATGGGTGCTCTCGCGCTTCGACAAGAAGCAGGAGGATGCGCTCGGCGAAATGATTTGCACGGCCCGATTGGCGATTGATTGTTGCCAGCAAGAGGGAATTGCCGTAGCTATGAACAGGTTCAATGGGAGTTCCATTGCGCCAAAGACAGACCAGTGACCAGGAGAAAGAATTAAAATGAATAATTACGACGGGCTCTTCATCCTTAACATCCAAGGCAAGGACGAGGGCCTCAAGGAAGCCATTGAATCGATCGAAAAAGAGATCGAGGGCTTCGGCGGCAAGATCAACGGTACGCAAAAGATGGACCGCAAGCGCTTCGAGCGCATGGCGGGGGATCTCGACAGCGGCTTCTACGTCAACGTGCAGTTCAAGCTCGCCGCGGACAAAGTCGAGCCACTGCGCGCGAAGCTCGCGCTCAACGAAGTCGTCTATCGCCAGTTTTACCTGAAGCAGGAAGCCGTTACGGCCTAGCGCGAAGGAGGCACCATGGCAGCGAGTCTCAACAAAGTTCTGCTGATGGGCAACCTCACGCGGGACCCGGAGGTGAAGTACACGCCCAAGGGCACGGCCGTTTGCGATCTGGGCCTCGCCATCAACGACACCTACAAGGCGCAGGACGGAACGATCAAGGAAACGGTGACCTACGTCGACGTCGAGGTCTGGGGCCGCACGGCGGAGAACTGCAAGCAGTACCTGACCAAGGGCCGCCCCGTTTTCGTCGAAGGCCAGCTTCGGCTTGACCAGTGGGAGCAGGAAGGCCAAAAGCGCAGCAAGATGAAGGTGCGCGCGGATCGTGTGCAATTTCTCGGTGGCGGAGGCCCCGGCGGCGGTGGCCAAGGCGGCGGCAGCCGCTCCGGCGGAAATTATTCCGGCGGCGAGCAGCGTTCCGCCACGTCGACCGGCCGCACCAGCGCCCCGAGCGTTTCCGAGGATGCTCCGCCGCCACCGCGCGACGAGGACGACATCCCGTTCTAAGTTTCACCAAATTGGGTGACAATTCGCGCACGCAAACATTGCATTTGCGTGTAGCTCGCGTATAACGCTAGGTCTTTAGTTCCTGGACGTATTTATGAGCTCATCTGATCCTGCATTCGATTGGTCCCAAGCTGCATCCCTCTTGGGCGAAGACCCGAACAACGTCGAGCCGGACATGGCCGCAATCGTGCTGGAGCTGGTCGGCGGCGCCGATGCACAGTTCGACGAACTCGCGAGCAAGGACATGGCCACCGACAAGAAGACCGTCTCGTCGCTGGCGCACGCGTTGCGCGGGTGTCTGCTCAACTTCGGATTCACCGAGGTCGGCAGCATCCTGCAGGACATCGAGAAGGGCCCGTGCACGCCCGAGGAGTTTCAGCCGAAGCTGAAGGAAGCGCGCGAGGCCTTCCTCGCGTCCAAGAAGATGCTGGCCGAGCGATATCCCTCCGTCGGCATCGTTTGAGGGCAGCGCGGACAACTTGATGCCCGGGTGGCGTAGCGGAGCCACAAGCGGTGATCGCTTGTGCGTTCGCGCTGGCACGCTCCCAGCCGGACGACACAGGCACGCCTGTCGTTGCCCGGGCCGTACGGATACTGCATCATAACCGAACCCATTTATGTCCCGTCCCTCTTCCCGCTCGCGCGAGCCCGGCGCGCGTGCTGCCGATTACGAATTTGAGCTCCCGCCCGAGCTGATCGCGACGCATCCCGCCGCGAAGCGCGAGGAATCGCGGCTGCTTGTTTATGACCGCGCGGCCGGCCGCCTCGAGCATCGCCACTTCTTCGATCTCCCGCAGTACCTCGGCCCGGACGACCTGCTCGTCCTCAACGACTCCAAGGTGCGCCCGGCCGCGATCGCCACGACCGACGGACGGCTGGAGGTTTTGCTGCTGGAGGAAACGAGCCCGCGCCATTGGGTCGCGCTGGTCAAGCCCGGCGCGCGCGCGAAGCCGTACACGCGGCTCACGTTTGGCACGGCGGAAAAACCGATCGAGGCCGAAGTGCTCACGACGCTGCCCGGCGGCGAGCGCGTGCTGCGCTTCTTCGGCGAACTGGACCTCGACACGCTCGGGGAGATGCCGGTGCCGCCCTACATCCGCAAGCAGCGCAAGGCGCATGGCGAGAGCGAGCACGCGCCGGAGGATTTTCAGCGTTACCAGACCGTCTACGCCAACCAGGTCGGCTCGGTCGCCGCGCCAACGGCGGGACTGCACTTCACGCCCGAGCTGCTGGCGCGATTCAACCACACCTTCGTCACGCTGCATGTGGGCCTCGGCACGTTCCGGCCTGTAAAGGTTGAGTTCATCGCCGATCACGAGATGCACGAGGAGGTCTACTCGATCCCGGAAGGACTCGAGGCCGCCTACGAGAAAGCCAAGCGTGTCGTCGCGGTCGGCACGACCTCGGCTCGCGTGCTCGAGTCCTCCGCCAACCTGCGGCCCGGCAAAGGACGCACACACATCTTCATCCATCCGCCGTACGAGTTCCGCCGCGTCGATGCGCTGATCACCAATTTTCACCTGCCGCACTCGACGCTGCTCATGCTCGTGAGCGCGCTGGTGGGGCGCGAGAAATTGCTCGAGATTTATCGCGAAGCCATCGCGCAAAAGTATCGCTTCTTCAGCTACGGCGACGCGATGCTGATTCTATGAACCGAACCGCTTCGGCCAAAATCGCCCTCGCGCTGACGTGGGACGGCGCGCGCTGGCCGGTTGCGTCGCTCCCGCCGAAAGCGCGGGCATTTCTGGCGGCGAAGGGATTTTCCTCGCCGACACGCCGCGAGGCTGCGCGCTTGCTGGCGGCGAATGCCGTCAGCGAAATGCGCCTTTGCTGGGTGCCACGCCTCAAAGGCGGCGACGAGGTACTCGCGGAAATTTTCGCCGCGCCCAAGGGCAAACGCGTCTCGTTTCGCGCGGTGAAGACGACGCCGTTTGGCGATGTGCTGGGTGTGGTTTATCGGCGGTAGCGGTCGAACCTCCGTGGCCCGGGCCGCGAAAGCATGCGCGGTTCCGTGGCAGCCGTCGCGCGCCGCGCGACGGACCCGGTCATTCACGCAACATCCGTTGCGGTCGTGGTCACCAACTAGCCCGCGTGGCGGCGCGCACGGGCTGCCGCGGCGCTGTGCGCCGCAGGAATAAACTTACGCCACGGGCGCGGTATCGGGTTGCATGTCGGTCGGGGCGGCGTTCCAGGGGAACTCGCCTTTCTCGTCCTTGCCGCGATACTTGAGGTGGAGGTGGGTCTCCATCACGATGAGGGGGACCTCGCACTTGCGCTCGATGAGATCGAGGATGCCCTCGATGCACGATTCCTCGACTTGGCGCGGCTCACGCTTGAGCAGCTCGGCCAGACGCTCGACGTGCCCGCGCACGACGGGGCGCAGGGCCTCGCCGGTGCCGTTCGGTTTGACGAGCTTGCCGATGGCCTCGCGGACGAGGTCGGAGAGGGTTTCGCCCCGGTTGCGTTCCAAACGCAATGCATCGAGGAGGTCGCGTTCCTCCGCCGTGATACGCACGCGGAGCTGATAAACTTTACTGTCGTCTTGGCCCATAGGAAAAAGCGTTACTACATTAAGTATCGGCCGCGAAAATGTCGAGTTAAGCGCGATTTAACTTATTTGTCGTCCGGTGGCTCGGGGATGGGTTCGCCGCGCTTGATGTATTCCAAATCTTCTCGGATCGCCTTGCGATCCTGCGCACTGATGTGATCGATAAACAGTTTGCCGTGAAGATGATCTGTTTCGTGTAACACAGCGCGTCCCAGCAAGCCCGCAGCTTCGAACTCAACGGTCTTGCCCTCGGGCGTCTGCGATCTTACGGAAACGCGCGTGGCCCGGGCGATGTCGAGGGTGAGGCCCGGAAAGCTGAGGCAGCCTTCGTGGCTGGTGATCTTGGTCTTGGTGCCCTTGACCTCGGGATTGATGAGGATGATGGGCATGTGGGCCTCGGGATCGACCGGCTCGCCCTTGATCCACATTTTGCTCGGGCGCTCCTTGATGCCGGTGATGTCGATGACCGCGACCTGGATGGCTTCGCCGATCTGCTGCGCGGCGAGGCCGACGCCGTGGGCGTGACGCATGGTGTCGAAGAGGTCCTCGAGGAGTTTCTTCAGCTCGGGCGAGGCGGGGCCGGGCGGCACCAGCTTGCCCTTGGCGCGGAGGATGGGATTATCGTAGTGAACGATTTCGCGGATCATGGATTGGCGGGGGCAGGGGCGGGCGTGGATGCGCCGGAATCCGAGGGCGATCCGCCGGCGTCCTGCGGTGAGGCGTAGGTGGGCAGGTCGGCGATGCCGGCGCCGCGTGCGGCGGCCATGACCTTGGTGATGGCGCCGAAGGGCGCGTCCGTGTCGGCCTTGAGCGCGACCTTGAAGTTGGCATCGGCGGCGACCTTTTGCTTGAGCATGTCGCCGAGCAGGTCGGGATCGACCAGTTCATCGCCGAGGTAAATCTTGCTCTCCTTGGTCACGTAGATCGTGGTGGGCGCGACGTCGGGCGCGGCCGCGGCCTTGTCGTACTTCGGCACGGTGATGTGGAAGTTGTGCTCGGTCTTCTTGAACACCGTGGTGGCGATGTAAAAGATGAGGAGTACGACGAGCACGTCGATCAACGGAATGATGTTGAGGACGGGCGAGCGCCGTTTTTTCCGGACGAATTGCATGCGGGATTTCCGTGCGGGCTAGTTCGACGAATCGGACTGGGTGTAGAGCTTGCCGAGAAGCTCGGAGCAGAGCGTCTCGAGGTCGATGGTGAGCGCTTCGATGTGGCGCGCGAGCAGGCTGTGCGCGATGAGCGCCGGGATGGCGACGATGAGGCCGGCGACGGTGCAGTACATGGCCTCGGCGATGCCGGCGGCGATCTGCGCGCTTTGCGTGCTGAGCTCGTCGCCGGGGCCGGCGCTGCTGAAGATGCGGATGAGGCCGAGGATGGTGCCCATGAGGCCGAGGAGCGGTCCGAGGCCGGTGGCGACCTCGAGGAAGACGAGGCCGCGCTCAAGGCGGACGATCTCGCGGCGGGCGTAGGCCTGGACGGCCTCGGCGTTTTCGTCCTTGGGCCAGCTCGTGTACATCAAACAGGCGCGGACGAGGCGCGAGAGGGCGGTGTCCTCGTTGGCCGATTCCTGCTCGATGAGCGTGGTCTTGCCGCCGTAGCCGAGTTCGTGGATGGCCTTGGCGAGGGCGGGTTTGACGACGGAGTCGGGGCGCAGCGAGATGACGCGCTCCAGGATGATGGCAAGGGAGGCGATGCTGCATCCGAGCAGCGGAAACATCACGTACCAGGAGTAGAAGAAAGCGTTGGACCAGGAGCCAATCATAAGCGACGAAAATAGCGTGGCGTCACAAGGACGCCATCCTTTTCGCTCCGGAAGAATTACATCAAGGTAGGGACGTTAGTTCCTTTATGGCCAAGCGACCGGGGGATTGGCGGTATGTACCGATATAATGCGGTACGAAGTGGTATGAGGCGAATTAATGCACGAGAACGTTGCCGTCCGCATGGAACGATGTTTTCGCGTCTTCCTCGACGAACAGGCTTTGTGTTTCAATGAGCGGCAAGACGATGATTGCGGGTGGTTCATGAAGGCAGTAAAAGGGTTGTTGGTGACTCTCAGCAAGCGTCTGCCTAAACGGAGGAAACTTATCAGTGAAAAAAGAGAACGCTGATACCAATGCCGAACGCGATGCCCAAGGCAAAAACGAAAGGCAGTACCAGCCCAATAATGGGATGGATACTATCATACAGGCTTTGCGCAGTCTTCATACGGGCTCCTATTCGGCTAATCTGATTGTTGGCACGGTGTTTCTCTTGATAACTCCATACCTTGGCTATCTATACATGAATAACATTCGAGGAATGATGGTAGGTTTTGGTCTAGGTCTAACCATTGTTTTCTGGGTGATTTGGATCGCATTAATCAGGGCAGTCCCTAATACCGATTTGCAATCGAATGCGACTCCAAGTTCGCTTTCCTCTCCCACGCTTCCCGTAATTATCGAAGCTTCCGATCTGCCGTCCAAAACAAGCCTCGAGTCTCTATCTAGGGAGCGGTCGCCTGATGTACCCTCATACAGCCAATCGGGCCAAGGCAACGTGATCGCGCCTGATAACCAAGGAAACATCAACGTCGGCCCCGTGAGTGGCAACTTGACCCAAGTCGTCCAACTTGGGGCGAGGCAACGTAGGCTATCACGTAAGGTACAGGCCGCCTTGACGAAGGTATTCTTGCAATTTGAGGGAACTAAAGACTTGGAAATTAACGGTACGCTTAGCGATGCCGAGTCGATAAATTTCGCAAAGGAGATTTCAGATTGCCGTCCCCCCAAGGACAATGTGGGGGTGGGGCAATCTATGTGGACTGGCAACCTGGTGTGTGGAGTCAAGCATGAAACCTAGGGTCATTAAGGATTCCCTTGATTGTCATCATCAAAACCAGAGGGACAACAGACGATGTTAGCAAGCCAGACCGGATAGATGAATGGCTTGATGAAGTCGATCTCTGCCATCTTATCCACTTCAATCGCGACTTGGAGCTCCAGCTTATGGCGCATACGCTGATGGGGTTGTTTGACTGGCGTGGCTATGGGAGATATGGCCAGATCATGCTCCGCCATAGAGGGATCTAAATCAGGCATCTCCTGGTATGTCCAGGCGAAGTAGTCTTTGTATTCAAGTAGGAATTACTTATAGTCCTGTCTCTCTGCTTCAGTGAGGAGAGTGCTAAGGAATGTGGGCTAAGGGGCCCCATCTCCGCCCAGGTTCATCTCGAAGAGCACGTCAACGGTTGCCTGACCGCCATCCTCCAGCTCAGGAGTAGCAGGCTGAAAGTCGACGAAGTCTTCGTCATTAGTGGCGGCTTTGTACACCCATAGGCCTTCGGAGCCAGTTGTTGAGGCTACTGGAACTAGAAGGTCGTCGCTACTGGGTCTGGACAAGGGTTGTCCCGGGCCGTCAACATTGGACTTGTAGCTATTGGTCAAAATTCCGGAGACTTGGTCGGAGTTATCTGCCAATGTCGGTGATGCCTCACGGTCTTCATTTTGGAGACCTTCCTTAGGGGGAAGGTGTGGCGAGGTAAGCTCTGGAATTGGTTGGGAAGCTGCGGAGGCCTCCTTTGCTCCCACGTCCTTATAGACAGGCGGGGAATCCTCATTAAGTGCTGGAACTGGAGTGCTGGTTCTGGCGGGAGGTGGAATTAAGATTTCCTCTCCCTCATCTCCCAAGCTGTCGAACTTGGCATTGGCGACAACCTGGTCGACGGCTGGCTGCACCGGCCCCATGGCATGGACTGCATGGTAGACACAGGAGTCTGGGTCTTGGTCATAACCGAGACCTCTAGTGTCTTTTTGGGAGGATGGGGTTTGCCCCCGGACCTACGATGGCGTCCACAAGTTGTGGAAGTACCTTCGTCGTGCAGAGCCTTGCCACTGGGGGATATGTTATTTGAGTCACATCTATCGAATGCAAGGTGGTAGGTCATCCAGGATCTGGATAGCATCAAGGACATTGTCAGCTCGCCTTGACCAGTCGAAGTCGTCCTTTGGTGAGGCTAGTGGGACCATCTCTCCTTTGTGAAAGATGATAGACTTGTCCCTTTTGGCCTTTTTCTTGGACCTGTGTTGTAGTCTGTAAGTGACGATGAATGTAGTGAGCTACTCGACCCTGTGCTCGTCTGAGGCACACATGAGCTGAATGTAGTTTGGAGGCAGGCATATACTCCTATCGACTGCTCGGCTGATGAGATTAGCCTCAAAATTGACTATGCGTCTCTCAGGGCAGTCTACGGTCGACATAGCGCTAAGGTGCAGCCGGCAAAGCTTAGCCTTCTCTTCATCGACTGAGAAGAGGTCGCCCTCCTCTTCTTTCGAGAGCCAGCCATTGCTCTTGCTCTTAATCACTGGGAAGGGACTAATTCCCTTGAAGTAAAGAGTGGCATCGGCCAGGCACCTTTAGCCATTCAGCAAAGAAAGGTCGATGCAGCTACTATTGTTAGTGACTACTCAGGTCAATGCTACCCCAGTTACTTCAGAAGAAAGGTCAACGCACATGAACATTTGAGGCTACAAAGGTCGACACACATTCAGGCTTTGGAGATGTAAGGTCGATGCACATACCAAAGTTGAAGGACTAAGGTCGACGCACATTCACTCTTTAGAGAAGTAAGGTCGATGCACATACCAAAGTTGAAGGACTAAGGTCGACGCACATTCAGGCTTTGGAGAAGTAAGGTCGATGCACATCGTGCCAGCACAAGAGAAGGTCGGTGCATATACCCTATGTCTGTCAGGAAAGGTCGATGCACATTCATACTTTTGCATATCAAGTCGATGCACATTCAGACCATTGCATATCAAGGTCGATGCACATTCCTCTTGTTGCAGCTAAGGTCGATGCATGTGCAGAATGGTTGCATACCAAGTCAATGCATATTCAGACTAGTGCATATAAAGGTCGATGCACATTTATCACATTGCATTATAAGGTCGATGCACATCTGCATTATGGCATGTCAGGTCGATGCATATGTAGAATTCCTACATTTTAAGGTCGATGCACATTTGAGCTTTAGTTCACTAAGGTCGATGCACATCGGATTTGATCTTTAGCAAGGTCTATGCATATACTTGCATTTACTCTACAAGGTCGGTGCACATGTGCATCTTTGCTTAGAAGGTCGATGCACATACTGTAGCATACATCATAAGGTTAACGCATATGTTCTAAGTATACAGTACTTGGTCTATGCACATGTAGGTCTGTGCATGTCTAGGGTCTATGCATATGATGCATCCAAGTGTGTGCACAAATCCAAGTCTGTGCACATGTGCATAACCAAGTCTATGCACATTCACATTTGCATTTGCGCCCAGTAAGGTTGATGCACCTTTTGCTAGCACAAAGCAAGGTCGGTGCACATTTGCACGATAGCATGCAAGGTCTGTGCACATTTACATTTTGCATAACCAGGTCGGTGCACATTTGCATTATAGCATTATCAGGTCGGTGCACATTCACTCTTTAGCCTATTAGGTCGATGCACATCAGGTGAGCACAGAACTCAGGTCGATGCACATTCATGTTTTATCATATAGAGGTCGATGCACATTCATGTTTCATCATATAGAGGTCGATGCACATTTTGCCTTCAACGGTACAAGGTCTATGCACATGTGAACTACAAGGTCTGAGCACATGTGAAAGGTCAGTGCATCAACAAGCTCAATGCATAGAAGCCAACTAACAAGGTCTGAGCACACTCTGAAGAAAAAGGAACTGTTTGATGAAATGCCTCAGTGAGCACAATCCAACTGCATCGACCTTGTTGTGCCCCTGTGGTCATTTGCATCTCATGATTTTGATAATGGCTAACACTATAAGTCATTGTTGTTTTCCACTCTCATATGACTGACATACGTGATGTTTTGTTCATGACAGGTCAACAAATGAATGGAGAAGAAATGGCGTGGAGAAAGCAAAAGTGTGAAGCCCGAACTCGCAAAATGTGCGCCCTCACACGTCGTGCGTCATTTTGACTCCGGTCGGAGTCCATGTGATTGCCAGGGTGATTGTGGTTGTATCCCCTTCGTCTCGGCATGAACGGGGCATGGAAAGGCCACGATCGAACGAACCCCTGGGGTTGTTCACCGTGACGGTTGGACGGTCGAACCAAGGCCCGTCCAAGGTATGGGCGGCTGGCTCTGGACCGTTCATCCCCACTGGGTTTTGGGATTTGTGCAGTCGCACGATAGACCACACATGGTTGTACGGCCTGATAGGGTCCGCCCATTCCCCCCTTGGGCGGCCAGGTTCTAGCCACCTATCTTCCATCTGGGTTGAGCGGCCAGGGTATGACCATTCATCCCTATTGACCCTTGGTTAACTGTTGAGTGTCGGTCGCGTTAGGCGGTTTGGTCAAGACCGTTTTGACTGGCACTGTAGTAAGTCGGTTCCATTCAGCGGTCTGGTCAAAATCATTTTGACCTAGAATTATTTTGGGTCGTGGGCTTGAGCGGCCAAAGCTTGACTGCTCATCCCCCTGGGCGGTCCTGACCTTGACCGCCCATCCCCCCTTTGAGCGGACTGTCCCTGACCGCACATGCCCTTGTGCGGTCCTCCCAGAACCGCTCATCCCTATGTGTTGTCAGTTTGCCTTAGTGACTTATCCCGTGACCGTTTGAGTGTTGTGTTGGCCTCTGGTCGACTTGGTTGTGACCCAGTGGTCGACTTTCGGTCTCGTAAGTGTCCCGAACACCTCGGAGATTTTATGTCCATGTTTTGAGGTGTCTGTGGGTTCCGTGTTATCGTGGTTTCAGACCTATGGACTAGGCTAGATCGACGGTGTTGTGCCATCACGTTCAACAGTCTTGACCCCGAGTCTCGTGACTCAAGGACCGTTGTGTTAATTGGTCTAGTGGGCTGTCCAGAGTTTAGTGGCCTCGAGCCACCGGTTACTTCGTGTCACTCGCGATGGGTGCATGTGTGGCTTTCTGTGTTCACGTGTGTGACCCATCCACTAGTCGTAGCTTTCACGGCACGCGTGTGTCGGCCCACCGGGAGCACTGGTGTGGCATAACCGAGTTAGATAGTGAGTAGGCTAGTTACCATAGGGCCCCTACGTACCGTCGAGTCCGGGCTGATGGGAGAATTACCAGCTAGATGACAAACCTAGGGTGTATGGTCTGAGTGTGCACATGAGACTGAGGGTTCAGACCCACGCTGATGAGTGCGACCTTAGCTAGTCCTAGTTTTGTGGTACTTCTGGTTACTGTGCGTGTCTGAGTCTGCGCCTGGGACGTTGTAGCTAGACACTTGTGACGCGGTGTAAGACGTCAGAGGACGCATCCGGTCATTCTTCTAGTGGGCGGTGCTCCTGTCACGTGACGTGTCGTCTTGTCTCGATTTCCGTTCCCATCTGCGAGATGAGATTTCAGGTGTTATTTTCGGGAGCGTTCCCGGAGCTGAGGTCTGGGGTTTTCGGTGAGCGTCACCGAGGGCTTTCCCTAGACGGCATTGAGTTCACGACAGCGAGGTCGTGACTGTGTTCCGGACCGAGTGGTTTCGGCTCAGGCCCTGCTGTGAGGGCAGGCCTCTCAGCTAATAGAGTCCAGTCTAAATAAAGACAAGTACAATGTAACAGAAAAGAGAATGTACCCTCAAGTCGGGGGAAGCCCGACCCTGGCAAAGCTAGCAACTAAGAACCATGAACCACACCTCCAGACCATGAGGAAGAAGAGTAGCCACACCTGAAAAGTGAGGGGTGAGTCTCGTGTCACTAGCTCAGTGGGGGTCCCGCAGATCCCCAACAAGAAACCAAAGCGGCAACAGAAGTAACAACAACAAGAGCAACAGTAGTAAGGACAACAGGAGTAGGAGAAACAATAACGAAAGTAAAAGAGGAAAAGTCGTACAGAAGGAACCACGGCAACCGATAGAACCTTGGCCCTCTACACTACTCCTAATCGGGAAAGGCACAACTTCCCACACACCTGGTAAGGAGTTGCCAAACTAAACTCAAGAAAACCCGATTACATTGCCAGAAGACGTCATGCTACAACAAACGTGTAGGCTGCACATAACACTAACCAAAACACCGGTAGACACATGACCTCACCTCCGTGTCCACTACACAAGCCACGGTAAAGCCAGTCACAAGCTACCTGATATCACAACGCCAACCATGACGGAGAACCAGTCACAAAATCACAAGTTACATGTCATGTGACAGAAGCACCTCCTCACTACAACAAAAGCCAGATGCGTCCATTGATGTCTGACACTGCGCCTCAACTGCCTCACACTCGCCTCGAACATGGTGACTGAGACAATGTATCATGTACAAGGAACAATAATAATGGGTGACTAGTCAGGGTCACACCCATCGGTGTACATCCAAACGCCCCTGACGATGTGTGCACACACAAGCCCAATACCTTGAGCCAAGCGTCGAGCTAGTTTTCTCCCACAGTAGGACGCTACTGCAAAGCAATGAAGCCCACGAAAACTAGCCTAAAAATTGTATCTTGGGAACTCGCCCTGCCACCACTCCTAGGTGGGCCGACACCAAGTGTTGTTAGGCTAAGACTAGTGGAGGCTCACTAGACACAGACTCTCCGAAACAAACTCTGAAGTGCAGACAGGGTAAACACTCACCTATCGCATGCACTACGAAACATAAGGCAGTGCACAGAGCTGTCGCCAGACTCAGGATGGACAACTAGACCTACACACAATGATCCTTGAGTCACACAACTCAGGTCAAGTTCGTCGCACATCACGGCAACATACCATTAATTAGCCTAGTCCCTAATTGATGCGGGACAACTAGGTGGACTAGGACACTAAATGCCGATGTGACTAACTAGACAATTGAGACTAGCCATTTACAATTAAGAGTAAGCACAACTCAACACCCTAAGGTTCCCAAGATAGGGGCTATGTCAAAGAATAAGCAGCTACACGCTCACAAGTGCCCCAAAGAGGGAAGCACGTCGATCCGCACGGTCGTGACAACCGGCGTGGATTGTGGTGGTCGACTCCACACTCGTGGCTCGGGCAAGCCACGGGACGGTCACTCTCACTCTCCGCAGTAGTGAATGACAAAGCAAGCTAGGGTCCTAACACGCACTCAAGCAGCGGCGTCAAGAAACTATACTAAAAGAGCAAGCGGACTAAAACTAATTGCAGAAAGGGAGCCCCGTATGAACGGGCCCGCACTTACAACATCCTCTTCAGGGGCCGCCTCATCAGAAGAGTAGTCGTAGTCTACCTTCTCGCTCGAGGAGGACTCGCTTGAGGTCGGTTCATCCCTGTCCGGGGTAGGGACGCCTACTCGAACGCCCTCAGCCTCCTCCTCACATGGGCTCGGGGATGGTGGGGCCCCTGACCTCAACCTCTGCCTCACGTACATCTGCTTCGGCTCGGGAATCGCCAAAACTCTTGTATGCGCAGGGGAAGGTGCGAGGGGAGCTGTACAATGGAGCGAAGTCCTAGTTAGGCGAAAACCCACGAATGCATAGCACAAACCCTCGGGCCAGAGGAGGAAATTACCCTGTTTGACCACCGCTGCTGGGGGAAGTCGGGGATCGTCTCCTCCGGAAGAGGCACGGTCCCGGAGGCACCGGCTTCATCCATAGCCGGGGCAGGTGTCAAGGCACGCTCTTCCATAGGGCCTAAAAGGAAGAGAAAATCCACATAAGAAGCCTTGTTTCACGATATGGAAAAGACATTAAGCAGGGTGAGAGTCGCACCAGTGGGCCTGCTGGGCTCGGCCAGAGCATCTATCATGGTCGCCTTGAGATCCCTCATCTCGGCCTTTTTCTGCTCTAGCTCCTGCGGGCTAAACGTCATCGAGGATTCCCCTGCCGAGAGCCTCCTCACTGCAGCCGGGAGCAGAACAAGCGTAGGTTACACAAACACAGGAGATTCCCCGGCGAGGGGGGAGCACAGGCCAAAAGTCGCCAATGTTAAAAGACCTTACCGGTAGGGCTCTTCGGCTTGACCTGGGGTGAAGCAAATGTGGCAATGGAAGGGACGGGCGAAGGAGGAGAGGTCAAGGCCATCCGTGACACCTCCGCCCTCCTCCGTTCCACCTCTTGTTCGGTCGCCGCCCTCGTAGCGGCGAGCTCCCTCTCTACCGGCGACGTCCCCGGAAGCCCCTCAGCTTCGCTGGGCGAGCGAGCTGGGGTCGACGATGGCCCGGGTCCCGTTCAAGGCTCGTCCATGACCAGGGTAGGTGAAGGCAGGGGCCCCTCCCTAGCTGGAAAACATAGAAAATACCTGGCGTGAATATCCCAAGTTGAAATGGAGACAAGTCCTCTCCACGGAGCAAAGGCATCAAAATGAGTCTTACTAGTCGGTCGGCTTGGCTCGGCTCGACCCGCCTCGAACTCCTCAAAGGACAGGACCGGAGGTGCCACATGGACGACCCTCGAGGATTGGGCAACCTCCGTCTTCCGGTGCTTGGCCTCTCACCGTCCGGTGACCTTCGCCTCGCCCAACGCCTTCTTCACAGGTGATCGAGCCCGGGACCTCTTCGCGGGGGGAGGTAGAGGGGTGGTGGTCAGAGCCGCCGACGCTGCCCAAAAATACCCCGGCTTCTCAGCCTGCCAGAGGTGGTTCCGGTAGGTAGCTGTTTGTATGCTGTCCGGATGATCTGCAAGCAAGAGAAAACAAAAGAAGGCCAGGAGTTAGTTGGTGCCAGACACTTGATAGAAATTAATGGCATCGAAAAAGAAATACGGAGTTTGTTCCCAGCAGGCACAGAAACATGCACGGAGTTTGAAGTACACAGACTTCACACTGTGCAATAGGTTTATGGACGTGCAAACATGCACGGACTTGTTCAATGCGTGGACTTTAACCGGTCAAGATGCACGGGGTACCACTGTGCATGCACGGGGTTGCTAGACCCAAAACATGCACGGGGTATCACTGTGTATGCAAGGACTATGTAAGCAGAGTGACAAGAAAAACATGCATGGGCTTAATAAATATGCACGGGGTTAGAAATATGCATGGGATTTGACATCCACGGGGTTTGTGAAGACATGCAAGGACTTTGATAATAGTAGGAAAAATATGCACAGACATTGAGATGCTCGAACTTAAGCTCAACACAAAGTGCACGAGCTTTATAGAAACGTCCATGGACATAAGTGAACGTGCACAGACTTGGTTGATGAAGAAGTGCACAGGCTTTGTGAGGCAAAGTCAAGACGTGCACAGACTTAACAAGTGAAATGTGCACGGACTTGTTTACGATATCCACTGACTTGGAAAGTGAGTCGTGCAGCAAGTGCACAGACCATGCATAGACTTTAAACATGCGAGACGGTGGAATGTGCATGGACTTCATGTGTGTGCACGGAGTTAGAAAGTGTAAGCCAGTGGGATGTGCACAGACTTGTAATGCCTTAATAATAGTGTATGCTCGGACTTGCAAAGCAGGTGTGCTGCATATGCTCGGACATGCAAATGCTTGCAACAGTGCATGCTCTGACTTGGACTTAGCTTAAGACTCTACATGCAAGAACTGCTACAGTGTATGCTCTGACCATGCACCGACTTAGCCTAAAAGGTGTGCAACATGCTCAGACTTGGTCCTTCAACTAGAAATAAATGCACGGACTTATTTTGAGAACCTACACGGACTTGATTGAAACATTGGAACAATGTGCATGGACTTGAGCACTCACAGGATGTGCACGGACTCACTTCAACCGAATGTGCAAGTACTTCATTTCTAGAAAACGTGCACGGACTTGTCTATGGAGCAAAGTGCACGGACTTGAGCACTCACAGGATGTGCACGAACTTGCTTCAACCGATGCAAGGACTTCATGAAACATGCACTGACTTGGGAAGACAAAGTGTATGGACTTTGAATAATGAAATGTGCACAGACTTGTTAGAAGAGAAGTGTATGGACTTTGACAACAAAACAATGCATGGACTTTTGTTTAGACAAGCTCGGACTTAGACTGGCCTTACACCGACTATGCATGGACTTAGTCTAATGACGTGCAAGGACTTGAAAAATACCTAAGTAACATGTGCACGGACCTATTGTTGATGCTGACTCTTTTTATGCACAGAGAATACATTGAATTTTAAACCAGATGTATCTCAAGTTAAGCACATCAATTAAAGAAATAGTTAGATAACAGATCAATCAAGATGTTGACAAATAGTGTATGTCATCATCAAAATAGTAGGAGTGCAACAATCTCTCCCTTTTTGATGATGGGAACATTATGACAAACAAATGTAATGCAGACATGCATGAGCTCACAAGACACAACACCAGCTCCCCCTCCTATCCTAGACTCAATCCTACGGGCCCATAACTAAGGTACTAAGGCCCAATTAAGCAAAATAAGGGAAATAGACTAGCAACATGACTCAATTACACATGACATGACTCAATAAAATAAAAATACATATGATATGACTCAATGAAATGGAAAATAACATGAGATAACATGAGCGGACATCTCAAAGTGGTGCCGGCGGTCTGAGCCAAAGAGAGCGCCGTGGGATGCCCTCATCAGACAATCACGAGCCACATGTCCCACTTGGTTGCATCGATAACATGTCACAGGCACTGTACATTGTCTACCCGGATGACTATCGCCACACCTAGAACATGACCTTTGTTGACTTCCTACTAACCCCTGTCATTGAGTAGGTAAAGGGTGTTGCACACTTCCTGTCAAAGCCTGCCATTCTTAATGCCTTCTTGAACTAGACTTCTTGAACATCTGTTTGAATTTTTACCTCAAGGATGAGGAACCACTGCCATAGGAAATAGAAGATGCCAATCCTGGCCTACTTTGCTAACCGCCAGACTATTGTTGCACAATTGGCTGCAATTGTCCAGTCTGTGTCGGCCCTTTAGTCCTTGCCAGATCCAATTCTAATGTAGCTGCTGCCTGGTATGCCACATCCATGTCAGTAACACGGGTTGCAATCAAAGGCTGCCTCAACTCTAGCCTCAACCCATGCAAAAATTGTTGAGTCTTCTGCCCTTCATCTGCCATAATATGCAATGCATATCGGCCTAGTTCCACAAACTTGGCTCGATATTGCATAACAGTCATCTTACCTTGGGCCAACTCCATGAACTGATACATTCGGTCCATTCTGATATACGTAGGATTGAAAGCATGTTCAAAAGAGGTAATAAACTCTCACCAGGTTATTTGCCGGACGGGACAAGATTGGAATGTCACCTCCCATTCTGAGGTCCACCAGGTCAAAGCTACTCCTTGCAATTGATAACTTGCCAGCAATACTATTTCATCTTCAGCACATTCCATCAAATGGAAAACATGTTCGATAGCATCAAGCCATGCTCTTGCCACATCCGGGTCAGGTTGATCTTCAACTAGGGTGGGTGGAATTGTAGAAACTCTTTTAGAGCTCGACTGCGACCACCTTGAGATGATGAGCCATCACCAATTTCTCGGTCTACATAACCTTGTCCTCTTGAAACTGTCAGAGGAGGCGATGTGCCACTCTCCTAGCCTTGAGCTTCCACTGGAACTCTGGCCTGAAAATAGGTTCTCCGCCTAGGCGCCATTGCTCTAACACACAATAGAGAACACACAAAAAGAAACATAAGTAATCATGCACAATAGCCTAAGCCAGTTGTCTGTTGTACTTAGTGGACTTCTTCTGGACTGTCATATATCTAGGTTCCTATACATCCCCACAACCACTCTCTCTGAAACCAACTGTAATGACCCAGAACTCTGATACTGGGAAAATTTGATACCACTTGGATCCTGAGACGCCACCCAAGAGCTGCGAAGCTCCGAAGGGTTGATGGATTGGTGTGAGTTTGCAAAAGAATCTAAAATTACAAGAACAAATTAATTTAAATAGAGCTCTCCTCCCTACCATGTAGATAGTCATATCGCCCGGGTGACTTGAAAGCCATGGGAAGTTTTGGAGTGGGACCTATAGGGTGGACATGTGAGACAGCTAAGGGATGGGATTAGACATGACTCAAATGGCAATGTAAGTGGGGAATGTAGACTCAAATGCACCCTAGACAAACCTAAGGGACTCAAATGCACCCTAGAGAACCTATGGCTCTGATACCAAATTTGATGCGGGACGCCATGCAAGCTAGAGCTCTATGTGAAGACACGACTAAATGGGCAACTAAGACCAGCAATTGGCGATTGATAGAATGGTGTAGACTCGACACCTAGGATTCCCAAGAGGGAATTATGCCAAAGAAACAAGCAACCACAAGCTCACAAGCGCCCCTAAGAGGGAAGCGCGCCGATCCGCACGGTTGAGAAATCGGCGATGTCTAGGGTGGTCGTCTCCACACTCACGACTCGAATGAGTCACGAGATGGTCTCACTCTCTCACCGTGGCAGTGACGTACTAAATATAAGAGCTAGGTTCCTATGATCTCAAAAGCAGCGGCGTCAAGAAACTATACTAAATAAGCAAAGCTAACCAAGCAAGGAAGCGGATGCATACCTCCACGCTCCGGGCATGGGGAAGATGCCTAGCCAAATCACACAACCACCCGGTACAAAGCTAAACAGAGGTACAACCCAACACAAACGCCCACCCCTCGCAGGGAGGTAAAAGGCTACACAGTGATCCGGGGGTCATGCGAAGTGGGGTGACGGGCCATGGGTCGGTGTAGCTCGTCGTCCATGACCCGATGTGAACTGGTACAGACAGGGACCAACGGCAAGGATGGCACGTCACGAGGTCTAAGGAGGGCACCAACATCCCTGGAAGTATGCTGTCGTGGTGGATGAGCCTCAGCGAAGAAGTTGGAAGTCGACGGCACCGGCAGGGACCTCCGGAATAGCCTCAAGTGGAGGGCTAAGTGCAGGCCGGTCTACGCACGTGCAGGGAAGCAGCAGGAAGACGCGCCTGGTACGCCACCTGCAGCACATCCGCTGGTCACGAAACTTGGCGTGGGCACTGCGGGTGATGTCCCAGGGATTCCCGTCGAGCGGCGACTACAACGGAGCACGGTCGTGGCGTTGGCGAATTTTGAAGCAGGCCCTGCGCGATCTGGTCTGTTTGCTGGTAGCTGGACAGGGGACCAAAGATAGGGCTGGCACCGGGGCTTCCTTGAGGCTAATGGGGTGGAGTTTTCTCTGGTTGATAGCTGATAGACGTAGGATGACTGGGTAGCAGAGGCAGGTTAGTGTGCAGTGGAGGTTTTGGGCGTGGGATGGGATGACAGACTGGGATCAGTTCTGCAATCCAGTGCAGTCAGAACTGAGGGGCGAAGGGTGGACGTGGCAGGTAGGGGAAAAGACCTCTAGAAAGGGTAATAAAATTTTGGAGAGGGGTTTGGGATGTGAATTAGCAATGGTCAAAATCCCTGGTCACTTTGAGGTGATTTTGGGGTCGTCTCTTTGGAGGGGCTTGAACACTATCCCGGTAGAGCTGCACAGGGGCAGTCTGCGCGACCAAAATGCCACAGCCGCCACAGTACCACAATGTTCCACCGCCTAATGCCTATGCACCTGCCCGACCGGGCCCGAAGAGAGTCAACTACCCTCCTCTCCCAGAGACTCTCCCTGACGTGTTCTCCGCTCTAATGCATACCGGTGATCTGCAGTTGCCTCCGGAAAGTCCAAACTTAAACCCGGCAGCAGACCAGTCCAGGTTCTATGTGTACCATAGGCAGTATGGGCACACCATTGAGAGATGTTACCAGTTCAAAGATTTAGTGTATGATTTGCATGAGGGCCAGAGGATTGACTGGGCCCAGATGCACCAACTGATAGAGAGTATCAAGGAAAGAAGGAGACAGGGCAGGCCGCAGCAGGCAGCGTCCCAGTAAGTTCAACAACAACCTCAGCAACCACCTCTTCAGCAACAACCCCTCCAACAACAACAACGGCGGCAGCAAGATCTTGAGATCCACCAAAATCCCATGCCGGAACACCCACCCGCTCCTCAACCATAATAGTAGCCGCCGGCTCCGGCTCAGATCAACATTGTTCACCGCCCGGCACCCAACGCTGGGTGGTCGTTTGACAACGAGGCTCCCGCCCGCCTACTAGCCTTCCACCATGCTTACACTTCTTCCCCCACCACGCCTACCATACCCTCCATCCTCCGACCCATCCCCACGACCACACCACTTTTCATAATATCCACCACCATTCCCACCATTCCCTCCGCACCTACCCTTGTTACGTCATCACCACATCATCCACCGGCCACTACCCCCCAGTCACACCAATCCACACTTCCCCATTCAACCCTCATTCATCCTGCCGCCACCACTAACATCCCCATTCCTACGCCCACTTACACTACCCTGACCACTCACCCCACTAACCCGACCGGGAGCCCTACAGTCGCCGAGCTGGCGCAAAACCTAGCCCTCAGGAGCGGGCAGTTGTTCAACAAAAGTTATCCAACCACCGGTGCGCCAACACCCCTTTCTCCAGTCTCTTCTACAACCATTGAGGCAGAAGACAATACCCCAGCACCCGGCTCCAGATATGATCTGTTACAACATCTAGACAAAATGCCGGCAAAAATATCAGTCCTGGAGCTCATCAGGCAGTCTACACTCCACCAAGATGCACTCAAGACTTTTTTACTGTAGATTATGGTGAGTGAAGATGTAGCGGTTGATAGTCTCCCGTCCGTGTTGGCCACAATCACCAGGGGGCCATCCATCTCTTTTGCCGAGTTAGAACTAGCTCCCCCTGAGGCTCGCCAAATGCCGCTATGTATTATAATTTCTTTGAACAAGATAGCTGTCGAGTCGGCCTTGGTGGACACATGAGCATCCATTAACGTATGTCCCCTAAGCACCCTGCGTGCTTGCAATATTTCTGAAGACATGCTCAGGCCGACTCCAACCACTATCGCAGCCTACGACAACTCCAGGAGAGCATGCCACAGAGTTGTAACAGTTGAGGCCGAGCTGGGGCCGTTGAAGATGAAGGTAGAATTCTATGTACTGGACATTGATCCCATGTTCAAAGCTATTTTGGGGTGCCCGTGGATCAATGACTTGAAGGCAGTACCCATTTGCCCTCACAAGGTTGCAGCTCCAGTAGCAGTTCGCAGGCAGACAGAGAGGGTCTTGGAAGCTGCATCATCTCCGGGCATTCCCTGATCCATCTGGTGACATATCATATACCACTAGAAAGGTCATCCAAAGAGCTTTCCAGGCGTGGTGGTTTCGTCATCATCTGAGCACCAATATGGCCGATTGAGTAATTCTCCCCCGACTGCGCAGCACCACTTAGGCAGTGAACTAGAGCACCAGATAAAGTTTGACCATGGCCGCTCCCTTGCTGATCTAGGCGTGAAACTTGGTTGAGAGCATCCTCTACCAGCCCTCTGTCATCACTAATAAGTGGATCAAAGTTTGGACCTTGGCAGCAAGAGTTACGAATTTTTTCCCAGAGGTGTTCCAGGTCAGTTCCCCTGTTCCTAAACTGAACCATGCACACCTTTCTGGCCAGTACGATCAGCCCCGACATCAGCTGAGATTGCCGTCAGTCCCGTCTGAAAGAAGGCTTGTCCGCGGTCATAACGGTACTAGCCCCGCCTCAAAATGAGTTCAAGACTACCTATGGTACCTCCCTCTTCTAGCAGCACTACCCTGTGAGCATCCAGAACCAGAACTATCCAGCACTGTTCCAAGTCCTGCCCTGGCTAGCGACCTTCTCAAGGTAAATCAAGAAAATTCAGACGTCTTTCAGGGCCAAGTCAGAAAGTTTTGGCACTAGTCTCAGTTCATTTGGAGTTCGGGAGCATCCGTGGCGGTGCCCACTTCGACCAACTATCCAATGGTTCCAGAAGCTGGCAGCACCGACGAGGAGCTCGGCACATCAATTTTCTAGCTTTGTCCCCTCCCCTCGTTTGGCCAGCTGAAGGCCCCTCCCTGCGTGGAGATAGTTTTGGCTGTAAATCACTTAACTCCCACCCCGAGAACCCCCTCTTGTGCGAGGTGTAGTGGTGTAACATTTTAAATTTTAGGTCAAAGCGACACCAACGCAGCGTGCGGGTGTGTACCCACGCCTCCCCCCTCGCCATCGTCTTTAGCCGGGATCAGTGTCTTCACACTGATTAGGTGAGCGTCCGGTTGCCCTCGTTGCTGGTTTAGTATCGCTTTAGTGCCGTCGGATGGTGAGGTGAGCACCCGGTCTAAAATTCCATCGAATTGAGCGACCACCGCGGAGTGAGTTGAGAGAGCGACCCTACAACACCCGCCCTCGGCGTGCTGGTCGCCCATGGAGTTCGGTATCCCAGCCCCTTAGGGGTTCAATCTTTGGCTAGCCAACCCCCCCTGGAGCAGCAAGGTTCTCTCCCAGACCCTCACCACCATCAGCGGGTTGCCTATGGATACGAGAGTGCACTTAGCGGGTGAGTCCGCTTGAGTGAAGTCACCGGTCCGTGCATTGCTTACTTGCTAGGTCTGAGGGGTCTTCGGTCTTGTAGCTGCCACCCCCCATAGTGGTGTCACATCAAGTGATATCAGAGCAAGTTCACAACTTGTCTCTATCAAGTTGGTCCTAGGACGCATTTGCATTCATCACCCGGTGCATCAACCTTGCCCACTAGCATGGCTACTTCATATTGGTCACATCTGTCCGTCTACCAAGTTGACAGACGTGCGTCTTCTACGAAACCCTTTGTCATTCTTTCGGTCTGGGAGTGTTGTCAGCTCAGTCCAACACTCGGGCATCACTTCAAACCTAGGTCTATATATAGGACATGGTAAAATTACCAAGATACCCCTATGACCTAGAAAAGGCCTAGTAGCCCCCAAGACCCTCCAAAAACGGCCTCAATGCCTTGGAGAGTCAAGAACCTTATCATGCCTTCTTTCCAACCCAGAAATTCTAGGAATGCCCGTGGCTTGGTAAAATTACCAAAATACCCCTGGGAGTGTAAAATTATCAAAATACTCCTAGAGTCCAGGAAACCTCCCGCGACTTCAAATCGGCCTACAGCCTCCACTAAATCATATCCCTTATCCTAAATTTCAGGGTTTTGCCTCAATATGAGGGGCCTCAGTTGAAACCCTAGTTCAATTGTTCTGTTGGTCGGTGGTAGGTGAGTGGACATTGTGAGCCCTCCAAATGAGTTTGCTATCAACACCAAAACCTCTTTAGAAGACTTTGGGATTTCTTTGACAGTTAAACAAAGGTGTTCAGACGTTAGGTCGATGTAAATCAACACTGACTTCGTTCATTGGGGAGAGGTCCAGCACCCGAACCTAAATCGTCTGATATCATGCGCACCCACGGAATAACCCTCTATATACAGAGGAGAAATGTTTCTTTTCAACAAGAACATTTTAAATCTCTATTTTATCTACGATAAAATAATTCCGTGGCCAACAGTAGCGTATAACCAGCTCTCGGGCTTCCTTGAGATCTTGTCACCACTCTGCCTGAACTCAGAAATCTACACCTGTTTCAGAACCTCTTCGAAGGGCCCCTTCCCTTGTCCATGTCAAATGCCACCAAACTCAAGCTCATCGAGCTCTCGGACAACCGATTCAGAGGGGTGATACCATCCAATTTAGGGTCCTTACAGTACTAAACAAGGCTGCTCCTTTCTAACAATAGTTTCGAAGCTTGGGGTGCGCAGGATTGGAGCTTCATCACCTCCTTGACTAACTGCAACAATTTGTGGACATTAGAACTCTACAACAATAGGCTCGGAGGAGTTCTCCCCATTTCCATAGTCAATCTGTCCACACAACTGGATACACTAAGATTAGAAAGGAACTAAATATCTGGAAGCATTCCTGCTGAGATCGAGAGGCTTTCCAACCTGACCATGCTCCATATGAGCAAAAATCTTCTCACAGGTACTCTCCCTGCTACCATAGGAAATCTCCAGAACCTACGATCCTTGGAACTATGTGGCAATAAGTTTTCCTGTAGAATTCCATCTTCCTTGGGAAACCTCTCTCAGCTGACAGTACTGTCATTAGGGGGAAATGAGTTGGAAGGGAGGATTCCTAGAAGCTTAGGAAATTGCAGGAGTTTGTTGTCATTGAACCTCTCACATAACAGCCTCAGTGGTACCATACCCAGAGAAGTTCTTAGCCTATCCTCACTGTCCAACTACCTCGATTTGTCTCACAACTATTTTGTTGGGTCCCTTCCCTCTGAGATTGCTAACTTAAGAAATCTGAATAAGCTTGATGTCTCTGGCAACAAATTTACTGTCAAAATTCAGATGCCATTGGTGAATGTTAGGTCCTTGAGTTCAGTCACATGGAGGGGAACCTATTGGAAGGGACCATACGTCAGGCCCTAAGTAAATTAAAAGGCCTTCAAGAGATAGATCTCTTTCAACAAGTTGTCTGGGCAGATACCAGGGTTTCTGGAAGACATTAATCTCTTGCATCTGAACCTCTCCTCCAATGATTTCGAAGGAGAGGTGCCGTAGGAGGGCATCTTCCAAAATGTTAGTGCTGTTTCATTTCTTGGGAACAATAAACTTTGTGGAGGTAACCTAGACTTTAGTTTGCAAGCATGCATATTTAAAGATGACACAAGACGAAAACTCCAATAAGCTCAAGATAATTGTCACAGTTGTCAGTGTAGTCCTCTGTCTAGTTCTGTTGTTGTCATCTTTATCATTTGCTATCTGAGAAAGAATTCTAGGAGCAGGTTTTCAGCATCTGACTTGCTGAGAAAACATTGGATTGAAGTCTTATGCTGAGCTTCATAGATCAACTGATGGGTTCTCTTCGTCCAATCTAATTGGCATGGAGAGCTATGGTTCCGTGTACAAAGGAAAGCTGGGTAAAGGTGGAGAGTGTGTTGTGGTGAACGTACTCAACCTTAGACAGTTGGGCGCATCAAGGAGTTTCATGACTGAATGTGATGCACTGAAAAATATCCGACATCGGAACCTCATCAAGATCATAACTTCATGATCAAGTCTTGATTTTGAAGGCAATGAATTCAAGGCACTTGTATATGAGTTCATTACTAATGGCAGTCTAGAGGAGTGGCTCCATCCAGAAGCCTCTCAGCATCCCAAATTGAAGAACTTAAGCTTTTCTCAAGGATTGGGTATAGCCATTGACGTGGCTTCTGCAATAGATTACACCTTCATCAGTATGTTCACATATCAGTAATTCACAGTGACCTGAAGCCAGGCAATGTTCTCCTGGATGATGACATGGCTGCCCATGTGGGTGACTTAGGTCTCGCAAGGTTCTTAGCCTCTGAATCATCCCATCATGCCACTGGCTCGTTAGGTCTAAAAGGAACAATCAGATACGTCGCACCAGGTAATATTCCTCTCAGTCTCCATCTCACTCTTTTTATATTAATATTTAGGTATCCCGTGAAATACTTTCCTGACTTAAACTGATGTATGAGCAAGAAGCCTAAGCACCTGCTGCCGTCTATGCCTGCTAACTTCATGTTTTTGTTCAACACTGTCTTTCTTTCGTAGGATCATCCCTTTATTAACTTCAGTTTGCAATTTTTTTATTACATGAAACCGAAGGCTTTTATATATCTGCCAGCTTGCTTGATTCAGCAATGTTTTTATTTTTTAAGATCGCCTCTTATTAGTTTCTGAATCAAGTACTTTTTAAGTTTTCAGTAAATGAACCTGAGCGCTACCTGCTGTCTTTATCTTGTAACTTTATTGACTCCACTCGGTTTTGGTTTTAAAACCGTCTCATTTTTCCCTTAAAATGAACATAAGCTTTTAAGTAAATAAAGCCTTTATACTTTCCAGACAACTGATCTTATCCCTCCCCTAATTATGTGTTTTGACATTGTAGAGTTTGGGATGGTCGGCAAAGTCTCCACCAGCATTGATGTCTACTGTTATGGGATAGTGCTTCTGGGGATGTTCTCTGGAAAGAGACCTACTGATCCCATCTTCATGGATGGCTTAACTCTTCACACATACGTTCAGAATGCTTTGCCTACTCAAGTAATGGACATTGTGGATCCGGAGTTGTGACCGATGGAGGAAGGCATTGGACTAATTTACAATCCACAAAGGACAGAGAAGATGCTGGAGTGTCTAGTTTCAATCTTCAAACTTGGTCTACTATGCTCAATGGAATCACAGAGGACGAGCAAAGATGGGAGATATCTGTAAAGCCTTAATGTTCACAAGGGATACTTTTCTTGGGGCAGAATACCTCAAAGATCGCCACCCCCACTTGTGAGGCAGAGTGGCATCTTCTGCAAGTTACTGGTTATTTCCCTGCTGGAAAATGCTTACTTGTGCACCCCCAAGGCACTTCCCACATGCCACAGTGAGAGGGAGGAACACGAAATGAGTGATGGAAGGTATACAATTGTTGGCAAGTTCGGTGGTTCACTTTTGCAGCTTAACCAGCAAAATTTTGGTCATCTGTCTTGTCTTGGCCGAAAGACTAGCACAGAATCTGCTATTTCTAAGTCAATTGCCATCAGAAAACCTGGAAGCCTCTTCCTATTTTATTGAAGAAGTTCTCTTAGTTGAAGGGCTAGCTTACAACTTGCTCAGTATTAGTCAGCTATGTGATAAAGGGCACAAAGTTATTTTTGATTCTCTTGCATGCACCATCTTTGAACCTAACTCTGAATCTGTGAAATTTACTGGCAAGGGGGCAGGAGATGGAGAAGAAAAGAGTACACTACCACTGATCACCCACGGGTCGGAAGGATGAATTGCCGACCAAGGGGGATGCTTGCTGCTGCCAATCACCATACAGATGGGAGCAGAAGATTTGAAAAGAAAGAAGAAATGAGAATAAGAGATCCGGTCTCTGCTGCTGTTCAAAAGAGACCCAGGGCTTGTGCCAGACAGGCTGATATTTTCAAATACTCTAAGGCTAAACATGCTGCTGCCCACATGTCAAGGTTGGCTTATCAACCAAAGACTCAGGAAAGGCTATTGCCCCGGTCAGAGCTGCAAGGGCGCAGTCAAGAAGAGATGAATCGAGTAGTGCAAGACTACTTTCATTATCTGGGAAACTCCTCTCTAGGGCAGAGAAGATTATCTTGTGCCTTGGGCGCCTTGCATGAAGAAGGAAAAGAAGCTCTACAAGAAGCAATGTTCGGAGTCTCCTCTTCTGACTCCAATGATTATGAAGAAGGCCACAGGGCCATATATGGGGAAGATAGCCCGCAAAGGGAAGAAGAAGAAGAAAGAATCTCAGTCTTTGACCGCCTCAGGTATCCTGATCGGCTAAGGAGAAAAGTTCATAGCAACAAGGGAAAAATGTAGATCTTCGCCTGCAACATGGCTAGTATTGCCGAAAAGCATGACACCTTACCAACCCAGCCCGAGGAGCTGATTAGACTGGCAAACAGGCCAGGTGTTGTCACAAGAAGAAGCCGAGCAGCAAAAAAGAAGATAGTGACTGCTGATGAAGCCCGAGTTAGATTATTTATTTCTGTTAATTGTTGAATTGTCATGCTTTATTTCTTATTTCTATGTACACCACAACTACCTTTTAACCTTTCCGAGCCCTCTGGCTCATGGGCGGCGGTCCAGGATTCGAATGGTATCGGGTTATTCCCGGTATCCAGATCTTGGGTAGTTACACGGAGTAAGTAAAAGAAGGAGAGGAGATAGCTTGAAGTCGGGAGAGTACTCGGAGGTTGCTTGGAGTAGGTGGTGAATGCTCGCAGAGACACGAAGAGGGGCACAATGAAGGGATCTCTCTCTCTTGTTCTTTGGCTAAAGAAAAATCTCTTGTCCCTCCCTCTAAGTCCTACTGGGGATCTATTTATACAGGAGGCAGTGGCATGTCTCTGACTTAGCAATGGCGTCATCTATGGAGTGGTGTCCTACTTGATCCTGGGAACCTCCTGCTGCCCTCTCGGGCGAGCATCTCAGCGACATGGGTGTAACTCAGCCTTCGCCGTGGTAAGCTCCGTGAAGCGAGCTCCAACGTTCACCTATTGACGAGCTTCGCGGCATCCAAGATGCGCACACTCGCAAAGATTCTACTCGAAAATTTGGACTCTTTCCTAGGCTAGAGAAGCCTTCGTGAGCCTTGGTTGGGCCGCGCTTACAGAGCCACGATTGGACGAGATATATTGCCATGGGCCTGACGTTATCGGACCACGCCGGGCCTGGCATTATTGGGTCATGCTGGGCCTAACGAATTTTCCCTTTCTCAGTTGCCATTTAGCTTGTCTATTTGGTTCTATAAGAATTAAAATTTTAGCCCATTAGGGGTCAGCCTAAGCCCACCAAGCCGGTGGAAACCATCGGGTCCCACCCCGGACCCTCGCCGCTATCACCGGGCCCACCGGGAAGACGTGTGCGTCGAGTGAGCTAGGCTACGTGGTGAGCCCTTGCGAGAGCTTGTATGCTTGCGAATTTTAGGTCCTTGGAGCATTTTGCATCATTGGGTCGTGTCACATCATCCGAGCAGTGTAACTTGCACCGTCGGACTTCCAGCGTGAGAGGCTGGTAGCCATGGAGTTCGGGGAGTTCCTCGGTGTGGAGGTGACACAGCTCGACACCGCCCTCCTTTACGCCCCGCATGACCGGTGGGATCCGGTGAGCTAGATGTCCCTCTTCCCATGGGGCCACATGGTCTCGACGTTGGAGGATGTCACGCGCATCACCAGATTGCGCGTGCACAGAGCGCCAGTCAGCGGGAGGACCTTCCCTGACTACCGGGAGCTGGCCCAAAGGCTACTGGGCCTAGAGCTGCTGCGACTAGAGCGGCAATCGATGACCCTACAGTGGGTGAAGGTGCAGGACAGCCTCTACTTGAGGGGAGCGGGGATCACCATGGGAGAGCTACCGGAGCAGCACTTGCAGTGGCTCGTGGACCTGGCACGACCACGGGTAGTAGTCGCAGCGGGGCCGAAGGCAGGCATGGTGTTGCAGAGGTTCCTGATGCTATTTTTCGGGAGGCTCCTCTTCGCCACCTGAGCAGACATTGTCAGCTGCCGCCTACTCCAACTTCTAGAGGACGTCGACCGCATTGGGGAGTATGCACGGGGAGCGGTCGTCCTCACCTTCCTCTTCGACACTTTGAGCTCCACCAGTCGGCGGACGATACTCGACGGATTCTCCCCCCTACTCCAGGTGCGACTCACTTCCTAAATGATTATGCAATTGTTATATGAATTCTATATGCTGACATTTAATGAAATGCAATGTAGGCATGGGCCTATGTGCACCTCCCTGGGCTGGGGAGAGGAGAGGAGACCTACCCGGACCGACTGCCCATCGTGCGATTGTGGACGACACCACGGGAGGTCGGACGCCTGCGATGCCAGGTCCAGGCAATCCAGGATGACCTTGACACACTACCTTATGCCTCGGTAAGATCTAAAACTCAAACTCTGTATAAAAATGCAACTATATGCTTATGCTCATGCACTTTGCCTATCTAACAGGTTTGGTGGATGCCCTACCAGAGTGAGGGACACGAGGGCCAGCCATGGGTGGTGGCGGCCCTAGCCTACGCCGAATGTGACATCTGGCTCCACTGCATGAATGTGGTGGAGCCCATCTACCACCAGCTTATGATGAGGACCATCGGGGTCCACCAGGCGATAATCGACTTCCCGGTGCCCGAGAAGCCGGAGGAGCGGGTCAGTCGGCACGCCCGAGGCCTGGCGACGGAGATGGACTGGACCGTTTGGGTGGCGGAGCAGATAACGGACTGGACGGAACTCGGGCGAGTGGTAACCGCCAGAGCAGAGAGCGAGGAGGCCTATCTGACGGCCTACGCCAGATGCTACGTGTAGCAACTTGAAAATTTTTACATGTATTTATATGCGAAGTGGTCGGGATTGAAAAGAAACCTCCCACTCGGTGTTCCACCAAGTCAGTGCTGCACCCTGGAGTTGGAAAGCGCCAAGCATAACCTTCTCGTCCTCCGCACATTCCATGGAGCGGAGCACACGTTCAGTGGCATCTAACCAAGTCCTGGCAGCGTCCGGATCTGTCTGGCCTTCAAAGGTCGGCAGATGAAATAATAAGAATTCCTTTAATGCACGACCACGACTGCATTTTGATTTCGTGAACCAACACTATTTATTTCATGAGCATATATATGATCTAATATGCTATTCACTTAAAGTGACATGGTAAAGATATATAAGTCTTACTGAGCTTTCTAGCTCACCCTACGTATTGTTGATAATTTTCAGAAAATTTTAAAGATGATAGGAATGGGCTAGAATGATGAGAGTGTTGATAGTTTTAGAAGATTTTCTTCCCAATCTATCTACTTAGAAAATGAATATATTGAGTTTGAATAGTATTGAAAAACTTGAAATGTTATTTGTAGAAAATATCAGATTTTACAATAATATCATGATTGTCCATTTGTTGTTCATACTTGTCATTTGTCTTTTGATCGACCCGCTTCTTAATTGTTCACGTCTTGATATTTTCGTCATGTTCGGGGCATGACAGTTTAGTTTGTATCGGAGAAATAGTTAGTAAGAGTCTAGGGAATCTAAAAATAGTTATTAAAAACCCTAGGTTCTTCACACTATAGGAAAAAAGTTAGTGATACTTAACCCGTGAGATTGGGTAGAGATTTGGGTTAGATACTAAGACATGTATAGTTAAGTTATTAATTTGCATAGCTTGTTTTACAGAAATTCTTAGCTACTGAAATGGCCGCTGAGTGTACACAATGGAGAGAAATGCAAAGGACTGTGTAAAGACTAACTCAAGCCCTTCGACAAGTGGCTCAAGGAGGAGCTCATCACCATGGTGCGGGAGACCTATACCGCTACTTTAGGAATATGAATCCCTCGAGATTCAATGGTTCCACTGACTTCGATGAAGCTGAGTATTGGGTCAAAGAAATGGAGAGAATATTCTAGCCACAGGCATTGGCAGTGATGCTACTGCTAGTGGTGGCAATGGGCGGAGATTCCAATGTTGGTCATAGGCGGTGTGGGTAGCGTTCAGTGGTGCAATACTAACTAGAGGGAGAGAAGTTGCCAGAGCCGGAGGGGGAGGGCCTCCCTCTTTCTCCTCTCTCTCTCTCTCTCTCTCTCTCTCTCTCTCTCTCTCTCTCTCTCTCTTTCTTTGCACCCTCCTCCTAGTGGGGGATGGGGATTGCTGGTGCCAAAGTTAGGTGGTGCCTCCTGTGACGTCTCTCTCTTCCCCCCTTTGCCTAGTTGACGATGCTAGAGGGGGAGCATCGGGGTAGGGATGTTTGTCACAAGAGCCTGACTTGCATGTTGTGCTGCTACCACCAACTGAGGCTAGTCAAGTTCTCTCTCTCTTCTCTCTCTTGTATGGGTGGGGTATCTAGAATTGTGAGAAGGATATTTTGGTCCTAGAATGACCAACCAACGAGAACAATAGAATCTTTGTAAAATATTCATTTTGCCAGGAAGGAGCTAGAGAGAAAGAGGAGAAGAAAGAAAAGACAAGAAGAGGTAACGGTAAGAGGAGGTGCAAAATTAAAATTTAAATAAAACACAAGCTCACCTCCCTCGCAGGATTGGAACATAGATGACGGGGAATGGCAGCTAGCCGTTAGAGCACCTCCCGCTTCTTCCTTGCTGCCCTTAGGCCTCCGAAAGATGTTCCTTCCCTGAAGCTTCCTTCAAGACTCCTCTTCATGATGAAAAGAGCAAGAAAAGGCAAGGTTTTAGAGGGTCTAAGGACGGGAGAAGGTTTAACTCCGAATTTAGATCCCCCTCCTATTTATAGGATGAGAATAGAGCTTCAAACCTCTTAGGATTGAGTTAGAATGGAGCTAGATTGAGTTGGAACGGGTTTAGATAGGGTTTACCCAAAGCCAACAAGGGTTAGGACTCTTAGGAGAAGAGTCTCGTTCGAATTCACAGTTTGGTGAACAGCACGGTCTATCGATAGACCGTTCTGTAATAAAACGCTCTATAACTGACCGTTCCGCCAGAGAACGGTCTGATGTAGACCGTTTACCACACAACGGCTTGTCCATGACCGTCTGTGTATTGAACACGATCCTCCGCTGACCGTCCAATGCCATGCAGTGCTTAAACCCCATTCCCTCCTCTTACCACTCAAGTTGGCATCGCTCTCCTATCTCTCGTGTCACTCAAATCGGCGTCGCTCTCTAGTGTCACTGAAGTTGGCGTCGTTCTCTCGTGTCACTCAAGTCGGCGTCGCTCTCTCATGCCACTCAAAGTCGGCGTCACTCTCCTGTCTCTCGCGTCACTCAAGTCAGCGTCACCCTCTGTCTCTCTCACGTCGAGTCCACTTTCCTCTCTCGAATCAGCAGTCAGTTGGTTAGCATATCTCATTTCATTCATGCATTTACATAAAAAATAATAAAAAAGGAAATCATTATATATATCTGTCAAATCTATACAAGAGGGTGCAACACAAGTAAAAGAAAACTTAGGACTGCTCCTCTCCCTCTCTCCGGATGCCCTCGCCCTCGCCCTCGTGCCTCTTCGGAGGAGGCATCGATGAAGTGGCCTCGTCCCACTGACAACGGCGTCTCTCCTCCTCCTCGTTCCTCCACAAGCCGTAGGAAGCGGTAAGGTAAGTCCTGGCAGAAGCCCCGTGACCGTGGCTGCCACTCTGGGTCACTCGGCTGCGGCTCCGACTCGCCTCGCGGAACCCCTCCACTATGCCCTCCAGCCGGGCAACCTGAAGTCGGGCCTGCTCCGCCTCGGCTCGGTAGCGCTCCACGTCTGGGCCACCGGCTCTGCTCTGAGCCAGCTCACCCCGGACCCGTGCAAGCTCCGCCTGCGTCCGCTCGAGCTCCGCCTGGTACAAGTCCGCCTCAGCTGCGCGGGCTCGAAGGGCCCCGGTCTCCAGGACACCAAGGCGGGTGCGCTCCATCTCGCTAAAGAGGCGTGCGGCCTCCTGCAGCTCCCCGGTCCTCTCCTCCAGCTCCCGGGTCCTCTCCTCCAGCTCGCCCCGGAGGATCGTCAGCTCGGTCACCTGCATACATGTAGCAATGGTCTACAATCAAATTTTTCAGCTGAGGCAGGCAGCTTTTTCCTCAACTGCCTCTTTATCAAAAATGCAGCAAGTATAATTACTTTAGAGTGTTTAAGAGAAATTCCTATATCCTTATGAATAACACTCTTTTTCACATTATAGTGCATGAAGTGTGCGAATTTGATTTAACATGTATGAAGAAAATTTAGCTCAAAGTAAGATAGTGCAGCTCCCCCTATGTGAATGCACTTATCAAAAGATGCTCCCCTTGAGTGTTTGACATTAGGCACACTAGTTATGACTCAGATGCAACATTATTTATCAAGGGAGTATATGGCCATAGAAGTTTCAAGGAAGGGGTTTTAGCAAATATTAACATGCAAGCATACAATGGAAACATGTAAATATGCAGTGATTATGAATGATATGCAAGAGTTCAGATTTCGCAAGACAACTCTATATGCATCTAATGCAACTAATGCATGACATGCATTTTTGCAAGTGTGAGAGCACAGTTTTATTTTGAAAAGAGAGTTCAGAAAATCATGACAGATTTAACAAGCAAGCATACACATTCAAAAGATGAACAATTTTCAGAAAATTTTACCTTCTTGAAACAAGAAAGATTTTTAGATTCAGTTTGAAAGCACATGCAATTCAAAACAAATTTGATTTCATTTCAAGAAGGAGTCATGACCTTTAAAGCCCATTCTTTCAACCATGATCATTCAAAACACCATTGCATGGGACAAATTTTTCAGTTTGAATAAATCAAGCACTTTTTCATTCATACAAGGTAACTAAGCAAGGTCATCATTCATACCAATAGTTCCATTTGATCAAAGTCATTCGAAGTTCAGAAATTTTACCTTTTTACAACAAAAAGGTTTTTTCAGATTGAAAAAGAAGGCTATACACATCAAAGGCACATTTGACTTCATTCAAAACACATATTTCCTCATAAGCCAAACAATTTAGTTTTATGAATTTTGGTACGTGACGGAGATTTTAATCCGTAGATCCAACTCACGCATAGTGGAAGTTTTCAATTGGACGTAGTCCAACTTTCTCTAACCACCATTTGATATACCAAATCTTCATCCATTGAAAACATGCATGACTTGTGAGGAACTCAAACATGGCATGAAAGATAACAAAGTAACATAAGGAGAAAACATCAAAAACACTAATCTTAACAAAGAAGCAAAGTCGGGGTTTTACCTTATGAGTGTGCCTTATTCCAATTTATTGGAACCCCTTTCAATTTTTATTTTGTCAAGGCACACCTACAACAAAGTCAACTCATTTGACAAATTTAGGTACCCAAGCCTTCATGGGTCCCTTGGAGTTAGTAGCATTACCACCAACCGAATTCTTCCACAATTTCATCGCATCCATATCGTCATTTTTCATGATCCTGCAGTCCTCAATCACATGACCGTGATTTCCACAATAAAAGCATTGAGAAATTACAGTTTTAGCAAAAGATTTCTTTTTGGGAACATAAGCATTTTCAAAAGTATTCCATCTCCTATTTTCAAAAGATCTAGGTCTAGCAAAATTAGGCCTAGCATTCATTCTAGGAGCATGGAAATCAGTTCTGAGACAGGTGAGTCCTCGAGCTCTGAGGAAGATGAAGGTGAGTTTGCCATGCTAACTCGAAAGTTCAGAAAATTTCTGCGAAAGGAAGGTAAGGGATTCAAAAATAAAAGGGGAATGGTAAGAAAATTCACTCAGAACAAGTTTGACCAACCTAAGAAATCTTCTAACAAGGTTGTTTGCTACAACTGCAGGAAACCAGGTCACATAAAGGCTGAGTGCCCTGAAGCCTCTAAAGGATGGACCTCTAAGTGGAAAGGAAAGAAGCCAAAGGCCATGGTGAGCACCTGGAGTGAAGAAGAAGAGGACAGTGAGGAAGAGACGTCATCCAATGAAGATGAAGAAAAACTGTGTCTCATGGCCAAAGGAGACAGTGAAGATAATGAGGTAACCTCTCCCTTCGAACATTTTTCTATTTCAGATTGGGAAGAAGCTTATACTGAGTTGTTGGATCGATATGACTTAATAAAAAGGGAAAACAAGAGCTTGAAAAAGAAAATTAACAGCATAAGTCATGATACCAGCTTGATTAATAAGTGTGCTGACATGGAACAAGAAATTGTACATCTTCACAAAAGATTAACTGAACAAGAATTGGACGAAAACATGCTTAAATCTCTGGAAGAAGATAATGAATCCTTGAAGAAAACCATTGATGAACTGAAATTAAAAATACAAAGCTGTGAACATGAGATGAAGTTGACTCATGAAGAGGCCAATACAGTTAAGGAAGAAAATGACAAGCTTCTGGAGGAAATGAACAGAATTCAAAAAGCCTTGGAAGAGAAACAAGAAACCCTAGAGAAGATGGTAAGAGGAGAAGAAAATTTAAATGCCATGCTTGGAACCAGAGTGAACTATCGAAAGGAAGGTTTAGGATATAATCCTAGTGCTAAGAAGGAATTTAAAATGAAAACCATTACCTTTGTGGCTGGAGCAGATCCTAAAGGAAAGAAACCACTCATAAATATGTACGAGACTGAAAGGCCAAATGATACAAAAATTGAAGAAAAGGTTTCTAACAACAATAAAGTTGAAGACCCAAGGGTAATAGGCCAAAGTTTTCGAAAATTCCTCTTCAAGCAGGGTCAATCATCCAACCAGGGAGCTAGCTCAATTGATCATGCCAAGGCTAAAATTAAAAAGGTCTGGAATCAGGATAGTCGGCTCAGGATCCCCCTTAAGTCGACCACGGGACCAATTAAGCAGTATGCAGAATCCTGGCGCAACAGAAGTCGACCACGGCCTTCTCTGGAGTCGACCAAAGGCAGAAACAGAAACAGCCAGAATCGCTGGGAAGACAGAAGCCGACACCTGTGGTACCGGAAGCCGACCACAAGTCCTAACAGGAACAAAACCTTCATACCAGCAAATGGAAATTTGAGAAGGACTCAACCCACAACAAACTCAAATCAAATATGGGTTCCCAAATCCCTATTAAAGTTTTTGAGTGACTTCACCAGTCAAGTTGAACCCAAGTGCAGCTGGGTTCCCAAACTTTTCACATGATTTATCTTGCAGGACTGCCTTGCAGCTGTTCACAACAAATGGTATCTTGATAGCGGCTGCTCGCCATGCCCCCGTAGCGCGTCCAGGCTGAACGCCCTGGCCTGCGGTACCGCTGAAGGTCAGATTCATCGTCTGACTTGGCACCGTCGTGCTTAGCGAGACCGGCGTCGCGTTCGCCGAAATCGTTGCGGTCACGGGTGCCGGCACTGTGTACAGGTTGAACGTTCCGGTCCCAACGTTCGTGCCCGCAAGATCAATCAAAATCGTATAGTTGCCCGTCGAAGGGAGGACCAGCGGACCGGTGTAGACCGGTCCGTTACCGCAAGCATTAGTGTTAAAGAGCTGCGTGGCGCCATCCGGCTCCAGGATGGTGACGAAGAAGGTCGAGCAACCCCCCAGGCCGGTGAACTGGGCCAGAAACGAGATGGTTTGATTCGCAGTACCGCTGAAGCTCAGAACCATGTTCTGACCAGGCTCGGTCGTTGTCAGTGACACCGGCGACCCATTTGCGGGAATCGACGAAGTTACATCAGGTGGCACCGTGTACAGGGTAAAGACGGCGGTTCCGACATTTGTGCCGTAAAGGGCGAGTGCGACGGTATACGTTCCGTCTGACGGCAGGATGAGCAGATCCGTAAACATCGACCCGTCAGCGCAGCCGTCTCCATTATTGAAAATCGTGGACAGTCCGTTCGGCACATAGATCGTCAGTCCGTACGACAGACAGCCCGACAGCCCACTGGGCTGCACATTCAGACTTACACGATCTCCCGCGTGACCACTGAAGGTCAGGCTCATGTTCTGGCCAGGTGTCGTGGACGTCAGGGAAACTGGCGTCCCGTTCGCGACAAGAGCACCGGTTACCTCAGGCGGCACCAGATTCAGCGAAACCGTTGCCGAACCTGTCTGGCCGCTTCCCGCAGCAATTACGACCGCGTACGTTCCTGTTTGCGTAAAGATTTGTCTGTCAATAAACAGCCCGCTCGAAAGGCCGGTAGGCGGCGTGATCGCTGAGCCGTCCGGACCGTACAGCCCGATTGTGCCGCCGACGGTCGATGCCGTCACCAGCATCGACATGTCCTGACCCGCGGTTGCGTCGAAGAGGATCAGGCCGACCTGGCCCGCGCTCGATATCGTGACGGTCGGGGAGTTACCGAGAGATGAACTGACAACCGGACCGATGTTGGCTGCCAGATAAGGCAGCGGCGGTACGACGAGATAGCTGCTCGTCGTGGCCGTCCCCTGCTGCGTTGCCACCGTCACCCGACCGGACGAAAGAGTCGGCACAACCGCGGTGAGTGTCGAACTTGTAGCCGCAGTAACGCTTGCATAGCGCCCGTTGATTAGAACCTTGTTGTTGACCGGCGTCGGATCAAATCCGCTACCAGAGATAGTGATGGTGGACCCCTGGTCCGTCTGACCGGGAGACACCCCGCTGACAACAACCGGATTCGTTAGCGTCACGGTAAAGCTGGCGACGGTCGTGGCGCTTCCTGAAGGCGCGGTTACGGAAACCGGTCCGCTCGTTGCGCCTGATGGCACCGGCACCACGATCTGTGTGGCACTGACCGACGTCGGGGTCGCCGGTGTCCCGTTAAAGCTCACCGTCGTATCGGAAAGGGTATCAAACCCGGTTCCCGCCGTATTCCGTAAAAAGCTCTTCGAGCCGATGTTCCAGCCGATCCATCCGTCCTGCGTATGGTAGTCATATTTGTAGAACAGGCTGTCGGGCTGGGCGTACACATTGAAATTCTGAAATTTCCCCAGGGTGAACCCACCCGCAAGGTGAGCATACGGCGCATAAAGCGGCCGGTCCAGCCGCACGAACCAGGCTCGCTCATCCGGTGTGCCATTGTAGATATTGGGATTGATCTCGGTATAGCTCGCCGTTATATTGACGAAGCTATGGCTGATATTGGATTTGCTGTACAGCAGCTGTGGTCCGAAATTAGGGTTCCGCGCCTGCTCCAGGTTCATCCCGCCCTGGATCCGCTGGCCCATGCCCAAAAAATTCGCCTCGCCCACATTTCCCCGGAAGCTAAAAGGCGGATAACCTAGGGCGCCGACGGCGCCGGAAATACTAAACAGGTCTTTCACCACGACCACCAGGTCCACCGTATCCGGACTCTCGGGCAGGGGAGCCACCAGGATACGGGCATCCTGGATATAAGGCAGGTTACGGACCAGCCGCTCGTTATCGGCTAGCCGATACGCATCCACCGGCGTGTTCTCTTTGACAAATAGGGCATCCCTGATCACCCAGTCACGGGTCTTCCGGTGAAGATGGTTCAGCAGCTGCGTGCCGAAATACTGCAGCCGTTTGGCCGTATCGGTAAAGGTCTGCTCGAACCCATACCCGCGGATGTAGATATGCCGGATGATCTTCCCTTCATAAGCCTTGAACGGCGTCTCCGCCTTGGTATTGATGGGCGCCATCATATTGATGTTCGTCACCGAATCCGGCCGACCTTTGGTGATGGCATTCCGGAAGAACTGGAAGATATTGTTGTCCTTCCAGCGTTCGAAGCGATGACGGGTGCTGTCGCCAAGCCGTTTGGGAACCACGGTGTCCTGCGGTTTATAGTCGATATTCGCCCGCACTCGGCCGGTGTCGGCGGCGTGTGCCGCGCTGTCCCGCACCTGTCCGACGGCCGAAGAATGGCCCCAGGTACAGCTCAGGGCCACCAGGAATAGTATTATGCACTGTCTCCTCAAGCAGATGGACGATCGGTGGTTTTAATGAGTTTATTATCAAGGCCCAAGATAAGAATAATAAGTTGTGAACGGCCATCCGGGCCATTCCCGGACGTTCCCGGCTAATTTCCGTGATTTTTTGGTTAGGAGATTGTTATAAAAGCATTGAATGTGTATCGGTTACACGCTGCTTTTCGCTTCCGGTGGTATTCCTTTTGCTGCAATATGATCCACAACATATGCACATGAAAACAGAGACACTAAAAGCGTGGCCTTCGATACTTCCGGAACCGAATACAAAGAGTACGATGACCGCGTATCCAACTTCCCGCAGAAGCAAGCCAGGCGTAGTCAAAATACTGCCGACGCCCGAGCCGCCCGATGAAGCTACGATCAGCCGGCTGTATTCGCTGGCCGGCAGACATCCTTTCTGTGGACTGCACCGGGTAAAAAAGCATGAACTGCTGTGATCTTTCGGGGAAAAATTTCCCCTTCCCACCGCAGCCCAGAGGGAGAGAGTTGGTTCTCCTTTTGCTTCAGGGATTTCTTCTTTGGTTATCGGGTGGGACAAGGAATCTTCAGAGAATACTTTAGATAAACCCAAATTCGCCATGTCTACTTCATGGCACTTTTCTTTAGGATTCATATGTTCATCTTCATGGCATATTTCTACACTTGTGATTCTCTCTTCCATAGGACAGGACTCCTTTACAAAATGATCGTGTAGATTCCACCTTGTTGGTTCATTTTTGCTAACCTTAATTGGTTGACACCCTAATCCAAATCTCTCATATGTTCCATTTTTCTCAATCAGCTCCTTAATTCCTTGTTCTTCTTTTCCTAACCCTACACCAGCTGAATATCCCATCTTGGACATTATGTGCCATCCAATATCTTGAGGTTTCTCCTTAGGTAAGGGTGACTCTAAGGTTTTGGGAGATGGAGTAGATTGACGGACATCTAGAGCAGAGATAATTGGCTCATTGTCCTTTGATGACATTATCGTTGCCGGGTTCAATACCGTGGAGATGTCGACCAAAATTTCTAAAGCAGGAGCAACCTGGGGTTTAGGGATATGTGGAGAGCATGATTGGATATTTGGACTGACACTTGACTTGGGAGAGCAAGCCCAGCATTTGACTGATCAAAAGGGATGGGTTCATATTGGGGAAGTTCAATTGTATCTGGACAGATTGGGGTGAGGGTCGCAAATGACTCATCAACAATAAGGGCCGGTTCAAACTTTGTTGGCAACATGGTTGGGGTAGGAGCTGGTCTAATTAGAGTAAGAGATGATAATAGCTCTTCCCGCGAGGTGTCTTGGTGGAAAGCGGATGAAGTTGAGTGATCCTCCACCATCAGCGGAGGGGAGACACCTTGATTTGACTGTCGAGATGATGATGTGCCCTTAGGCAAAATGAGAACTAAGGGCCTTGCCCCTTCAGGTGGAATTGGAGTGGAAGGAGGGACGTCTTGGCTTTGTTGGGGTGGTTCATTCTTGGGTCAGATCAAGACCAATGGTCTCATCCTTGGTCCATGGCCAATCATGTTTCCTATGTCTGAGCTTACTATGGGTTGGTCATTCGCCACTTCTTCCTCATCATATTGCCAATGTTTCCTACAGCTTGCAGTGGCAACCTCGTTGAGATTAGAAGATAGGTTAAAGAGATTGACATGTTCATTAGAGCTTGCCCCATTCGATGTTGGGACATCGTAATCATCTAGATAGAATGGAAATGAGGAATTCTTGAGTTGAGGTTTGGGGAGACTTTCAGCAATCGCTTACCAGACATACCTCTCCACCTCCTGTTGAGATATGAGATGGGATTGCCTAAAGGGTGCATTGACATCTGGCATAGCATGAGATATTGGAGAGGATGCAACCCTGTCACGCCCTGAACCGATAGCAGCGGGAAGCGATACTCAGAACGTGGCAGCGAAACAGTCATGATAATTAGAGCAGCAATAAATAAACATAATAAATAATATTCGAACACATGGACGCCATCAATTTGAGAAAAATATAGTTTTATTAAAAATTAAAATTTTAATTACAATTTGACTCACTTTTACAATAATAGACTCAAATAGAAGAATAAAGAAGAGAAAATAACAAGACTCACTACACTTAACTAGACTCAAGAAATAAAAAGACTCCGGTCTCTAAAGCTCCAGGTTCACTCGATCACACTGACCCGATCTCAGTTTCAAGCATTCCATCTACCGCATCACCTTAAAGGATTTGGAGAAAAGAGGGGTGAGCAAGAATCTTAGTAGGAATTACACTCTATCATCAGGCATAGTTTAGGTAATTAACCATTTCATGAATTTGCATGAATAATACGAGAAACTCAAATAAGCAACTAAGTAACTAACAAGATTAGGAGATAATCGATAGATGAATGGAAAGGAATATTGTAAGTCAAGATATCAAGCACTATTAACAAGAATTTTCCAATAAATGGCCATTGCAAGTCAAGTCAGGTCGAGTCATGTCACGCAGGTAAGTACTTCACGCCTTCAAGCATGAATGGCAAGTTTCACGAGAATGTGGAATGTCGTAGACTCACACGTTAGATAGTACTCGGTGACAATGCCACACCTAGTCATTTCACCTCCTCGGGGTACAAGTACTCTTTGGGTGCTCCTCCCAGGACCAGATTGGGCCCTTAATATGATTGTCTTGGCATTGATTTATTTGGATCGTAGATCCCATGAAATCTAGACATCCACAAGTAATGATGGCCAAGAGTTCCAAAGTCAAGCTTAAGTACCCTGATTTCGAGAATCAAGATTCTTTCAAATAGATTTGGATGAAAGAGGCGGAGTAGGCTCAACAACCCAAACAATCGCTGACAGGACAGGAGTGTAGTCCTGGAGAATTACCACAATCATTAAGCTTATCATGACAAAATTACGAAGAAAATAGGTCAAGGACAACTTACAGCCCAATAGGAACCACAAGGGGCAATAAATAGTCTAATACCGGACCGCCTAGTTCCTGCCCATGCTCGTCTCAAAGATCTAGCCAGAAACTCATAAATGGTCAATCGTTGGACCGTATACATGCTAAAAATGGTCTCCTATGTGTCTGCTAGGGAAGCCAAAAAATAAGTGTTTAAAGTCGGTTTAAAAGGGGGTCCCCACTTGACCAGAGGTACGTCTAGACCAAGTCAGGGTATGGTCCTCAATCCCAGGGTCAAATGAGAGGTCTCAGTTAGCCAAAAGCCACGTTTAAAATGACTTAAAAATCATATTGGAATGGACCCACTAACCAGCCCAAAAGTAGGCAAACGGTCATAGCTATGACCACTTGGGTTGGCTCGCGATCCTAGGCACGACTGCATGCTGTCCCAGACAAGTAGGTCCAGCATCTTAGTCTTCCCAGCGTGAAATCATGGGTACAAGCTTTAATGGTACAACCTGTCCGGTGTCCTGGAGGGAATCCCAAGCTCACGGGGACTTACGGAGGCCTTGAAACAAGAACACCTAGTCCGGCGGAAGGAGTATCCGAAGGAGAGGTATTCAGTGCCCAAGATTTAGGCTAATAAATCAAGTGGAAACGAATGTAATCGGTCCATTCGCCTCCACTGGAGTGGTATGACCTTAAAATAATTCTAGCTTATTCCATGACTGGTATAAAAATCAGACCAAAACATTAATAAAGTATTAATCTGCTTCCTTTTTAAACATCATGAAATATATGAAAGATGGACACGAATGGAGCAATTGTTAAGGAAAAAGTTTCACTTAGTTCATGTATTTAAAATTCTTAATTTTAGTGCGTTTAACCTTGACCAAACAAATGTACTAACCAGACATTAACATGCTAATACATTTAACTACAAGCTTCTGAAACAGGGTTATAAACGGTCATAAAACAGGCCGCCAGAGTCCATAAACGGTCAAGGGAAGGGCCGCTTACACACTGGAAAACCCTTTTTTTATTATTTTAAAAATTCACTGGCCATAAATGGTCTATCGTTGGGCCGCTAGACCAGGTCAAACGGTCTATCGTTGGGCCGCTAGACTAGGGCAAATGGTCTATTGTTCCACCGTGAGTAGCCTAGTGGTCCCTGGAAGGACCGTTTAGGTCAACCCGAGCCTAGAAACTCGAAGTTCATGACACCGGTCCGATGAAAACACGATTAATGCATGGATATAGCATGAAAATTAGGCTATTTACTGTCACAATATAGATAACTTAAAAACGCACATCATGGTATAGTTAATTTAAGGATTCTACTACGATTACATGTTATAAATTAAACGGGAAGAACAAGATTCGAAACCCTATTTGCATACTCTACTTAGAATCTGGAATACACTTATTTTAGATAGTCAAATTTGGGCAAATTAGACTCAAAAGAAAGCTAAGGACGAGATATATCTAGCCATGTTGTTTAATTAGATTGGGCCTAAGAGAAACCTACCTTAATTGAGGAAGAAAGAGAAGACGCCCTCATCGGAACCCTAAATCACGTCGCCGCCAATATCTGAAATTCTCCGTTCATGCGGCGGCGGAATGAAGCGCGCGCACAAAAACGCGGCGGTCGGGACGGATTTGAGCGACGGCGCGGCCATCGCCGAGTTCGATCTCCAGCCGGTCAAAATTTCCGAACGACAAATCCTGTCCAAACGCGGCGCCTTGTTGTGCAACGTTTTGCAGCAGGATCAAACGCGCGGTCAGGTCGGAACATTGCCAGTCGTAGAGCGGTTCGCTGTGTTCGTTGCTGATTAAAGTTTCGGTGATTTGAACGTCGGCGATTTTTTTCGTCGCGGCGGCTTCGGAAAGGGTTTCGCCGTTTGAGCCGTGGCTCAAAATTTCATCGCGCATCCGCGCGGCTTCCATCAACAGAAATTCCCACGGGCCGTTGATGGTGCGTTGCGGCGGCGACTCAAATGGCAGCAGTTGAAACGCGCCGCCGGTGAGGTTCAAAAGTTTTTGCAACGCGCGTTCGCCGGTCGAAGTGCCGATGACGGCGTGGATGATGCTGCCGTCTTCGATGTAGATGCGTCCGGCGTTCTGTTGCTCGGTGATCTCAAGGATGGACGAATTGCGGCCCAAACATTCCATTTGGATGATGTCCTGCAAGCCGACTTTGCGCAACATGCCTTGAAAGCCTTCGCTCGGTTTCCACGTCAACAATTCGTTGAGCATCGTGAAAACAGATTTCAATCCGTCGGCGGAACGCGGTTTTTCGATGAACAATTCTGCGCCGTTGGCAAGACATTCGGAACGACGTTCTTCCGTCGCCAAACCGGTGAGCATGACTTTCTTCAACGCGGGATGGCGGCGGGAAAGGATGCGGAGAAATTGCACGCCGTCGAGCACCGGCATGTTGGCGTCCAAAACGATGAGTTCGATCTGGCGCGTCTTGAGCGTTTCGAGCGCCTGATCGGCGGAGTTGGCGCAATGGATTTCCCACGAATCGTTGCTCCACGCGGAAAAAAGGTCGCGGATCGTGTCGAGGAAAACGCGTTCATCGTCCACGAACAAAACCCGGTTTTTCTTTTGCGGTTCGTTCATATCATCCGCGCAACCTTTGCGCGTCATTCCCTTGGTAGATTGCCTTTGTTACGATTCAAAAACAAGCGCAACTGCGGTTCAAGTCAACGCCGCGAGCGCGGTTTGAGCCGCCCGTTGCACGAAACGGTCGTCATCCTGCAACGCCGCTGTGAGAATCGGTTGCGCGCCTTTTTCGCGCAACTGGCCGAAAGCCGTCGCCGCCGCCAGCCGCAGGTCGCGGTCGGAATCAAACAGCAGATCGGCGAGGATCGCGAACGCCGGGTGCGCCGGTTTTTGCGTCCGCGTCGCGTAAATCATTTCCGTATCGGTCGTTGGTTTGGCGAGGTCCGCGCCGATCTGTTCCAAAAATTTGATGGCGCTTTGCCGCACCCAGTATTCCTGATGTTCCAACGCGGCTTTGGCTTGCGGCCAGTCCTCCGCAGCGAAAGGATAAAGAGGGGATTTGACGGAGCCGGTAGGGGAGACGTCGAGAAAACCCGGGATCGGCATGGAGCAGGCCGAGAGCGCCAAGCGTGCGCTGGGCCTCCTTCCCGACCGCCTGCGCCTGTGCGAGGACGAGAGAGGCGCTCACTATGACGGTGCGGCAGTCGGCTGACAAGGCGCAATATGTTCGGCAGCAGAAGGGTCACAGCCTGATCCTTCATCTGATCCTCGGGATGTTCGTGGTGTGGATCAACGTGATCTATATCAGCGCGAGCCCGAACCACTACTGGCACGCTTGATCGCGGTAGACGACCAGTCGCCTGTTCGCGGGACGTAGCAGAGCTGGATGTCTCGGGCGTCTAGCCACTGTTGGCTGATACCGAGCTGGCCCATGTAGTCCTTGAGCGCCCAGTCCTGTCCGATGACGAGCAGGTCAGGCATCACTTCGTCGATGAGGGTTGCCTGGCTGTTGTGGGTGAAGTTCAGCACCGTTCGGGTGACTGTGGCAAGGGCGGCTATCACTGTCGCCCGTGACAGGTAGGGCACTAGAGGGGCAGCGCCTTTGTAGCTGGCTACGAACTCGTCGGAGTTGATACCGACGATAACCTCTCCGTCTGGTCCAGCAAGGCGTCGGCACTGGTTGAACAGCACGATGTGGCCGGCGTGGATGGTGTCGAAGGTGCCGATGGTCAGTACCCTCACGTCCACGTTCCTTTCAACTTGCGTAGGTACTGGTTCTCGAGGACGAGGTTGACGCGGCCGTTGTGTTCCTGGGTGTGCCCGGTTGCGTCGATCACGCCGGGCCAGAGGGCTGGCATGTTCAGCAGTTCGGCGATCCGTGCTTCCCAGTTGATGGAAGTCGCCTTGTCGATGTGCTCTGGTGCTTGAGCCAGGACCGGTTCGAGTTGGTCGCGGTCGTAGACGCCCAAGTACATGTGCGGGCCACCGAACAACCAGGTGGGTTCGGTGGCGTCGATGATGTCCCAGAACAGAGGATGCAGGACTTCGGTGGAGTCTTGGAGGAACAGGAACCTGTCGTAGTACCTGCACGCGTATCTGAGTGCGGCGATCTCGTATCCGCCTGTGCGGTGGACCTTGACGGGACGGTGCTTGGGGATCGACTCGAGGCATCCCGCCAACCATGGGCTGTCCGGGTGTGAACCGATGACCGTTGGTAGCACGATTCCGCTTACGCCTCGTAGCCGTCGAGGAGTGCTTGGAGTTGGGCCAGGGTGTCGGGGTCGAGTCGGTCGATGATGGCGACGCCGGCTGCTTCCGCGGGGGTGAGGTGGGGGAGGCGGGCTTCGATGGTGTCGGCTGCCTCGAGGATGTAGTCAATGTCAGTCACGGAGGCTGTCCCTGTCGGATTCGATGGCGACGTCGAGGAGTCCGCGGGTGAGGGGGAAGATTTGGTTTGTGGGTGTGAGGACGCCGACTGAGGAGACGCCGTCTTCGTCCATCTCGTCGGAGACCTTGTGGACGATCATCACCCAGGCGGTGAGTAGCACGTCGGGTTCGACGGCCTGGTAGTAGTTGCGGAGGGCACACTCGAGGGTGTCTTTCGCGGCCTGCACCTCTTCGTCGGTGAGCTCGTCGCTCATAGACGACCTGTGTGGTCGTAGCCCGGGGCATGCTCCCACGCGGTTGCGTCGTCGCCTCGACGGCGAACGATGACCGGTTGTCCCCAAACCGACTTTGCTGCCGTAATGCTCAGTTTCAGAATTAATTGTTTCATAAAAATAAAAATAATGATTCACGTCATCCTATTATGAACTTAAATTACCAAATCATGATAAATTATTGATTACTAAAATAAAACCCTATGCGATTCAAATGAATCCTCTATTTGCTACAAGAAATGGATAATTTTGGACAAAAACATGATGTGCAACACAAGGATTTTTTACCTGCAGCAGCAGTAGCAGGAGGAGGAGGTATCGAGGCAGTTGCTAGAGGTGGCATATCAAACCCACTGATTCTTTTGCTGCACGAAAAAAATCAACATATGCATTCAGTTTTTGTTTGGGGGGGAAGTGGGTGGTGCCAACATATGCATTCGGTTAACAAGGAAGTACACAAATATCAGAATAAAATGATGCGTATGAAGAACTATGGTGATGATATTTTAATATACAATAATATACATGTGTATATGTATATTGACATAATGAGAGGGAAGGTCCCCCACACCTAACCAGAAGACACCTGGCAAGCTTCTAAAACCTTAAAGCGAATGAGAAAAATTCCCCTGCACCTAAGTGCAACAATAAGAATTAGCAGGAGGAAGGCCAGTTTCCATAACCGCTGAATGTATGCCAGACCAGATGGGGCAATGTCCATAAGCATTTGAGATATTCTCTCTAAATTATATTGAATCCCCTTTATGGAGTTGAGAGAAAACAAATGCTTGCACTGTAGCTATTTTATGGAACGAAATTACAATTGTAGCAAAAAAAATTCAAAAACACGTAAATAACCTCTTTGATCCTGAGGGGGATCGAGATCTTGATTGGCGATCAGATCTAGTCATTGAATGTGAGTATGACCTGTTCCTATGTCGTCCATCCCTGCCTCTATAATGATCCCTGTGTCTGAAAAAAACAAAAGAATGCACAAAGCAATGAAATGCAACATGTTGCTTGACTTTCCTAAGGGGAAGAAATAATTTGAGAGAAAAGAATTTTCATACATTATTCATGGACACAATGCTATCTACATAACCAGCCATTGTTCAAATATCCTAGATATCCAACTTGAGAAAGTTGTGGTGTTCTAGTCAAAGTTGGTAAACATGAAATTTATTATGGTGTCATGCAATCATGGAAAATCTTATTACTGCTAAAAGGTTCAATGCTAATCCATGGAGAACTCATGCAAGTTTTCAGGCCCCATCTTCACTTGTTATTTTTTTTTTGGAAAGTGGGTACCACCACTGTTGTATTAAATGTAAAAAAGGAATGTACAAGTATAGTCATCTTCTCTTGTTACTTGCATCTGTTTCAATGAAATTCAAATCTGGATATCTTGACTATCTAAACAAAGCTTATATATGGGCACATCCCAGTGCCATAAATTCTCAACGCCTTTTTTTCTTTTTCTTTTTCTTTTTTTGAAGGTGGTTCTCAGATGGCATACCATATCCCCCAAAAAGTTAAAGAAAACTGACATCATATAAGTTATAAGCAAAATGAATAAAAAGTTGCTCAACATGTTGGCCAATAGTGTATCTACTGCATAGGTAAGCGAGTTTGTACCATTTTGAGCAGGAAGGGGGAAAAAGCAAGGAGCGCTGTGCTACGACCTGATTGCCGTTGATCGCCAGGCCGGCGCCACCGGCGGAGGCGATGTAGTGGTAGACGCGCTCGAGTGCCGTGTTGCGCTCATCCACCCATTGCGCCCGCTGCGCAGCGTCTTTCGCGAGCTGCTCGCCGCGATCGATGTGGCCTGCGAGATCGCTTCGAAGTTGCCGCCCGAGCGTGGGGTCGAGGGAGGGCGCCGGCCGGCTGTCGTAGTAGGCCGCCAAAGCGTCTTGGAGCGCCGCGCCCGCGGTGGTGATGGTGTGGAAGTCGGTGCTACGTCCGCCCTGCAGGTACTCGCTGACCACCCGGTCATAGGCGACCAGTCTCTCCAGAACGGCGTTCGCCCTGCGGGCCAACCTGTCCGGCTTCACCCTTCTCGCCACGCGGTCCCTCAGCGCCATCCGCGCCACGCTCGCCGGGCGCACCGTCCTTACCGTCCACCCCATCGCGGCCGTCACGGCCGACCCGGCGGAGGGCGAGAGCTTCAGCGAAACCGCAGCCTATATCGTCGAGCAGGTGGCGATGCCGGAGACGATCCGCGCGGAATGGCTGAAGATCGGGTCGCGGGGCGCCGCCGCCCATGCCGCCTGGAACGCGCGCCGCGCGGCCGCCGATCCGGCGCTTCGCACCCGGTTCGACCGGCAGATCGCCGGCGAGTTCACGCCGCAGGACGAGCGCCGGAACGGTGTCGCGGCGATTTTGGAAGCGGAGAAGGAGTACCGGGACATGCCGCTGTTCATCGACGACGCGGGCGGGCAGAACATTCTGGAAATCCGCGCGAAGTGCCGGCGTCTGCACGCGCAGCACAAGCTCGGGCTCATCGTCATCGACTACATCCAGCTCATCAACGGGACGGATTCGCGGATGCCGCGCGAGCAGCAGATCGCGGAGGCGTCGCGTTCCATCAAGGCGATGTCGAAGGAGTTCGGCGTGCCGATCGTCGCGCTGGCGCAGTTGAACCGAAAATCGGAGGACGAGGAGCGCCAGCCGCGCATCTCGGACCTGCGCGAATCGGGCTCGATCGAGCAGGACGCGGACGTCGTGATGCTCATCTCCCGGCCGATGGGCGCGGAAAAGGTGAAGGACAAGGACGACGACGAGATGTCCGTCAGCCCGGACAAACCGTACATCGTGAAACGCGACCTGATCATCGCGAAGCAGCGCGCGGGCGAGACGGGCACGATCCAGCTCTACTTCAACAAGTCGCTGACGAAATTCTCGACGCCGGCGTGACGAAATCGTTCCCGGGCTCATTTTGACGAACGGGCCGGGGCGGGGGGCGTCGCTCTTTGCGGAACGAGACGTCCCGCCCGTCCGCCGCGGCCGAGCCATCCCCGGCTAGCTGGCTGCCCGAGCCGACTCCCGCAACGTGGCTTCCTGAGCCGACCCCGGCAACGTGGGTGCCTGAGCCGACTCGCTAGACTGGAACCATCACCCACCTTTAAAACCGTCCAGTGAGGCGGAGAAGGGAAGTGGCCATTGTCTGCACGTACCGTGCTGCAGGAAGCCGATATCGCGCGCGCTCTGACGCGCATCGCCCATGAGATCCTCGAATCAAAACTAGTCTACTCACAAAGTTGAATTAGTCAAGTCGGAATGAAAGATTCGTCGAAACGGATTCGAGTAAGATCCGACTTAAACCAACTTAAAAATGAGTAGAGTTTAAAGAAGTGTAGTGGTTCGTCTATCGAAAAGTAAACTTAGGCAAGTCGGATCAACGAATTTGTCATGTCGAAAAGAAAGATTCGTCGAAAAGGATTCTTGTAAGATTCGACTTAAACCGACTAAAAATGGAGTCGGCTATAAAGAAACGCTGTGATTCGTCTATCGAAAATTAAAGTTGGGCAAGTCGGATCAATCGGTTCGTCAAGTCGAAAAGAAAGATTGGTCGAAATGGATTTGAGTCGGAATGGAATCGAGTAAAAACCGAGTCATAGTCTGTTTTTTAGCGGAATAATTGAGTTTTTGATTGAATGGTGTAAAGTACTTCTTTCATGGTGTAAAGTTAGTGCTACAATGGTGTAATGCCTTATACTGAAATTACTATGCCTTATACTGAAATTACTATGCAACTTTTATCCGTTTTGAAACTGTTTTTAAAAAAACAACCTGATTATTACCTGTTACATCACATGAAGTTAGCTAATGCAGACATGGGGTAACCTTGTGTAACTTGGGTTTTTACTGGGATTTAAGATTTTTTACTCATTTCATGTAAGATTTTAAAGGTGATTTCGTTATTGTAGTATGGAAGCAAGTCAATCACCTGAAGAACTGTTTTTAAAGGCTCATACGCGTTTTTACAATTCATTAAAGGATTTGTACTTATCGAGCATTGAAAAAGCAAGAGATAAGACCTATGCAAGTAATTATTTCAAGAAGACTTTGTTCTACGAAAATCAATTAGTTCCACGTTATTCGGTGTTTTATCATTCACTTGCTTCAACCTTTATTCATTTCCAAAAAGTAGGGGGTCTTGATTCGTTGGAACAAACCTTAAATCGAGTGGATGAAATTCATTCTATGACATCCCTTGTAGTTGAACAAACCTTAATTATTCACATGACAAGACACGACCAGTTGGAACAATTGCACTGGTTGTATGTCGAAGCAATAGAATACAAGAACGTATCTGTTTTGGAGCTTATTGATACCGAACAAAAGATACTAAAATACAGTTCCGAAAAGATCATTTTACTCCTTGCCATTACTCAGGCTATTTATGATCTGCTAGAAGAGTTTTCAAATAGCAATAGCGAAATGGAACCGCTTGCGAATGATGAAAGTTTGATTATTCAAGAACCACCGGAGAATAAAATCACTCGTTCCCAACAGGTGTTAATTGCCCATTACATTTCTCAATTACTCGGAACCAAACACAAAAAGAACATCAGTAAATGTGCTGATGCACTACATATCTTCCTAGGCATTTCGTATTCCCAAATCACTCATTCGGAATTGTACAAAAAGCTTCTAAACCCTTTGACCTTTTCAAGTGAAAAGGCAACACTTCAAAATTTGCAGATAGTTAGGACATTTTTTGAAAATATCGGTTTCGTACCTGCAATTGATCTAATTGATTTGGATATTGAAAAACTAAAAAAGACTTTGAAATAACTCCGTTTCTTATCAATGTTCCCTCAAATCAGCCTGCTATTCAGAAAACCCAGAAACAAGATTGTAAACAGCAAAAGTAGAAAAATAATTTCACTAGATTTGATGTGCATGCTAGGAATTCACAAGTGAGACACCATGCTTCAAAATAAATGAATGTTTCCTATTTTTACTGTGGTAAGTATGGTCATGTCATGAATGATTGTTACATCATGAAGAAAAATGATTTACAAGCATGTAGAAATAAATCTGGTTCTAAAAGAAGGAAAAATGATTCTTATTTTTACTATGGTCAAATTGGACATGTTATGAATGATTGTGGTGTGAGGAGGAATGATGACTTGAGAGCAGGTAAAGGAAAAACTGTTTCTGAAAAATCAAGAAGTTTTGTAAATAACAGAAGTAAAATTGAAAGTTTTCAATCAATCAGCAAAAATTTGGTCAAAGGGAAATCTTTCTATTACTGTTATCACTGTGGAAAACTAGGTCACACAATGTCAAATTGTTGGCTGTTAAAGAGGAAAAATAAGTCTCATACTAGGGATGTTAAACCCCTCCACACACAAAAATTCACCACTTCTGCACACATGAATTAAATGAGTCAGAATGCATACTATCAGTATTGTGGTGAGCTCGGGCACATCATGAATAATTGTTTCTGGATGAAAAATGATGATTTAATTACTGTTGAAAGGTGGAGAGCACCGACTAGAGGTGCCACTAACCCACAAGGACCTAAGAAGTCTTAGGTACCTATGTATGCAAAATGAGAATCTATTTTGTCGGTGTGCCTTTAGAATAAAAGGAATGAAATGCTCATCCATTCAAAGAAGGCAAGGCACACAAATAAAGTGGGTAAGAAGAGATTGATGTGCTTCTAGGATAAATAAAAATCTGAAAATCTAAAATAAAAATATGTAGGTAAAATTCTTCTCACACTCTCCGAATAAAGCCTATGCATTCAGGTTGGTTATGAATTCTAATTTTTGAATTGTTATTTTAAGAGTTGTTTTAGTTTACTCCCTGCATTTGTCTGCATTTGCACTGTAGATATTGCATATGTTGTTAACTGTCTCATGCATACTAAGCTTCATGTGCATCTGCATGTATCCACTTCATGAGTGCATGTGCATGCTTGAGATTATCTATGTTTATGGTATATCAGCTGCAGAAAGGTAGATTAAGTCTATCCAGAACTCTCACCATGCGTGAGTACGTAACTTCGCCTAGTACCAGAACTTAGAGAAATCAAATGTTTGGTTCATGAGTGAATTTTTTTATCCTGAGTAAGTCTTTGAGTCAATAAATCTTGTGTTGAGAGGAAGTTTGAAAATTTTCAAATCAAAGTGCACTGCATACATAATTTGAGTCTTCATGTGTTTTGCATGATGAATATCATTTTGAACTTCTCAATGCATTTTCATTGCATACTCCTTATGTTTGGTTCAGTCTAGTGAACTAGTAAGGGGGAGTCTGTTTGTTGATTTTTGTCTTGTTAGTTGTCAAGCTCTTCCACTCTCTACTGCCTGTGCACAACTATCAATTTGGTATATAAAATGGTGATTTGTGGAAGGTTGGATTAGGTCCAACTGACCCCCCAAGAAAAAAGATCCCTCCACATACAAAAGCTCTGCCCCGAAATGACCCATTTCACAAAAATCCACACCAAGGAAGAAAATTACACAAAGTGCTAGAATTATAGGCCTTCATGCCACCCAGAACCATAGTGTCTGACATTCTGTTCCGAACCTACCAGGGAAACTCCAATATTCTTCAGCACATCCAAATAAATATTTACAGTGATAAACCTGGTCATGAAGATGCAAAGATGCTTTTAAAAAAAAAGAAAAAGAAATCTATTATTGAATCGCATTCATGAAAGCAGACTGGAATCACTGGATGGTGGAACTGGCAAATTAGCATTTCCTTCTGGTCAAGAACAACTGTTCGTAATGATGATCAAACAAGCAAGCATATTATATGTTACATCCATCAAAATGATGATCAAACTTGGTACCATGGTTCCATCTCACTCATCCAACTTTCTAACTAATTTTGGCTTGTCTCATTTAAATTGTTCTCAAATTCAACAGGAAACCCCAGGCTGAAACAACAAAGGATAGGTTGCAGGTGCTGGTGCTCCCTAGCCTTACCCAGCCCACCCAGGGGTCATCATCAACATCAACAAAAAAGACAGTCCAAGCTTCATCAGACCCCTATTATCACTTTCATTTCTCTCGCTTAAAATGGCTCTCTAACAACACACAACATACCCATTTCATCATGCATTTTAGCTCCTACAGCTTGCTGCACTGTTACGAGTTTATGTTGCTGCTAGATTGCTTTTTCAAGATGGAAGGCTACAATAAAGTAGACAAGAAGATGCATATAAAACCAATGACATGATTAGTAGGAGCATCTTACCTTTTCAATATAAGAACGAACCATATTCTCAATGTCTTGGACAATGCTATCCGGTTGGCCCTCTACATTCAGGCTTAAACATGAGGACCTCAAACAAGAGAAAGAATGCAAAACATTATAAAGAAAAATCAGTAACAAAGGAAGAACCTACCAACAGCAACTTTTGTAAGTCCAGGAAGGTCAACAAGTGTCAGATTTACAACTGCCAAGGTCAAAAGTACACTGCATCAGAACAAGATCATAAACCAGGGGAGAACCAACCAAATTCAAACTGCCACATGAAATACATGAGAATGATTGTCTTCAAATATCCATCTTGGACAGAGATATTCTATTATGAATAAACAAATATCTCCCTCAGTTGGAAATTAAAAAAAGGGGGAGGAAGCCTTGTGCACAAAAGAAAAAGAAGAAGAAGAAAGGGAAAGGAGGAGTCCATTCTGGACTCCATACGGTCTGTTTGGAGCATATCGTATCATACCAGGGGAAGGCCAAGTTGACCCAGATCACTGATCCAACAAACCTTGCTCCGCACACATATCTGACCATGAATTGTCACAAATATTTCTTGTAAAATAACTACCCTTTATATACCATCCCTTTTTAGGCACTCATAATGGGTAGAATGGTGAAAGTGAGAGGGGGTGCATCTAACCTACATGCACCCTGAGGTGCATTTGATCCATTTCCCAACATATATATATATATATATATATATAGAGAGAGAGAGAGAGAAACTCTGCGGATAGCCGAATATGAACGAATTCACACGGCTTTTCGATCACCCAACGGGATTTTTCATTACAAGAGAATGTCCTTCGGGCTCAAAAATGCTGGCGCCACTTACCAAAGGGTGATGATGAAGATATTCGACCAGTTGCTCTACAACAAAGTTGAATGCTACATTGACGATTTGGTCGTCAAGACCAAGAGAAGAGAAGACCACCTGAGTGATCTCAGGATTATATTCGAAAGGCTGTAGCAGTTCGAGATAAAGATGAACTCGATGAAATACGCCTTTGACATTTCAAGTGGTAAATTCCTCGAGTTTGTCATCAAATATTGAGGAATTGAACTAGACCCCTCCAAGATAAAAGCTATATAGGAGCTTCCCCCTCTGAAGAATTTGACAGAGTTGTGGTCATTACAAGATCGATTACCTTACATCTGCTGATTTATTTCCAATCTGTCGTGACGATGTCAGCCCTTCCACAAGCTGATGATGAAAGACACACCATTCTACTAGAGCCAAGAGTGCCAAAAGTCCTTTAACCAGTTGAAGGAATATCTGAAAACCCCACCAGTGCTGGGGGCACCTGTCAAAGGGTGGCCGTTGATTCTATATATAGCCGCCACTGAATATTCACTAGGAGCAATGTTGGCCCAAAACAACGACGAGGGCAAAGAGTAGGTGCTTTACTACCTCAATCAAAGATTAGTTGGGGCGGAAGGACAATACACCCCGATCAAGAAGGTTTGTCTCACACTGATCTTTACGGTCAAGAAGATGAGGCATTACATGCTATCCCATGAAGTGCGGCTATTATTAGGGGTTGATCCAATCAAATATATACTGTCCCAACCAGATTTGAAAGGATGACTGGGCAAATGGGCCATCATATTGACGGAACTTGGTATCACATATGTGCCGCAAAAAGTCATCAAAGGCCAAGCCATAGCTGATTTCTTTGCAGCACATCCAGTGCTTGAAGATTTCCTATTGATTACGAAGTTTCCAGATGATGAAACACTTGAAGTGGATTAAGTCTGTCAAATTGTATGGCAGCTGCACTTTGATGGGGCATCCAGAACAAAAACATCCCAAATAGGGCAGACGAGGATTAGGGTCGGAGCATGCATCATCCTCAAATCCCCAGAAGAAGAAGTGTTACATACATCATGTGCAATCAACAAGTCTTGCATAAACAATGAGGTAGAATATGAAGCCCTAATTATCGACCTTCTGATTGCTCTTCATATGGAGATTCAGATGTTGCAAGTATTCAGTGATTCAATGCTGATCGTCAAGTAGATACAAGGACAGTTTGATGTCTGAAAGCTCGAATTACTTCCTTATTGCACTAAAGCGAAGAAGCTCATGTAGAGATTCTACTTCATTGAAATAGACCATATTGGCCAAAATCAAAATGCTCAAGCAAATGCTCTAGCAAAGCTAGCAAGCTCACTGACAGTCCCTCTAGATGCATCTCTCAATATAATTGTGATAAATAGATGCCAAGTTCCCACCATGATAGAGGAGTCGGGTGAAGAAGAATATGGAGCTACAACAGAAATAGTCGGCTCACCCGACTGGAGAGTGTTGTGTCTGCTGCTCTTGCTGTGTGCTGCCGCCGATGGTGCACGACGTGGAGAGCTCGGTGCACTGGCGGCGACGGCGACTCGACGCGGCAGGCAGCGTGTCGCTGACGGCGCCGACGAGCGCGAGCAGCGCCGGCACGCTGTCGCGCAGCTTCATCTTCTGGACCGCGTCAGGCTTCGCGCCGATCAGGGCCGCCACCGCGGTGGGGCCGCCCAATTTGGAGATGATCGAGGAGAATGATTGCATGTCCTGCACGGTACAAAATGTCCGGGACACGGTCAAGACCAATTGCGCGCTTCGGTCCAGTACACTCCTTTCATGAGCGAAGCAGCGCGCCTAAAACACCTAGCGGCCATGGCCGGGTTCGAGTCTTTGGCCGCGTTTGCGCGGGCAGCGGGCATCCCAGAGGGAACAGCTCAAAAGCAAGTCAACCGGGGCTCGATCCCGAAGAAATCGGCCAGCCTCTATGTTGAGGTTGCACGCAAAGCGGGCATCACCGGTCTCACTGAGGACTGGCTCCTATACGGAAGGGGCCTCGCGCCGAAGTTGAACCAGCAGGCGAAACAGCTTGTTCACAAAAATGTTACCTCCGATACGGTGGAGGTGCGACGGTTTGACATGAGCCATCATACGCTAATACCGTTGTGGAGGGCCGTGGGATTGGACGGCATGGCAGCGGGGGCGACCATGCACATTTCGAGAGTATTGGACGATTCGGTAACGGGGCCGGATCATTTGCGACACATAAAATCCGCGTTTGCTGTGAAAGCATGGGATGACCGAAACGCGCCGTGGTTGAACAGCGGGGCACTGCTTTTTACAGATCGATCGCCCCCTCGGATCAATGATTGGGCCATCTTCGGCGGACAAGAAACTGACGACGGATTGCAGGACGCCACCATCGGTGTATTCCTGCGGCGCACGGAGGTTGGTTGGCATGTCCAGGTCGGCAGCAACCGGACCACCCTTCGCTTCGACACGCATCGCGTGGCTTGGCGGGTCGTCCACATAACCCCCTGACTATTATCGTTTTTCTGGCGGCGCTATAAATTTGTCCGGCGACCGGACATTTTGTCTTGACGACAGCCGGACATTTGGTACTCTCCTCCCGATCACACGACGGGAGAGAGCAGTGAGCCTCACAGCCAAGACCGAAGCCGAAGCGCAGGACCTCGCGGCCCAGCTCCGCGCCGAATACGCCGGCACCGACTGGCAGGTTTCCATCGAGCCACCGCTCTACGACGGCGACGTGTTCCGCATCGATCCCACCACCGGGACCGCGAACCAGATCGGCAGCTACGGCACGACCACCGACGGCAAGGTGATCGGCTCGAGCGGCGACCTGTTCGGCGTCGTCGGCTTCGGCATCTACGCCACCGTCAACCTCGACGGTGACAAGACGGTCGACTACCTCGCGAAGCTCGACCCGTTCAACAACTGGAAGGCGACGCTGATGCCGCAGCCGACCGGCTACTCGAAGATCTTCGGCCTCGGCTTCTGGGGCGGCAAGATCTACGGCTTCGTCGACGACGGCTACGACGCCAACACCGGTCGCATGATCCAGATCGACGCGCGTGCTCGTCAGAATGAATCAACCAAATTTCGTCGTAGGGATCGAGCGGGAACAGGTCTTGGGGTGACGTCACGGCCACCGGTATGTCGCAGGGGATTTCGTAAATCCAATGGGCAATCCATCCCCGGCCTCCAGTTTCGTCCACCAAGAGCAACTTTTTGGGGGACGGGGATTGGCAGATTTTCTCCATCCAGGGCCTAATGCCTTGGTGATGATCCGGCTGTGGAGGCAAAGCACTGATGTAGAGTGAGATGAAAATCCCGGCCGCGCCCAAGCCTGCAATCAGCATGGCGGCCTTGTTTTCAAACGCCCACCAGCCCTGAAGTCCCATCACAATTAAAAGGCAAAACCCAAAAGTACTAAACCCAGTTGACATAGGGAAAAATATCTATACTAAGCTTATACACATGTAAGAAATTCTTGTCTAGGATATCTCTAGCTAAAAGAGCAGTGAGGATGCATCATTGCAACTTGCTGACAATATTTCTTTGTGCTTTCAACAATTTCCAAGTGCTAAAGGAAAAATCATACTCTACGGTTCTTCCAAAGCATGATTCTAATGATTCCCAAAAGAAAATTCTTATTCCTACTGTACTTCCGAAGCATGATTCTAATGATCTATAGGTTTTCACTGCCCGCTCAATAAATATCGTAAGGGGATTTTGCATATATCCTGTTTAAAATCAATATATGCAAAATGCATCTTATGGAATTTGTATAAAGCTTTGTCGCATGTATGGTTATCATACATGCATACAACCCTTGACATCCCTCCACCTCTATCTGTTCAGAGTCTTCAGACCCCACATCAGGAGAAAGTCAACCACGTTGATGTAACACTGGCATTGTTTAATTGCATAATAAAGTTCTCTTTATGTAAGGCACAAAGATACGCAAAGCTCTTTATCTCTTCCATCTTTCTCCTTTTTTGTCTCTTCTTTCCCACACCCTTCTATCGTTCTCCTCTTAGGGAATGTACAGGCTGATGCAGTGGCTGTTTACTGCTAGGGAATAGCAGTCATTGACGTGGTAGAAGCAGTGGCTGTTGGTTGTCCTAGTGGTTGTTGTCAATTGCAAAGGAGGCTGTGGGAAGGAAAAGGCAGGGTACAGGTGGGAATAAATTTGGTAGAGGCATGACTGACATCTTAGAAGGAGTTTTTTCTTACCTGTGGAAGTGTTAGCTTTCTACTGTAGATCAGATGTGGGCCTTCTTCAGCACTAGAAGAAGTCAGTCGGCAATTCAGATCAATTCTCACCTGTAGAAGCTCATCCCTGCTACTGTTTGTTTGAGTATATGGAAAGGGAATGATGTTGTTTTTCAAGGCTCAAGACTCTACATTGAGAATATCTGCTTTAGAACTGCTAGCCTTCTTTATAACCGGAGTAGATATCTCGCCAAAGTTCGTGTAGCTCCCGTCTTTACGAGCCTGCAATCTCTTTGTAAATTGTAGGGCATGATTCTTTGAGGGAGAGGAACATCTACCTCTATTTATTTATTTAATAAATTTGGTACTATAGTCTACCCTTTTACGGAGAAAAATGGTTTTTCACCTGACATGGTCTGATCCATCCATGTCAGCCAACCCAAACTTAATTTCCAAACCTCATTTGCAAACCACAAAGGTCAGCCGGTCCAAACCTAAAATCCAAACACTATCTTCAAACCATAAAGGTTAGCCAGTTCAAACCTAAAGTCTAAACTCTGGTGTCTACCACCAAGGTTACTGCTCAATCCAAAAACCCAATCCATACCACCAAGGTCAAGCCACCTCAAATCTTTGGCCTATACCACAAAGGTCAAGCCACCTGAAACCTTTAGCCCATACCACCGCAAAGGTGAAGCCATCGATTTTACACCTTCGGTCGGTGCTACAAAGGACAAACCATCAATTTTCAATCTTTGCCTCAAACCATAAGAGCCAGTTATATGAAAGACTCAAATCCAAACCCCCAATTTCATGTTGTTCCTAATTCGAACCATAAATCCCCATTGTTCTACCGCAGCCAATACATCACTAGCTCACAAAACTCTAAGCTCCGAATCATTAGTTTTCAAACCACAAAGGTTAGCCATCCCTCAACTTCAAATCTTTGGCTTCCAAACCACAAATGTTATTCATCCCTAAATTTCAAATACTTGATCTCCAAACCATAAAGGGCAGCCAACCTAAATTTCAAACCACAAAGGTCAGCCAACCTAAATTCCAAACCTTCAGTTACAAACTATGAAAGCCTGCAAACCCTTAATGAGCATGACAATTGTCCCAGATCCCACAAAGGGCCACATCCGTGGAGCATTAAGCCACTCAACTTGGAAGTTGTGGAAGCTCTGAAGTTCTCCTAATGCACGATCCTAACATGATAATCTGGGAGGAACTTGCAGAAAAAAAAGGAAAAAAACTCATCAGTATACAACAAAGGTCAAATCTTACAAGCAATGTTGGCATGGAAAATATAACTCAAGCAGCAATAAATGATTACCCGGCGAGTCCTCTGGCTTAGAAGAAACGTTGAAGACAAAGTTCCGGGCAAAGCCAGAAAAGTAAGACCCAGGTGAAGAACTTCAAATGAAGTTCCGGACAAAGTCAGAAAGGCAAGATCCAAGTGAAGAACTTCAAACCTAACTTCACCCGAGTCTAGAAAGACGAGACGAAAAAAAGGGTGTATCCCAACTTGAACTCCAGGTAAAGCCAAAAAGGTAAGATCAAGGAGGAGGGAAGCAAAAGACACTAGTATTCTAGAGCCCGCTGATGTACATGAGAAATAAATGCAACAAAAAAAGGGGGGGATGAAGAGCAAAAATATTTCGGGCCCCAAAACAAAAAAAAATCTGGGTGTAGCCCTCATTCTCAACCCTAGTGATATGATTTGTAATTCAACCTTAGAGTTGGCTTGGTGGAGTGGATCTATGTCACTTTTTTGAAGTGGTGCGCGCCCTCCTAAGTACTCCTCTGGAATTATGTGCAAAAAAAGAGAGAAAAAAAGAGAGAGAAGAGAAAAGAAAACCCACTGCCGAGTTAAGAAATGATTTCTTCAATCAAATTGACGGTAAATGTCAGATGACCCGACACAAAAAGCGCGATAACACCAGACGTTAGCCTAAATTTTAATGGCAAACTTTGCGAAGACTTGGTGATAACACCATACGACCGGAAGACCGCTGGAGGAATTGGAAGCCTGCCGGCCGTGTGACGCCGACCGTTTTCCCGACAACCGTTCCTGCGGTTGCAACCATCGCTGAGATCGTCTGTCGCTATTATCGAATCCAAATGAAGGACCTGCTCGGCCAGCGCCGCCTCGCCAAGTATGTGCGCCCGCGCCAAGTGGCGATGTATCTCGCCGTGGAAATGACGGCAAAATCCCTGATAGCGGTTGGCTACGTTTTGAACCGGGACCACACGACAATTATCCACGGGCATCGCTTGGTAGAAAAAATGATTGAGCGCGATGCGGCGTTTGAAATCCAGGTCATGACGATCCGAAAGCAGATCGACGTTTGGATTTCCCTATTTCCCGAAGCAACTGATCCGGTCATCACCACCAAGCCTGAGCGTAAGCCACGCCCGCAAGAGTGGAGCGAAGACGAATGCCGCATCCTTCTTGAGTTGAAGGCCAACGGCTGTCGCGGCGGCGTTATCGCCCAAAGGATCGGAAGATCAAAGAGGGCTTGCGAAGAGAAACTTTCCCGACTGAGGGAGGCCGCACATGCAACTCCATGAGCAGATCACCCACACCAAGCGAGCCTATGACTCTGCAAAGCCTCGTTCGATCCGAAAGACCGAACTGCATCGGGATCACGTCAAGCTGGTCTTGAAGCAGATTCGCAAGGAAATCCGGCAGGACAAGCGCAAATGACCGTTCACACGCGGTTCGACAGGTTCGCACTAGGTCGTCTGCCGGTCGGCACGATGAACAAGACCGAGCGCGCCTATGCGGACCACCTCGAACTGCGGAAGCGGGCAGGAGACGTGCTTTGGTATCGGTTTGAGGGCGTGAAGCTGCGTCTCGCGGACAAGACATTTTTCGACGTTGATTTCCCCGTGATGCTTCGCGACGGTACGCTCGAAATGCACGAGGTCAAAGGCTTCATGCAGGACGACGCGAACGTGAAGATCAAGGTCGCGGCCGGGATGTACCCATTCAAGTTTTTCATCGTGCGCAAGTCGAAGATCGGCTGGAGCATGACGCCTGTTCACCGTGAAGAAAATAATCAGGGAGAAGTAGCATGAGTACCGAAGACGAACCGCATACCCCGAGAGAAATCGCTCAGGTCAAGGTGGAGCGCGCAGTGCGTGACGCATGGCTGGCGATGCAAGAGCTTGTGACGCTGGAGAATGATCCGGTCGCGGCGCCCTACGTGAAGACCCAGGAATCGGAAATCTGGGCGATCAAGTCCAAGGCCGATCTGGTCCTGAGCCATATTCGCACTCCTTTGCGGGCGGTGTCGTGATGGGACGGCCTTCAAAAGAGATCATGGACTTCATGGAAGCGCACGGCGTGGAGTCCGACGAGATTTGGGAAGTGCATGGCAATTCCTGGGTCATTAAGCACAAGGCGCTGGAGCGCGTTGCAGCTGAGAAGGGCATCGTCTGGGAGCGTCCGGCTGTCATCGAGCATGACGCGGCGAACAAGATCGCCGTGATCTGCGTGTTCGGAAAGCTGGGCGAGCGTTCGGAATGGTCGATTGGCGAGGCGTCGCCAGCGAACAACAAGAATGCCTATTGCCTTTGCTAATGTTTTTGCTCTGTTTCAGTTTTGTGTGCATATTAGACCTTCAGAGGAGAACTCTGCAGCAATGGTTAATAGCTTCAATTAAATAAAAATGGTCAATGAATACTCTTCCTTCCCCAAGTAGGAGAGACTCCCATTTTTACAATGTTCATGTCTGACAGAGATGAGACAGTGTGGGTTATTATGTCACAGGTTCCAGAAGACCATGGTACTTTCAGCATAAAATTGCCTCATGATCTCCTCCTGCAAGGCATACATCCCAGTAACCACACATATAATGCCCTTTCCACAGGTCAATGTCCTCCACTCTTCTGTCTACAATTTGTCACATACAGCACGGTTCCAAAAAAAATCAATCCACAAACAAAAACATGTAGTAGGGCCATCTTGGACATAACCTGACATTTGCTCTGACTTCACCTGTTTGTGCTCAATATGTCTTTCCCTTTACTAATATTCATCCTTTTGGTATTCTTTATCAACTACTCACTGCTTTTCATTCTGGAGGAATTTGTCTCAGCCCTTTCAAAAAAAAGAGAAAGGAAGGAAAAGTGAATAAGGAAAAAGCATTGGTTCAAGAAAGCCTAATGAGGAACCCAAAGGGAATGTGATGAACCAAGCAAAAATTTAAATTTACCAGGTCCTAGTGAACCTAAAACAAGCTATCTCATGTCTCAAAAATAATACAACCTGGATCAAAAAGTTTCCTCTCTCTATAATACAACCTGGATCAAAAGTTTCCTCTCCCTCCCTCCCTGCCTCCCCCTCTCTCTCTCTGTATGTGTACATAAAAACTTAGAGATATCAGGTTTTACAAGAAAAAAGAGCTTTTAATTTTCAATCCCAAGTTAACCTTTTTGACATAGACACCATAAATAGAAATCCGATAACTTTGAACAATCCACATATGTAGTTCATATGATAGTTAATAGTTTCAATGAAATGTATATTTCTTTGCGTGTGTGTATCTACACTTGGCTTTATGTTTTTCAACCACTGCCAATCACTGTGGACATCAGCAGCAGCAACAATGACAACATTGTACCATCAATCTGCAGTCAACTAGGCCCAATTGCGAGCTGCTGCCTGGCACCAACAAGGTGTTGCCATGAAATACGCAGCCAAGATAGTAAGTTGGACAATGGAGGTTTGTCGGAAGTCCCATGAGAACAGCTACCAGATGGCAAAACCATCATCTTAGTTGCACAGTTTAAGCCTAAACAACCTGGGATCAACCATAAAAGATCCATCCACCACCAAGATAATCAGCTTCAGGCAGAAATTTTATTGTGGTTTGATGATACATAAAATGCGAGACCATACACAAGAAATCTGTTCTTCAAAGACAGAATTTAAGTTGAGTAATGATAGCTGGACATGATGGATAAAAGAGGAAATGGAGAACATTCTTGCAGTACAGTAAATAAGCAAATTTATTACAATCTAACATGGATTGTATACAAAAGTAAGGGTGTGGCAAGCAGCTGAAAAACTCGTACCTGTACAAATACTCAATCCTATGTTACAAATGAAGCCATCTTATGTTTATGTTCCCACAAATGGAACCCTGATGGTACTCAATGGAGAAATCAAAGTCCTTTAGGTACTCGAGCCACCTCCTCTGTCCCATATTAAGCTTCTTCTGGGAAAATAAGTACTTCAAGCTCTTGTGATCAGAATATACTACAAAAGATTCTCCATATAGGTAATGCCTCCAGATCTTTAAGGTAAAGATGCCAGCAGCTAATTCCAAATCATGGACAGGATAGTTTTCTTCATGCTTCCATAATTGTCTAGAGGAGTAAGGTATCACCTTCCCTCGCTGCATTAGAACACAACCTAAACCAATACCCGATGCATCGGTGTAAACTTCAAATCCTCCTTGTCCAGAAGGTAAGGTCAACACAGGGGTAGTGGTCAAACACTCCTTCAAGGTCTAAAAACTCCTTTTACAATCCTCTGACCATTCATATCGATTCTCCTTACGGGTCAGTCTAGTCAGGGGTACTGTAATCTTGGAGACATCTTTGATAAATCTTCTATAATATCCACCTAGACCTAAGAAACTTCTAACCTCAGTTACATTTACAGGCATTTTCCAATTTCTTACTGCCTTCACCTTAGAAGGATCTACTACAATACCATCTTTGGAAATGATATGACCCAAAAAGGATATCTCTTGCAGCCAGAACTCACATTTACTAAATTTGGCGTATAGCTGATGATCTCTCAATATCTACAGAGCCATTTTCAAGTGCTCCTCATGCTCCTCCTTGCTCTTTGAGTAGATGATAATGTCATCAATCAATATCACGACCCACTAATCTAAGTAGGGTCAGAATATACTATTCATCAACTACATGAAAGCTGCAGGGGCATTTGTTAGTCCGAAAGGTATTATAACAAATTCAAAATGCCTATACCTGCTCTGAAATACCGTCTTAAAGATATCCTCATCCTTGATCCTCAATTGATGATATCCTGATCTGAGATCAATCTTCAAGAAATACTGCGCTCCAAATATTTGATCAAACAACTCATCGATCTTCGGTAATGGGTACTTATTCTTAACAGTAAGCTGGTTCAACTGGAGATAATCAATGCAAAGTCTTAACATAAGATGGGCGTCCTCGGCTTTGAATCTACTGAAGCTCAAAGGCTTAAGGAGGCGACATCACCCTGACACCACAGTCACGATATCCTTGCCCATCGTCTTCCTCGGTGCTATTTAGGATTTATTTTTATTTGTAATTTTTTATTTACGCACTCCATGTTGTAAAACTTGTCTTTTTTAATTAAGTGAAAATCATGTAGTTCTAATTTCTGTCTCTAGATTTCTCTCTCACCTCTTTCTTCATCTCCCTCTCCCTCTCTTTTTTCTCTCTCTACAACCCTCCAAATTTTATTAGATAGATTTACTTAATGTCATTTTTATTTTTAAGTTACATATAATCATCTAAGTTCGCGTTCCACCTAGAACACAAGATCTTCAATTCGTAAAACTAAACCTCTCAGTGGATTAGACTTAGACTTGCCGGAGTACTATGTTATTTTTTCTATTGCGAGTTCAGTAAATAATTTTAAGATTGATTACCGCATGTGTTTTAACGATGGGCCTCGCAACAAGTCAATTTTTTTTGCGCCTCTTTCCACTCCTCAATGGTTCCCAAACAGTGGGGAAACATCCAAAACCACAATTTCAACCTTCCACAAGCCGAAAGGGATCAAACCATCCACAAAACGACTAAGAAATGGGCAATTTTCACAAATCCACCCAAAACGACTCACGTGGGCAACCGGCCTCCTATAGCCCCCAAATAACAACTAAACAGAGTTAAACTGGCGGGAATCGAATCCCAACATGCCAGGGGCTCAAATGATACCATTTGAACTAAAAACTGTCACCTAGAACGATGATCTCGGCTCACAGCCCCGAAATATGCTTTTGCCCTTAAAGCAAGAAAACCCTCTCAAACTCACACCATTCAGCCTGAAATCGCGAGAGGGAGCAGGAAATCAGTAGGGTATCCATCCCCCTACCTCCACCGAAGATCTCGCGTGTCAAAACGGCCAAATCCACACCGAAAACTATCACACGAACAACTCAAGTTAGCTTCGAATCCACGAATGGGATCACGCCAACACCACGCTCTGATTCTCGCGTCGTCACGCCCCAGGTCAACTCCACGTTGTCACCACCTCTTCCAGCTCTGCCACGGTCGCACGCCCCGGGGGAAAGGAGAAGAGAGGAGAGAGAACGGAGGGATAGAGTGAGAAACATGAGTGAGGAGAGGGGAGAGAAGGTGAGGGTTTAAAAAAGAAAAGAAAAATAAAAGAAATTACAAATATTTCTCAAATCTAAATTTCGGCCCGAAATTCCATAAAATTAAAAAAATATAAAAAAATAGCATCTGCGATCCTCGAAAAGAGTACAACGCACCTACTGCGTCTCGAAGTCTCAGAACTCAACGGTTCACTCTCCACGGTATTTCACAAGTTATATAGGGGGAAAATCGAAGTGGATCGTAAAACACGATCTAGGACCCACGAAACCACTCCGAAAGCTCTTCGATTCCGATCTGAAGGATCCAAGATATTACATCCTCTCCTCCTTTAAAAAATTTCCTCCTCGAAATTTAAGGAGCTAACAGGGAACAGGGAAGAACAACCCAAATGGCTGACAATGCTCTCCAAGCTCTAGCCAAACCTCAAACATAAAACACGAAAATATGATACCACGATTCTCGAAAACACAATGTAGAGGAACACAGCCAGACCCCGATCACAAACAAGATCATCATGCTCTGGATCTTGAAACACACTGATCCATAGAACGATAATGACACACAAAGGAACACAAGTCTGGCACCTCCAAATCATGGCAATATCGCTATCATCTCACATATCGAGGAGACACGACCCATGCCATGAAACAGCCACCGATAAAAACTCATACTCGGTAGACAAGACAAGCATCAGCTCTTCATGGGGAAAATAATCATCTCAGCTGACTACTCCAACCATCAGCTTCTATGCTATAACAACAATCGAAACTGGCACACAGAACGTCAATGACAGCACTGAACCACAAACACAATCAAGTCGGTCCTACTTAGACACCACATCTAACTCGAGTTTCACGCCAACTCTACCCTCTCAGGAGAGCACAGCAAAATCAACCGATAAGATCACGGTCCACACAATGCCAAGCTCAGACTCATATAATAAAATATTTTATATAGTCAACCCCAAATAATGAGATAAGATTATGACGACGACGAGGACGATGATACAATAAACATTTTATGAGTGTCATCTGAGAACTGCACGAAACACAACGCGGATGGCGAGTTTGGACATTGTAAACTATTCCCAATAAGTGGATGACATTAGGCATCTTAGATCCCTACGTATTTCAGAGACAAATCATTTAACTAAAATTGACAATTAGACGATGACGGTCTCAAAGTTGGGCGTCACGTAAGCAAACATCACCCAAGAAAATAATCACAGGCTACACTCTGCAAAGCCACGCGATGAATTCCAGAAACTCAAAAATGGAACCCACAAGGATAGGTGAGATTTGTTTAAGCACTCGTCACAACCTCACCGCCTGGACAGCTCGTTCTGTGCATCCAAGGATGGATTCTGGGTATCAATCTTTTCCACTTGACACTGGATGCACCGCCCAAGGAGCAGCCCCTAGCCACAGTCCAAACAAAAACTATTAGACACATCACTTGGTCAACAGTGAAGTTGTAGATTGCACCTATTCATGTTACTCAGGAAGGATAGTGATGGCTGAAGTGAAATCCTATTCCGTAAAGTCTGAAACCCCACGCTTCACGGAGCAATGAGAAGAATGTGAGGTAGACACCATTAAGTATTGACCCTTCTGCTTAAAATGCTCAGTGGCCACTTGGAAGGGTCTCTCATGCTTAAAATCTCACATGGAGCATAGTTATCACGTCAAATATTGCAACTAACCACCCGTGTCTCAACTAGACTCCCAGAAGATAATTTCACCTTGCTCACCGACCAACCCCAAGTCCTTGAGCCTCCTCTCTTGGTAATATTCCAGAGTGTCCAATTCCAGCTCCCTCTCTTCAAAAATCTTATCAATCATCTGGAGAACCTTCTTCTCCCCTTCACGTATCCAAACTGCTAGATCCAATCTTGGGTCCAAATCTCCTGCTTCTCTAAGCTTTTCATCCTGAGAAGTTCAATTGCAGGTTTAGATAAATCAACAAAAGTAAAATTGCCGAACATCATTAAAGGAAAGGTAGAAGGCATCCATCTTCTTACGTCAACTTCCCTAAAATTTTGTGCACAATTTCATCTTGGAAAGACCACAATTATTATATAACGATGAAACTTGATATAGTAAATGAGAACTCAAGGTAAGTCTCTAAGCAAATGCAGTCAGCTAAGAATTCTCTAATGAAGTCCATGGCAAACATAAAGATTTAAGCTATTGTAAGCCTCGTCAATGCGCTCAGCCTCCAATTCTGAAATAAAATCCATGACAAACATAAATGCCAAACAATTTTCACATTTATTTAGATTATTTTTATGGGACCTTCCCCAACTATTATCTGCTACATAGAAAGGAAGCCAATTATTCAGGTTGGCCTTGCGAATTCTATCTGCCTATTATCAACTTACTAGGAAAGGAAACAAGAAATCCCACCAGCATTCTGACAAGCAACTTGATTTTGTCAATCTCTATCCCATTTGACAGCCTTACTATTTCGGTCGCATGCTAAACCTGACACAATAATGGTTTAAATGTTGGGCACCCATGGGTGCCATGGATCGGTAGTGCAACTATTCTAAGCCCATGCATTCAATGCATTAACAAAAAACAAAAATAGAACAAAACAAAACACGACAAAAAAAACCTAAAGAAACATGTGATCCGACATCCCTTAACCCTATGATCCGACAACCCTCTATCAATGGATGGGAAGTGCAACTATTCAAAGCTCATGCATTTAATGCACTTAAATTCTTATTTTATTCAAATCAATATTCACCTTTTGTGCTATTTACTTCATCGGGTGTCCATTTGATCTCGCATCGCCATCTCGTTTGTCTCAGGTGTAGAGCCAGTGATCTCCTATACCCTGTCCCGAAGGAAGGTTCTCCAGACTCCCAGACAACGCGATTTTGACGAAAATGAGTGTTAATGAATAGTAACTTTTAACAATTCACTTTAGGCGCATTAAGGCTAAATTTCGTTAATTTCGCTACCATTGCAATTCTATGGTCTGAAATGAGTTTTTTTCGTCTTCTACGTTACTGTCGACCACCGAGCCTCACTTTGTGCTATACGGCCCCGATGGGAATCCCCGGTTCGCCCTTTGGCAACCGTTTAGCCCAATCGAGTCCCTTGAATCATGATCAAAGTAAATACAAACAAGGCTTATTACAAGCACAGTTTGGGTCCGCGGGCTTGCCTAGCCATGGCCATGACTTGACCTCACTTCGAGTCCGATAAGTCTTCGGGTCGGACCTGTTCCTGCTAGGTTTAGTCCCCTTTTCCCAACACTAAATCATGCTAGATCATAGGCACACATATGTCCAAGGGATTACCTGTGACGTTGCTGCATCGTCAGGATAAATTAATCCCAGATCAATGTCTGAATGAACCTTCTACGATACTGTTAGTCCTAGACTCGATTGCCTAGTTCACCTTTGAATCTACATGCGTATGCAACGGTGTCAACGGTGAGTCGAAAGATTTGTGCAGACATAATCAAGAAGGCCCACGAATGATCTAAACCTCCTGGTAGGCTGGCCCTCGGGGGTACTGCATTTGATGTAGGCCCAGATGTTGCCGCTCCATGTAAACCTGGACGATTAAGGGACCGTCTCAGACTTTTGTGGATGAGTACCTGCTACGTCTCCCCTGACATACTCAGGGATAGGGAGAGACGCCACCAAAACTTTGATTCTTTATTTTGGACACTGGAAATTCACAAAGAGTCTCTGAGTAGTAACTACACAGATTGAGTCAATTAATGAACAGACTTTAGGGCACTAAAGAAGAATGAGGCCATCTCTTGCTTGGGCCCACTATCTGAGGAGACACGTGAAGCCAAGAATGAAAATCAAGCACCCATGATGCAAGAGGACATCTGCCAAGAAGAGAAAAAGATATAAATCAAGTCTAAAAGTTGAGGAGAGGTCTTCCATTTGCCCATTTTCTTCTAATTTCACTCCATCGTTATAACGTTACTCTTATGGGTAATCAACTTTTTTATGGGCCATTCATTAGTTGAGAGGGTATCTTCCATCTCCTAAGTTTGGGTTGTCATGTTTGTCCTCTCTTCTGGGGTCTTATGACCCTTATTTTTCTTTTCCTCCCCCTCGGCCCCTCAACCTCATTAGCCACCTCTCCCACGGCGGTAGCCCCCCCGCCCTGACAGGCAGCGCCCCTCCCCCAACTCACATCGGCCTTGAAATGTCTCGAATTCGGCCAAACTCCTCTCCTCAAGTTGCTCCAATGATGGATCCACCTCTTCACTGTGTAAACATGTCGGAAATTAACCCGATTGCGCCAATGATGACCTACCCCGACTCGATCGATCCAAGATGTATTTTAAACTGATTTCTCCCAAATCTAATGCGGCACGCCCGAGTTAGTGCGAGCCGCACCAAGTCGACTAGCCACGGCTCAAATTATTAGCACCTGTACCTTCTTATGAAGAAAAATCAGTACCAGACGTAGTGTTGATCTGAGTAAGGACCAAGGTCAGTGATCCTAACAAGAGTTCACAGACAGGGAAGGCATCTATGATCCATTGGTTTGTCAAATCTAATTTATGAGGACTTCACCCGCGTCTGTCAGAAGTTGCATTCGAACAGCCATAGAAGGTACGCTCGAAATAAATTACGAATGGAATGTGGATGAACGACCGCAACGTTTTCTCCCACCGAGCATTGGGAGTACCTATGAATGAATGGTTGGTTACATCCTACTCTTTTATGATGCATCTATCCACCCCCCATGAGGTGTGGGGATTTGTCCCGAGCCGAAAGCAACGTGTACTCAATTGTCAACCTGATATTACGACTCAGCTGCTCCTCTTTTTTCCTGTGGTGGTCATTCAGCACGAAGGGTCACATCCAAGGGTGTCCATGGGCTACCTACCCTTTCATGGGCCTTGTCGAAACGTTGATGTGGCAGGCTTGGGCTGAGCTCAATCATTCATTCAAGTTTTTTTCCCCTGTACAAATGGGCCAGTCTCAGTTGATTCCCGTGGTGTAAATATGGGATACACTTGAAATATAAGGTACCAGAGAAAATGTGGCAGACTTGGGGCTGAGCTCAATGAAGTTAATGTGCCTCATCTGACTCGAATGTACAAGGTGCTAGTTGTCTCATGTCGAGCATATCCTGGACCTAATCAAAACTGTGGAGTACAAATAGCATCAAACTCAAAGATCTAGTGATGTTTTGAAGATGTAACTTGATCAACGAATTCATGGAGTAAAAGCCCCAAGTGGTAATTCCTGCACCCAGAAGAAATTTCAACAACAAAGAATCATTGTGATTTTTGACTTGTATGTAGTCTGGGTTCAACATTCTGCATGGATGATCTGACATATATACAGTGGGCATGCATGGATCTGTCATTCCAACTCAATCCTCTGATGATCCAATCCCTTTTTGATGATAACCCTGTTTTTGGGCCTCACTTTTCCAAAAGGTCTCCTCGAAGACAAAAAGGGAGGTGCACCACACTTCGAGAAGTAACCATGCAAAGTGTTTTAACTTTCACCTGGTGAACAGGGACTTCTCTATGATGAGATGTCCAGTTGCCTTTCTCACTGCAGAATCAGACCCACCTGCACGACTAACCCTTAACCCCGTTACGTCTCCCACCACACTGTTTAAGATGGTTGCTGTCGCTGTGTCCCGGTGAGGCAGAAGCTTCCTCATCATCCTTTGGTCAACGCATGCATCATACATAAATATATGTTTGTACTTGCCATATTAATGTGTGCCCACCTGGTCAAGCCTTTGGTATATCAAATGGCACTTACGGAAGGTCGAGCCACGCCCGACTGGAAGCTTTCGCTATGCGTAATGGTGGTCTTTGGACCTATGTTCTCCGCCTCGTACCGGGGTTCAAACTCAATGAGCTATGCCCACTCTGCATGACTAAGAAAATAATAAGTGAACCATTTTATGTGATTTTGTAAATTTCATCGTCACATGCATTCTCTCGTATTCTATTCCAGCCTCGAACGGCTCGTTATCTCGGTAATTAATCAAAGATTTTCTTCCTTATTGGAGGATGTAATAAACGCCATAGTCTTTATGGTATGGCGGACTTCTGGTCCTGACATGGATCTCACTCTCGCCTGACGCAGGTTAGATTGAGCACATAATAAACTCGTCATTTAGTGACTGGCACGCCCAAATAAAACAAATAAATCCAATGAATCCAATAAGTAAATAAACAAACATAAAAAAATAAAATAAATAAAACACAAAAAATGTCCCCCTCACCCACCGCCGACCACCACGCAACCTCTGGCCTCCTCGTTCCCTCTGACCACCGCACTTGCCAGCCTCCATCGGCCACCAGCCTCCGCCAACCTCCCCGCGGCCACCTCTCCTCACACACCTGTCGTGCCCGGCCTCTGCTCTCCTCACCTCCCTCTCAAACCCACATTGTCGCACGGCCCCCCATCCACCTCCGGCCACTACACCCTTCGTCGCGTCAACCCCTCCTGCACACCTCGCCCCCCACCACGACACCTCCTCCGCTCACTACACACCCCCCACCCCTCCATCAGCCAACTCCCTCTCTCCCTCACCCACACACACACACACCACGTCCACTTCCTCCTCTCCCTCTCCCCACACCTCAACCAGCGGCCACACTGCACACCCATGTCCCTCCTCCACCATCTCCCTCTCTCTCCCTAGTCACCTGCAAGTACCCTTCCTCTCTCTCTAACATTCACACACACACACGCCATCCACACTCGCATGCACCACTACCCCATCGCACTCCCACATATACCACCGCCACTCTCTCTCTCTAGCCTATACATACGTGAACCTCACCGTCCACTCAGACGTCTCCCTTTCTCTTCTCAATCACACATACGTCATTCGTACCGTGTCAACTTTGCCCGTTGTGGAGTCAACTCCACTCTCACCACACACACCCGCAACCTCTCACTCTTTCTATCAGTCTAGCACACACGTTGACGCCCACACACACCCCTCACATGGCCCTCTCTCTATCTCTCTAACTCTCCCTGCGATCTCCCTCTCTTTCTCTCTTCATCTCTCATCCCCTCTCCCTTTCTCTCTCTTGATCCTCCTCAAATAAAACAAAAAAAGAAAGAGAATCTCTTTCTCTCTCTACATATATATTCTTATTAATATTATTCTTCTTCTTCTTTATATCCCACTCTCTCCCTATATCTCACTTTCCCTCTCTACATCTTGATTTCTCTCTTCATCTCTCATCCCTCCCAATTTCTCTCTTTCTCGCGGCGACAACAGAAAGGCCGTCGCGCTCCATGCACGACAGAACGAGTTCAAACTCGGAGGTTTCTATGATTGCCGCGCCGTTGGTTCGGCCGGTGTCGATGTCCCACGCCATGTTCATGGCGAGCCAATCGCGACCGCGATCAGTCTCTGGAACGATTGTGGTGATGGGTCCCGCTTGATCGTGAACTGCGCCGCTCGCGTAACGAATGTCCGGGGTCATTGCCTCGCCTCCATCGGGGTCTTCGTAATCTGATGGAGGGACTATACCGCAACGGTTTAGGAATACAAGTGCCCTATACCAAAATAGTTTAGAGGAAAACAATCATATACCGCAACGGGTTAGCCCGATTCGGTCTAGCGTAATGCACAGGGTGTGGCGGAATGTCGCAGTTAGCCTGCGAGGGCCTTAATCAGCTTGATGGCCTGCTCACGAATGGCAGGGGGTTTATCCCGCAATAGAGCGTCAGGGGAGGGCTGATCCGGGTGATAGTAGAAATCCCCCGGGTCGATCCCGTAAGCCTCTCCTAAGGCCGCTAAAACGTCAATATTGGGCTTGTTCTTGGCTGCCGTGGGTTCACCACGGGCGGCCCGTTCCCAACGGGACACGGTCACGCTCGTAACCCCGACGCGGTCGCCGGCCTGGGCCTGTGTGAGGCCCTTTTTCTCCCGCCATTCAGCGAGGAAGAGGATGCGGGGCTTCTTCGGCCCGATGCGAATTGCCATGCCCATATCTGCCAACCATTTGAGGACACGTCACTAATCCGTTACGGTTTAGGATACTTGACCTATGAACCGTTTTGGTTTAGTAGTGACGGATGGCTGGCAATCAGGCTGTACGCACCTATCGGAAAAAACGCGGTCTAACCCAGAAAGCTCTCGGCAAAGAGCTGGGTGTTACCGGCGTTACGATTTACCGGTGGGAGCGGGGACTTCGAAAAATAGACGACGAACTTCTTGAGCCCGTCTCGGCAAAGACAGGCATCAAGATTCCAGAGTTGCGTCCAGACCTTGCAAAACTTCTGGAGCCGACTCAGTGACGAGCAAGCATCCCAACACCGCACTCGCAATGTGCGACAACATCTTGGGTTTCTGCAGAGCAGGCCATCGCAACGCTGCCGGAGCAAACCAAGCTCGCAACACCTTCGCGGAAAACCTCGCCGCTCTGACTTGTCCTGTTTCGGTACAGGACGAACCGGAAGCACCCGCTGCCCAAATCCTCGATCTGCTGCAATCCGTCGAAGTAAATATCTTGCAGCGCCATCGTTTCGAAAAAGTGCGGGCGCTTCGCGCGTGGACGCGAACTCATACATGCCTCCCCAACACCATACCGTTGGCGAGACTGACACAAATTTTGAGTATTTCAAAATCTGAAATTTTCGTGAGGTCGGTTGACAGCTTCTCATCTGACGAGATGTCGCACCTTTCGAGATTGCGAAACGGCTGTGACGCGCAACCGAAAAAAATTCGCATTCAGGTTGAAACACGAGTTTCAATTTCACTACATCGACGCACAAAGCAGGTCAGCGCCGCTGACCAACATAACGCGACGATCAACAGCAAATCCATTTTAACCCCGCCGTCTGCGGCGCGAAGGATCCGGGGGAGACGCTGCAGGAAACCGGCGAGCCGGTGAAGGACTTCGCCGCGTTGATGTCCGCTTCGGAAAAGGACGCGCTGGTCGCCACGCTTCGGGATTTTCATACGAAGACCGGTGCCGGATTGACGGTCGTGACGGTGGAATCGCTCGAAGGTTCGGATATCGAAACCTTTTCCAACCGGCTCTTCAACCGGTGGGGCGTCGGCGAAAAGAAGGATGATCGCGGCGTGATGTTCGTCATCGCGAAGAACGACCGGAAGATGCGCATCGAATGCGGTTATGGCGCCGAGGCCGTCGTGCCGGACGCCGTCGCGAAACGCATCATTCTCGACGACGTGACGCCGCGTTTCAAAGCCGGCGATTTTCCCGGCGGCATCGTCGCGGGCAGTCGGGCGATCATGGCGCGTTTCGGCTACGACGCGGGAGGCGCACCGCCGCCGGTGGAACGTCGGCAAATCCGGTCATCCGATGTGATCGACGGTGCGTTCCGGTTCTATGATTCGATTTGGTTCTGGGTCCTTCTTTTCGTCATTTTCGCCGTCATCCACCGGATTCGTCGAGGCACATGGTCCGATGACGACGACCGGTGGGGCGGCGGCGGATTCGGCTCCGGCGGAGGATGGGGCGGCGGTTCTTCCGGCGGCGGTGGCGGCGGATGGTCCGGCTCCGGCGGCGGCAGTTCGGGCGGCGGCGGCGCTTCCGGAAGCTGGTAATCACTTTTCAACGACAACATCCAAACACACCAAAAACATGAAACCTCTGATCATCTTTCTCGCGGTGGTTCTCGCGCTCGGCGGCATCGGCGGCTGCACGATGATTTCCGTCAACAACGACATCGTCGCCAAGGACGAGGCCGTGACCTCGTCGTGGTCGCAGGTCGAGAACGTCATGCAGCGCCGGTACGACCTGATTCCGAATCTGGTGAACACCGTAAAAGGCTTTGCGAAGCAGGAGCAGACCGTGCTCACGGAGGTCACCCGACTGCGTTCGCAATGGGGCGAGGCGAAGACGCCGGCGGACAAAGTGTCGTCTTCGGGCGCGCTCGAAAGCGCGCTCGGCCGGCTGATGGTCGTCGTCGAGAAATACCCGGAGCTGAAATCGGACAAAAACTTCCTCGAACTTCAGGCGCAGCTCGAAGGCACGGAGAACCGGATCGCCGTCGAACGGCGCAACTACATCGCGGCGGTGCAATCGTACAACACGACGATCCGCGCGTTCCCCGGCAGTCTCGTCGCCGGCTGGAAGGGCTTCGAACGCAAGGATGCGTATTTCAAATCCGACGTCGCCGCGAAGCAGGCGCCGAAGGTGGAGTTTTGATGCGTAGGGGCGTTGCTTGCGACGCCCGCGTGCGTGTCGAAAATCCGGTGAGGTCGATTCGTTCCCAAACGTGCCGCACCGAAGATTTTTGGCGAAATATCGCCGTTCGGAATCGACGTCGTCGCAGGCGTCGCGAGCAACGCCCCTACACTTCCACCCGCAACCCGTCGTAGGCCGGCGTCATGGGAGGCGGGAGTTTCCTTTCCCACGTCGCGTGATCGATCTGGTAGGTCATTTTTTTTTAAAGTGGATGGCACCGCTGTATATATAAAATAAAAAGGGATTTACAAGTGTGAGAAGTAGTCGCTCAAAATATCCCTATACAAAACATGCATCCATAAGATATAATCCCCCCGTCCCTTGGTGACATCAAATGAAAGAATAGTCTACATTACAATACAAAGACAGCATCATCGAGCTGATTCTGTCACCAATTGGTAATCTACCATGGTCCCCTGGTCCTGCAACAATTTTGCTTGTCCTTTACCAGGAGACATAGGCGGGCCGACCTCCCTCCAACTGTGGTTTGTTGCTCTCCTCTCCCCCTTCCCCTCTCTCCCTTGTTCTCCTCCTCATGGACTTTCCCCCCTTCGCCTACCTTGCCATACCCATGAGCCATCTCTTCTAGACTTTGGTGAAGACCCCTTTCAGGTCCTTATCTAGACTTATAAAAGAGACTCCCACCTTGCCCGCAAGATCCTTCATTTGTGCCTCCATTAGTCTCTCGACTACCCCCACTATCTCCTTCAGCTCTTTCTTGGCCAGATTACCTCTTCCCTAGCTCGATTAGCCACAGTGGTCATAATACCCCCATTGGGCTCTTCATTTGCCTGCCTCCTTTCCATTCCTGGTGTCTCTTGGATGACCTTCTCGCCTTCTGAGCCCACTCCAGTGTCTTCCTCTTAGGCTGCGCTGGCTATGTCCATAGTCGGTGGAGTGAGGACATGTTCGAGGTGGTCTGATTCTTGTGTCTGCTCTTCTTCCTCCTGGGTTGCACCAGCTCTGTCCACAGCTACATGGCTCGGGGAAGGCTCCAGCTAGGTCACAGCTTACATGGGCACATGCATGGGCTCTCCGTTCGCGGCTTGCATCGCAGCACTTACGGCGAGCACATGCAACGGTGCGGTGCTGGTGATCGGGGAAGTTTGCACTGCATCACCCACGGACAACTAGGCTAGAGCAGAGGGGCTCATGACAGTTGCTTGGGCTTGGGCCGAGGTTTGGGCCGAGCATTGTGGGATCAAGGCCTTGGCCGGTGGGTTGTGTTGACAGGTGGGACGCTCGCCTGGGTATTGGGACACGCCGACATTCGTGAAGGCAACACCACCATGCCTGGAGCACCGATGTAACCCTATGGCTGCATATCTACATTCCCTACGATTCAAACGCCATTGTTTATGAAGTTGTGCTCTCCATGAGTTGTGGGCACAGCCGCACAGGCGAAACCTTCTGACTGTGCCAGTGGTATTGGTGGTGATGGTGTCCCTCTCCATCGGTGACGCTGGCATCCCTTCTGGGTTGGGGTAGACACAACCGGTGATGCTGTCGGCTCCTTGGCAATTGACGGTGGAGGGCGTTTAGCAGCTTGCCAGCAGGTACTAATTGCGTGACCCAGAAGGTGACATCCGGTACAGTACTCCTGCAAGGATGGGTATCAGACTTACTGCCAATAGCCACCGGAGCCTAGCCCAATCAAAATGTGGCTTGGATGGGGCCAAAGGACATCTAGCTCGACGCAGGTAAATGTCGTCGATGCATTGGTGAGCTGGGAAGTTCACAAGGCCACCTCGAGGGCACCATTGATGTTCCCAGCAATGGACACGGGGCTCGTGGAAACAATCAGGCTTTAGCGAATGGAGCTCTATCTAGATGGGGACCGTCAGAGGCTATGTGCCGCACTCGAATTTTGGGTGCCACCAAAAAAATCTTGAACATATTGCCCTTGATGTGTAGCTATGGCTGGAGAAGGAACTTTGGCTAGTCGGCCTCCGTCGTGTAGCGGAGCGGGATGTGCCGATTATCCAGGGTGCCCATGGCAACCTCGCCTTTTAGGCCGAGACGCTGCATCAACTGGGACTTGATCTCAGAAAACGACGGACGTTTGTAAGGCGTTTTTGCAACCACCCCGAACAAGAATGGCGCCAAAGTTGCTTGAATCTCCTCCTCTGAAAAGAATACTGCCAACACACCTCCATCTGTGAATGCTAGAGGGTGGATAGAGATAGAGACAGTCGGGAAAGGGCTCGCCTTAGCTACCGCGCGAGCGTAACTCCTTTGATGCGGGATAGAAATGGGGCAAAGGTTTAAGATAAGAAGGGGAAGAAGGATAAGAGGTGGGGTGTAGACCTCTTGCCCTCCCTCTCACAGGGACCACCTTGGGGGTCTTCTCTCAAGGCTCTTCATCTCCATCTCCATCTCAGAGACAAAAAACACTATAAAATCACAACTCAAAAAATTTCATTAATTAGAAAAGAGGGATTACAAGATTGCTTATAGGAGTTAGGCTAACCCTAACCCTAATGTGACGCTTTTGGACGACTTTGCCCCTAGACTAAAGAAATAGTGTAAAAATCACATTAAAATTATAGAAAAATAGAAAAGACATTAAGTTGGCTCCCAATGAGCTCAATACAATCGTAAAACTGAAAGTTAGTTTATGATATTGATGACTACGACATTAGACTCAAATAAAGGTAAAATTACATAATAAAATAAAAAATGACGTTATTACGACTCCGATCATCGTCTGTGTAAAATGATGTCACCATGTAAAATCGAGTCCGTAGTTTGACCTCTCGAGTCTTGCTCTGCGCCAATCTCCCTAGGTTCGAAAAAAATTCATTGAAGTGCGGAAGGACGACGAAGATGATCTCACAATGATAGTCTGAGCGACTGGGGTGGATAATCATATGAAGAATCTCAGGGTGCCGCTTCTCGTACTCTTCGCTAAAGTCGTGCCACACAATATCAACATGGGACGGCTCCCGACGTAACACAGGGTTGGGTGAAGCAATTGACGGAACAACCTCAAACACTGTGTCATCGATCAAATCTAACCCAGAAGTAACAAGCAAATCATGATCCCAGGTATCCTACAACATAAACCATTCTCGCATCTGCTCTTCATACTGTTCGGCCAATCCGGGATCGGTCTCATAGATCACCTCTTGCACCTCTTCTTCATACTCATCGGCCAACATTGGGTCGGCCTCATATATCACTTCCATGACTGTTGGGTTGGCAAAATAGGATAGTCGCCTCTCTATATCTTCCAAGCGAGACCTAGAACTCTCCTATGACACAGAATAGTTGGCCATGATGGGACATGGGCCAGTTGGGCCTTTCTTGAGCACTGAAGGGCCTTTAAGGCGGGCTGTACTGGGCCTCCTGAATGCTGCTGGCTTGGGGTAGTGTTGTGGACTGCTTGGGGGTGACTGGCAGGACTCTCGTGCCGCGGCTACTGCAGGTGGCCAGACACTATCAAATGTGTGGAGGTGCTCTGCTGTAAACCCATTTTACTTTCTAGTTGAGATTAACTAGGTTTTCTGTGAGACCGATCAATCTGTTTATGAAACAATGGTATGCCAACAGCCTAGCCTATGCTTACACCCAAAACCAATTAATTCACACAGCCCAAGAAAAACTAGTAAATTTATGATCTCTTGCCATAATGTTGATGTATGCCATAGCCTCTGGCTTGGTCGAAGAAGGCCTCAAACCACATGCATTTGAAGGTAGACGGATGTGAGATGGGTCAGTTCAGAAGGTGCATTGGTAAATGGCGAGGATTTTTTTTTCAGCATCTTATTAGCTTCAAGATGGAAAAACTCTTGAGATATGGGAGTATCTTTTCCAGGTTTTGGGTTCCCGGGATGGGGAGATGGAATCCAGTAACTGGAGCCAAGCATTGAGCTTGTTGATGCTAATATGCGTCTGTTGTACAGTATCCTTGCATCTGTGCACGGGACACACTATACTAAAGATTGTGGAGTGCATTGGCCAGGTTTTGAGGTATTGATTTGAAGCAGTTGAGGACATTTACTTTGCAACATGAGGATGTTTATGATAAGGGCTTTGAGGAAGCAACTAAAGCATTATCCATAAAGGCCTATGAGGGTACATAGGAGGTGGCAGAGACTTAAGCCGGATACATGGAAGAAGAGAGGTGGTTTCCTGTTGGATTGTTTTGTTGGGTAACCTGAGATGGAGAGTGAAACATGGGTCGGGTTTGGACAACAAGGATTTGGATTTTGGTTTGGGGTTGCTGACCCGGAAGGGGTTTGGGCAACCAAGATTTGGATTTTAGTTTGGGATTGCTGACCCAGCAACTCAACAGGTTTGGGCAACAAGAATTTGGATTTTGGTTAGGGGTTACTGACCCGAAAGGGGTTTGGGCAACCAAGATTTGGGTTTTCGTTTGGGGTTGCTAACCCAACAGGGGTTTGGGCAACAAGGATTCGGATTTTGGTTTTGGGGTTGCTGACCCGCAAGGCATTTAGGCAACAAAGGTTTGGTTGGGTTTTGGGGTTGTTTTTTTTTTTGGTAGTTTCTGAGAGATTTAAACCAAATTTGGCCTTGGTGGTTACCAATCAGGAAGGGACTCATAATTGAGAACCTGGTTGGTTTTCTTCTTCTTCTTCCTTTTTAAGCAAGTGGTCGCTTCCCCCTTTTGAGCCACAATGAGACGGGATTTTTGAGTGAAGGATGACCACAATGCTTGTTGATGACGGCCATTATCTTTTCTCACATTACTAACTCCAGTGCCCTTTTGGGTTTTCACTGAAGCTAACCCCTTTTTTGCTCTTTCCAGTGTGCTCTTGCGGATTTTCACACTGAGGGGTTACTCATGTTTCCTCGGGATGCCCTTTTGGGTTTTCACCTCAGCCGAGTTTTTAGGTCTTTTTACCCTTAGACATCCCGGTGATAGGAATAGCTAAGGCCACCGAATCACCTCTATTTTAAGCCTCATTTTTTTCTTTTTCTCTCTCTTTTTTTTTCGAAGACCAGTGAACTTCGATGATAATGAGCTTGCCAAAATAGGTAGTGGTTGGCCACAGAATTATTTTATCGTAGATAAAATAGGTATTTAAAATGTTCTTGTTGGAAAGAAACATTTCCTCTATGTGTAGAGATTCATTCCATGGGTGTGCATAATATCAGACAATTTGGGTTCGGGTGCTGGACCTCTCCCCACTGACCGAAGTCAGTGTTGATTTACATGGGCCTAACGTCTGAACACCTTTATTTAACTGTCAAAGAAATCTCAAAGTCCTTCCCATAAGTTCAGGTGTTAAGGGCACTGTCGCTCGGATGGGTCCTGATGACCACTCATTTACCACCAACCAACAGGACAGTTAAGCTAGGGTTTCAACTGTGGCCCCTCATATTGAGGCAAAACCCTGACATTTAGGATAAGGGACGTGATTTAGTGGAGGCCATAGGCATACTTGAAGTCATGGAAGGTTTCTTGGACCCGGGAGGTACTTTGGTAATTTTACACTTCCAGAGGTATGTTGGTAATTTTACCTAACCATGGGTATTCCCGAAACTCCTGGGTTAGAACGGTAATAGAATAGAGTTACTGACTTTTCAAGGCATTGAGGCCACTTATGAAAAGCTTTAGAGGCTACCGGGCTATTTTTAGGTCGCGGGAGTATTCTGGTAATTTTACCAGACCCTATATGGACCCAAGTTTAGTGCAGCAGCCAAGTGTCGGACTGGGCTGACAAAGTTTCAAGGCCAAAGGAATGACATGGGCTCCATAGAAGGCTCACACGTGTCAATCTTGTCCAAGGATGGGGGCTGATAGATATTTGACCATCGACTTCTGAGCTAACATATATTCGACCATTGGCTTCCGAGCTGACAGATATTCAACCATCAGTGTTCTGAGCTGACAGATATTCAACCATCGGCTTCTAAGTCGACAGATATTCAACCATCAACTTTTGAGTTGACAGATATTCAACCATCAACTTCCGGGTCATCGGATATTCAACCATTGACTTTTGGGCAGATAGATATTCAACCATTAGCTTTCTAGTCGACAGATATTCAACCATCGGCTTCTGAGTCGACAGATATTCAACTATTAGCTTTCGAGTCGACAGATATTCAACCATCGACGTCTGAGCCGATAGATATTCAACCAATTGGCATTCTAGTCAACAGATATTCAACCATCGACATTCCAACTGACATATATTCAACCATTTGCTTCCGGGCTGACTGGTATTCAACCATCAATGTTCTAGCTGACAAATATTCAACCATCGGCATTCCAACCGATAGATATTCAACCATCGACATTTTGACCGATAAATATTCAACCATCGACATTCCGACTGATAAATATTCAACCATCGGCTTCCAAGCTGACAGATATTCAACCATCGGCATCTAGCCGATAGATATTCATCCATCAGCTACTGGGCCGATAGATATTCAACCATCGGCATTCTGAGGCAACAGATATTCAACCATCGGCTTCTGAGCTGACAGATAAGCTTGGCTGACAGATATTCAACCAATGACTTTCAAGCCGACAAATATTCAACCATCGGCTTCTGAGCCAACAAACATTCAACCATCGGTGTTCTGAGCCGACAGATATTCAACCATCGGCTCCTGAGCCGATAGATATTCAACCATCAGCTTTCGGGCTGACAGATATTCAACCATCGGCTTCTGAGCTGACAGATATTCGACCATCGGCTTTCGAGTTGACAGATATTTGACCATTGGCATCTGGGCCGACTGATATTCAACCATCGGCACCTAAGCCGATAGATAATCAACCATCAGTATTCTTGCCGATAGATATTTCAACCATCGGCATCCAGGCCGACAGATATTCAACCATCGGCGTCCAAGCTAATAGATATTCAACCATCGATGTCAGAGCCGATAGGTATACAACCATGGACTCGGTGCCCATGACCTATTTGGTCCCAACCGAGGGGTATGACCAAAACCTTCCATCTAAGTCAGAGAAACTCAATATCCTTGGCATTAGTACAATCCCAGTACCGATGATACCGTTCATTCAGCGCCCATGGCCTTGTTGGTCTTAGCCGAGGGGTGTGACCTAAACCATTCGTCTAAGTTAGAGAAACCTAATATCCTTGACATTGGTACTGTAATACCCCGGATCTCTAGCGGATCTTTATTGGGTCCTACTGGATCTTTATTGAGTTTCCGGATCCTTTTAGAAGAGTTTCAGACTACTTTTGTAGCTCTCGAGTTGAGAACACTTTGTCTCATTTACTTTTCAGTTCCTCGACTCATGGTCACTGCAGTCGCATTGTACTCTTCACCAAGATCGTTTTGACTATTTTTGTGGATTTTTTGGCCTTGGTTAGGTATTTATTTAGATATATTATATAATTATTTAAATAGTTCATAATGACTCGGTGAGATTCAAAAGACTCCCAAGTCGTCATCCTCTAAATACAATTTGAGTCAGCCGAGACGGAGCAAGTCGAACCGAGTCAACAAACCCTGATCAAGAGAGAGTGTGTGAGTGCCCAAAATGATGCCAATTATATATGATATGAACTTACACAAAACAAAAAAAAAACATACACTAGGGGCCCCATCACTAAAGAGGTCCACCCAAGTTGGGGCCTTGAAGTGGGCTCTTAGAATGAGGCCCTAGGCTAAGGCCCCCTTACGCTCGTTAAAAGGCTCGAGCCTGCTGCTCGAATTTGGGGACGACCGGCAACTTCTGTCCCACGAACTCATTGACACGTTTGAGAAGGCACTTCTGATACATGCTTATAAATATTTATGCACGATAACATATATTACATGTTTTTGCTAGTCGAGGATATGTTACATAATTAGATATGTAAAGAATTGCTAAACAAAGCAACACTAACAAACGCTTTTAGACTTATTATATAATGTTCTTTTCATTTCAAATCAAACGATTAAAACAATGTGCTGGATGTATTCATTCATCTGAGCATAGAACTGGGTAGCGTGTGTTGGCAACTCGTTTGGGCAGGTGTAGCTCGGTCATATGCTTGGATTGTGTAAAACGTGGGTCATATATAGTGGGCGTTAACGAGTAGATTAACAGCATGCTAAGTAAGGGATCTTGGAGGATTTGATGCCACCATGCAGAGGTGAAACGAATGGAACATTAATTAGGTAGTTAGGTTAGGCAAAGTTGCAGGCACCTTCAAACTCCAGCGCCACTCATTTTTTTCTTAACTTGATATATACCTGCAGCAATTCTAACTTCAATTCTAACAAAGTGTTGAGTTTGGAATCTTGTTAGTAAAAGGATTAATTAGCAGCATTAATATGTTTTGCATTTGTATTAGGGTGGCCTTCCATGATAATAACTTAATTCCCCAAACCTCCAAGAAAGAAGCAAAATCGAGACCTTAAAAACATTTCAAGACATCTAAAGATGCGCAGGCAAAGATCGAGCGTGATCTTGGAATGGAAGAAGTTGGCCAACAGTTTCGGAGAGAAAACATATGGAAATTAACACACGCGAATTCCTTAATCTGGGTGATATTGTGATCGCTGTGAATTAAAAAAAAACATCAGAAAACATCAATTACACAAGGAAATAGACTAAGGAATTGCTAATATTTTCCTAACTCTGTCCTATATATCAGCCTATCTTTATGTCTTTAGAAAGAGGCCCCCAAGGAAAAGAATGAAAAGAGCGATGACCGAGAAACCTCAAAACTCCTTTCTCTGTACTTCAGGGATCAAAAACGTTGGCATTAAGGATGAATAATGTCTATTTCAGTGATTAGGGATGGTGAGACAATTGAAGGTAAGTTGAGTAATGGGAGCGCACGCAAGAAAGAGGCCAAACAAATGGGAAAACTTGGATGATTGTGAGGAAAGAGCGTGATCTAATACTCTTATCTCTCTTATTGATGAATGAAATATATTTAGAGAATACGCTCTCTCGCTCGCTTCTATCAAGAATTGGAGATGGCACATGATGAAAATTATGAAGATTTTTAAGAGACACCTACTCCGAGTTTCCTTCACTTCCCTCTTCCACCTCTACCACAAGAAGAACCCCCTGCTCAGGATGACGCCACCATCCCACCCCCTATTTATGAAACCTCTTGGTGTTATGATGATGGGTTGATACTCTAATCACCCACGCCGATACACCATGAGTCTTCCCCTACCCTTAAAACCTCTTGCCCCACTAAGATTAGACGCTTCTTACCCACCAAACCTCCTTCTTCTACACCTCCAATTACCATGCCATTAACCTCCACCAAGCCTTTCGAGCCTTCTTCTCCTCCTCAACTTATTAACCCTCCAACCACGCCATCAACCACTATATCATCGTCCTACGCCAAACCTCCCATTAACCCTTTTCTTTTTCCCAAACTGAGTACCCTCCATCGCCGCCACCTAAGGGCTCCACTATCCCTATAATCCCAAAGCTAATCACTCCTAGCCTTCCACTTAACCCCGTGGCTGAACCTAAGCAGGGCCCACATTTTTTTACACTCTAGCCAACCTTGTCTACTTCCGAGCAAGGGGAGAAGCTCTCCCTGTTTCAACCTCCACTTTTACTTACCCTTCCTCCAACACCTTCATTCAACCTCCATCACCCATCGAGCCTACCCCTTCCATCTCGCCTTCTTTTACCTCCCATCGGAGTAGGTGTGTTTCTACAAGTGCATGTGCCAATGATGATGCTCAAGAGACAGGCAAGAAGGATTTGGTTGTGGCTATGCCGTTTAAAATTCAAGAGTTTATCTATCAGATGCCAATCCATGTTCTTGTGCTGGGCATTTTTGAAAGGTCTCCCCCAATGCTCACCAAGAAGGAATGCCAAGAATTGATGCCATTAAGGGCTAAGGCCAAGATTATGAAGATGACGTTGCTCATTGGACAAAGTATTTTCGACGCTCTCATTACCCCTTGTTCCATTATAGTGCAAGTCCCTAATCAAGAGAAGGGGTCCTCCTTAAACATTGTAATGATGCATTCTGTTGCTAAGAGGGTAATGAAGTCTATGCTTAAGGGTAGGGCAGGGCAGGGCAAGGTAGGGCATCCCTTGCTCAAAGCTTTCAACCTCATGTTTATTCCTTCTTCGCTTCCATGCAAGGGGCGAGTGTCCATGTTACCAAGCATTTTTCATGAAAATATTCCAAGATCCTTGAGCACTATGAAGCTTCCAAAGTCAAAATTCTAACTCCCTCGCATTGACTCTCCTCTCCTTCCAAGGGAGTTACCTTTGAAGAAACCATTTTCCATCAAGATCCTCGCGCTGCAAGTGGAGCTCTTGAAGTTTCATGACTACTTGCTGAAAGAGTTGATGCTTACGTTGGATTATGTAATTGTTGAAAATTCATCAAATGAGAGCACATGGGCATTAATTCCATCCACTGGGCCATCTGGCTAAGCACTCTATTTGCCATGAAGGGGCGGACCTTCTTTTAAGATGGGCCTTCCACCAATCCACTCACCCCCTATTCCATTCCACCCACGTTTCTTACCAATTTCTCCTTATGGGCCACCCATTGGGTGATCATATTTTTACTGAACATGGTTTAATAGATAACAAATTTTAAATGTTGCTGATTTTCTTAATTAGCTTAAGGTATTCATGTTAGAGTAGTGGACAAAAATTAATTTGCTTCTATTAGCCTCACACAACCTATAGGAATTAGTGTTTGCTACACAGACACAGATTAATGTGCGTCAACTGCACTGGTCGCAAATTCTTCATAAAACAGAAACAAACATGAAGCTTTAAAACCCATAAAACAACATGGATCTTGCATGGATTCATGAAGATTGAACAAAGAACTATGTGCCTACATGCATGCTTTACCCTACATGAGGGATTTAATTATTTTTCCCTAGACAACCTACCTTGAAGGGAAGACGAACGACGAAGTCGAAGAGGAAGAAGAAAGGAAGAAGACGATGTCCTATTCCCACAGGTTCTCTACAACACACGAACACGAACCCAACAGCAGTAGCAACAGCAGCACAATGGCTCCTGCCATCACATGGGGTCCTATATTTATAGGAGTTCTACCCTTTGAATCCTACTAAGGACTCCTACCTAGATCGAAACTCATCCTTTCCATGATTCATCCTAATCCTTCCTCAAATACAGCCGCATGCCACCTTCGATCGACTCACTCCAAGCCCTAGTATAACAGGGATTCCCTACCTGTCGACCTAAGGAAACTTGGCCTAACAGACAACCCATTAATTATTTTTAGATGGACTTAGTTTATTAAAAACCCATTAATAGTATTTTAGCCCATTTGCTAACTACAAGGCCTATTAATTAATTGGGCTAGTCTTAATAGTTAAACGGTTTAAGCTTATTATTAATTATATTAAAGGTTACATATTTTATTGGGTTGCTATAATCATGGAAGCAATCCGAACCAAGTTGTACCCCTCTATAGTTGAATAGACACCCATGCATATGAAGCCGTCTTCGAAACACACGCTATTTGACAGTTCGAAGGCTACGCCCTGGCCACGCAGCGCATCCCACCTTCTCAATATATTGACCGCCCATAATTCAAAATTCAAAGGTAATGATAGTAGGTTGCCATATCGCCTAGTCCTGACGTCAAGAGATCATGGATGCCTCATCAAAGTAACCTTTTTATGAGCACCCCTCCTAAACGGGCTGCACGTGCATTACCAAAGGAGGTGCATCAGCAATCCCCATGCTATGCTCAAATCACACTTTCCAAACACCATGCGGGGTGGTCTCTTCACGCAACTAGCCATATTCCACTAACACATGAAATCTCCACGGGAGAAAACCACCACAACAACTCTGACTCATTACCTATATAAGGTTGGTCTCAACACCCTCCTAAAGGTAAGCAAGGAAAGACATAGAGCCTTAGTAGTGACAACAAAACTCTTCCCCTCTCCCTCTTAAAAGAATTCCTTCCTGTAATACTGATTTACTTATCGAAGGGTTTTTCTGAGGTCACTAGAAGATCAGCCCCGAGGCTCGACATACCATGCTCTCATCCTTGGAATCTTCACGATCGCTTGCCCAGATGACCAGAGTGGCCTATTATCCCCCCTGCTTGTTAGTCGATCCTGATCCATACAAATTCAAATGCAACCATTCTAGAGTACCTCCAAAAAATAAGGTAGTACCATGATGCGCACCCGATCATTGGAATGTCTCAGTGAGAAGATCAACTAGTGATAGATGATAGGAGGAAGACCCAAAGAGCAGAAAAGAATTACCATCTCCAGCCATGATGTTATAGTTGGGATGCTCGACATAGGGATATGGCCAGAGAGCCCCAGCTTAAGTGACCTGAACATTGGCCCCATGCTGGCATGGTGGGGAGCTAGCGAGACTGTCGGGGACTTCGTGCGATGGCACGACAACTGGAAAATTATCGGTGCTCGGACCTTCTACCACTACGAGACCTCTACTGGCGCCATCGACGTGCGGGACAAACCCCCTGCGACCACATCAATGGGCATGACACCCACACGGCCTCCACAGTCGTCGGCTCAGCCGTGCCCAATGCCAGCCTCCTGGGGTACACCCCGGCACCACCCAGGAGATGTCGCACGTGGCACGGGTCACCGCCTACAAGGTCTACTAGCCTGGAGTGTACTTCAGATCTGACATACTGATGGCGTTGGACAAGGCGATGGCTGATGGGGTGGATCTACTCTCCATCTCTCTCGTTAGTGGGGTCTCCTCCTACTATCGAGACAGGCTCTCAGTGGCGGCATTTGGGGCCATGGAGAGGGGGGTGTTCGTTGCATGCTCTGCAATGAATGCCGAGCATGATCCCATCAGCCTCACCAACATCTGCCCATGGATCACCACAGTGGGGGCAAGCACCATGGACAAGGACTCCCCCCCCCTCTGTCGAGCTTGGGAGCGACTTGAATACGACTAGGTCTCCATGTATCCCTTGGTCTAACTTGGTGGCAACGCCAGCATCACCCACCCCAAGTCCCTCTTCCTATAGGGGACACTCGACCCCCACGTCGTTGTGAGCATGATCATCGTTTGCAACTGGGGCATCAGTCTGCGAGTGCAGAAGGGCTAGGTGGTAAAGTAGGCCAGTGGACAGGGCATGATTCTGGCCAACACTGTCATTAACGGTGAGGAGCTCATGGTTGATAGCCACCTCCTCCCAACTGTCGTGAGGGCTAATCACCGGCCCATGGCCACCCTATCCTTCGTCGAGATGACGTTGGGGATCAATTCATCACTGGTGGTGACCACCTTTTCCTTGGAGGGCCCCACTTTCTCATGTTGGAGGTCCTCAAGTTAAGGGTAGGTTAGTAAGTTTTCTTCTCTTAACCCACCCTGAGTTCACAATAGTGTGGGATTATTCATGACAGGGGCACGGTAGAGTCATCTTAAAGATTCGAGGAATATTGGGGTAATTATCATAAAGATAGAGATAGAGGGATAATCTTGAAGATTCTAGAGGTATACATATAATTTTCTCTTTTTCTTTTTAATCATGAGAAGTATCTTCCATTTAAGTCATAGGACATATATGTACAAGAAGATAGCAATAAATCATCACTATCAAAGCAAGCAAGCCCAAACTTACATAAGCACAAACCCCAACCCACAATAGTTGTACATACATTCAAGATAACAATAGCCTATCAAGAACTGTCATGACAAAAGAGGACAAAACCTCCACAGAGAATATGCATGAAAGCACAAATGCAAACATCGATATCAAGGATGTGCACATGAAGGACTATTGTGTTCGAACTACCTGCAAAACAAAATATCATGGTGTTAGGCTTTTTATCAGTGAGACACCTTTAAACATGAACACACAAGATTTGTACTTTAGAGTAAACACAAAACACACAATATATTGGAATCATCAAAATCATTGTCAAAGACAATGAGGGGCACAGAACCCAACACATCAAAACCATGACTTCAACAACCATACCAACGCATCATATACCAAGTTTAGTTATCTTCAAAATCATAGCTCAATAGGATAATAGGTTAATGAGAATTAAACTTAGATCAAATATTTCATAACCCTAATTCATTTGTGCGTTTCTGCCACAAAATTAACCCTAACATCTTGCTACTTTATCTGGGAAAATAGGACATAATAGGTCAGAAATAAATCCCCATTTCTACTGAATTGGGGTAGAAATGGTCTCAGGAGGACCGCAAGGAATGTGAGACGGTCTGGGAGTGACCGTTCAGCATCCATGTAACTCTTTTTATTTTTTAAAACTCTCCACAAGAAGGCGGTGTATCACAAGGCCGTTCTCTGAGTGAGACGATCAGAGGGTGACCGCTCAGGACCAGCGCAAACCCTCTCTATCTTCTAAAAACCCACCTCTAAAAAGTAGCCTATCGAGGGGCCATTTTAAGTGTGAGACCATCATGAAAGGGTCGCTAACATATATTCATATAAAAAAATAGCGATCCAGGATGAAAACGGTCTATCACGTGACCGCTTTTAACTTAGCGGTCCCTGTTAGGGCCGCAATTAAGGACAGAGCCTTACCGTGGCAAGCTGTGACCAACTCTGACAAAATGAATAATTTCGATCACAATATTACAAATAAATTAGGCAAACTACTACCACTTGAAAGAGCATTCGGAGAAGAAAAGCATGATATACTTTAATTACAATCTAACTAAGGCGATTGTGAGTTAAATAGAGGTAACTAGATATGATAAAATATTGACATCTTTGATTAAAAGGACTAATACGAACAATAGGGTACATAAAAATTAGGCATAATAGTACCAACATAAAGCTAACTTCGAGATCTATAGGATGACATGCTTCAATTTTAATTCAGCCTGAGAGAAACCTACCTTAATCGAAGAGAAAGGAAGATAGAAAATGTGCGTCAGAACCCTAAATCGAACCACCCCGAAACGCCAAATTCGCCCAAATCTTCCCACGATCGACCACGCTGCCAGCCAAATAATCAAATGAGGGTCACCAGAGGTCGAAGTCCTCTATTTATAGAGCCTATAGATAGTTTTAGAGATCAAATCGAGCTATAGAGTCCAAAGGGAAAAAATCGGCTAGAAAAATGGGATGACACCTAATCCGTCGCCTCCAATTGACACACCTAGGGTTAGGGTTTCGAAGGGCAAAATAATCTCCTATGATGGGCCAAGAGATTGGGTATGATTTGAGCCCATTAGAGCGCGAATTAAGGCCTAATTAAATAGTTTAAGTTGTTCTTATAAAATGACGATTTTTTTAGCCTTAAATTTGAAATTTGGAAACTCAATAAACCTAATAAACTCGAACAAATAAACCAACAAAAAGATCCCTTCACTTTGTCTTAGACTTTCTGTCTGAGCAAGGTCTGTTGATTCGGACATCTCCACGGGTCAACGTCCATATTCTATCTTGGCTTAGACCCCAGTTGGCCAACTTCAACAAGACGTCGGGATGACATCTTCATCTACACATTCCACCATTGTTTCAGACCTTTCGTCTGAGTGAGGTTGGTTGACTCCGACACTTCATCGGGTTGACATTGATATTTAGTCTTGGGTCTGGGCCTCTCATACATCTACATTCTAGTCAACCCTCGCCCCAAACCTTCTATCGGGGCAGGGCCCATTGACTTCGACATTCTGTCCAGTTGACACCTATCCTATGTGCTTCCCTTGGCTTGGGTTTCAGGTCTTTGCCAAGTTTGTTGAGTTCGACATGACGTCAAGTCAACACTTATCTCATATTCTGCCCTTGACTCAGGTCTCATGCCTCTGCCAAGTTCGTTGGCTTCGACATGATATCGAGTCAACACTTATCCCGTATTTTGCCCTTGGCTTAGGCCTCACGTCTCTGCCAAGTTCGTTGGCTCTAATATGATGTCGAGTCAACAGTTATCTCATATTCTACCCTTGGCTCAGGTCTCACGCCTTTGTCAAGTTCGTTGAGTTCGACATGATGCCAAGTCAACACTTATCTCATATTCTGTCCTTGACTCAGGTCTCATGTCTCTGCCAAGTTCGTTGATTTTGACATGACGCCGAATCAACACTTATCCTGTATTTTGCCCTTGGCTTAGGCCTCACGTCTCTGTCAAGTTCGTTGGCTCTAACATGACGTCGAGTCAACACTTATCTCATATTCTGCCCTTGGCTCAGGTCTCATGTCCCTACCAAGTTCGTTGACTATGACATGACGTCGAGTCAACACTTATCTCATATTCTACCCTTGGCTCAGGTCTCATGTCTCTGTCAAGTTCATTGGCTTCGACATGACATCGAGTCAACACTTATCCCATATTCTACTCTTGATTTAAGCCTCACACCTTTGCCAAGTTCGTTGGCTCTGACATGACGTCGAGTCAACACTTGGCCCATATTTCACCCTTGGTTTAGGCTTCACGTCTCTTCCAAGTTCGTTGACCTTGACATAATGTCAGGTCAACACATATCCTATATTCTTTCCTTGGCTTAGACCTCAAGTCTTTACCAAGTTCGTTGACTTCGACATGACGTCGGGTCAACACATATCCTATATTCCTCCTTTGGCTTAGGCCCCATGTCTTAGCCAAGTTGGCTGACTTCGACTGTCTGTCAAGTCAACAACCATATTCTACCCTGGCCCAGACCCTATGTCTCTCTCAGGTTAGTTGGTTTTGACATGGTGTCGAGACGACAATGGTGTTTATTTCTGCCCATGTTGTGGACATACTGCCTAAGTAAGGTTTGTTAACTCCGACATCCCGTTGGGTCAACATCAATATTTCATCTTTGGTACAGACCTTCCGTCCGGTCAGAGAACAAAAAGACCCTCCCATTTTTGGCTCAGATCTTTCGTCCAGCCAGTCAACAAGAAGACTCTTTTTACCTTTGGCTCCGACCTTCCGACTGACCAGAGAACAAAAAGAACCCTTGACATTTGATTCAGACCTTTCATCCGATCAAAGAACGAAAAGACCCCTTTTACCCTTGGCCCAGACCTTCTGTCTGACCAGAGAATAAAAAAGACCCTTTCATCTTTGGGCTCAGACCTTCCATCTGACCATAGAATAAAAAGGCCTTTTTACCTTAGGGTTGGACCTCTCATCTAGTCAGACAACAAAAAGACCCCTTCACTTGTGGTTTGGACCATTTGTCTGGTCAAAGAACAAAAAAGACCCTTTTATCTCCGTTTCTGACCCTACCTTTAGTCTGAGAATAAAAAGACCCTTTTTACCGGTGGCTCCTCCCCTCCATCCAGTTATAAAAAAAAGAAAGACCCCTTCTATCGTCGGCATCATGATCCTCCGCCTAAGCCGATAAGTATTCTGTCTTGACATCATGGTCTTCCGCCTAAGCTGAGTTGTACGACATCATGACTTTACGTCTAAGCCATTAAAAAATTCATGTCCGGTGTCATGACTTTACGCCTAAGTCGGTAAATATTCTACCTTGGCGTCATGGCCTCTCACCTAAGTCAAGTTGTATGACGTCATGACTTTACATCTAAGCTGTTAAATACTCTTGTACGGTGTCATGACTTTACGTTTAAGCCGTTAAATACTCTTGTCTAGCGTCATGACTTTTCGCCTAAGTCGGTAAATATTCTACCTTGGGGTCATGGCCTTCCGCCTAAGCCAAATTGTATAACATTATGACATTACGTCTAAGCCATTAAATGCTCTTGTACGGTGTTATGACTTTATGTCTAAGCTGTTAAATACTCTTGTCCGATGTCATGACTTTTCGCCTAAGCTAGTAAATATTCTACCTTGGCGTCATGGCCTTCCACCTAAGCCAAGTTATATGGTGTCATGACTTTATATCTAAGCTATTAAATACGCTTGTATGGTGTCATGACATTTCATCTAAGCCGTTAAATACTCTTGTCCTGCATCTTGGGTTTACGCCTAAGTTGATAAGTATTCTGCCTTAGTATCATAGCCTTCCACCTAAGCCAAGTTGACTTTATATCAAAGCTATTAAATACTCTTGTCCGACGTCATGACCTTCCATCAAAGTCAGTAAGTATTCTGCATTGGCGTCATGACCTTCCGCCTAAGCCAAGTTGCACAGCGTCATGACTTTATGTCTAAGCCGTTAAAAAATTCTTATCTGGCGTCATGACTTTTCACCTAAGTCGGTAAATATTCTACCTTAGCGTCATGCCCTCCCGCCTAAGCCAAGTTGTACGGCATCATAACTTTACGTCTAAGCTGTTAAATACTCTTGTACGGCATCATGACTTTACGTCTAAGCCGTTAAATACTCTTGTCCGATATCATGACTTTCCACCTAAGTCAGTAAATATTCTACGTTGGCATCTTGACCTTCCGCCTAAGTCAAGTTGTACGGCGTCATGACTTTATGTCTACGCCATTAAATAATCTTGTACAACATCATGACTTTACGTCTAAGTCGTTAAATACTCTTGTCCGGCATCATGGCTTTCCACCTAAGTCGGTAAATATTTTACCTTGGCGTCATAGCCTTCTGCCTAAGTCAAGTTGTCCGGCGTCATGACTTTACGTCTATGCCGTTAAATACTCTTGTACAGTGTCATGACTTTACGTCTAAGCTGTTAAATACTCCTGTCCGGTGTCATGGCTTTCCACCTAAGCTAGTAAGTATTCTTTCTTGGTGTCATGCCCTTCCGCCTAAGCCAAGTTGTACAACGTCATAATTTTATGTCTAGGCCATTAAAAAATTCTTGTCCGGCGTCATACCTTTTCACCTAAGTCGGTAAATATTCTTCATTGGCGTCATGGCCTCCTGCCGAAGTCAAGTTGTATGGCGTCATGGCTTCATGTCTAAGCCATTAAATATTCTTGTCCGATGTCATGGCCATCTGCCTAAGCCGGTAAATATTCTGTCTTGGCGTCATGGCCTCCTATCTAAGCCAATTTATACGACGTCATAACTTTATGTCTAAGTCACTAGATATTATCCCTTGGCATCATGACCTAGCGTCTAAGCCAAGTCATTTGGCGTCATGACCTTCGGTCTAAGCTGACAAACCTCTTATCATTGACCCGAAATTACTATTCGAATCAATAAACAAAAAGACCCCCCATTGGTTTCACACCAACCCTTGATCCCTCCAGGGATTCGACACAACATATAATACCTTCTCTCCACTACCATGGCGTCGATCTCTTGACTACAGAATCGCCAACTTGCGGGCATGCCTGTTAAGCCCTAGAAAAAAAGAGGGAAATAGAAAAAAGGAAAAGAAGAAGGAAAAAAAAGAAAGAAAAAAAAGGAGGAGGAAAAGAAAAAAGGGAAAACATAGAAGCAGACTAGGTCGACAAGTAAATTGTGTCCTTCGATAACTAACTCACTTTCTAGGTAGTGGTGTCTAATCTTGGAACCAGTACTAATTGGAGTAGAGATAACCAACTCTAAATCCAACAAAACAAGTTTCATAGGTAATGTCTTAGCAAATCTTTGAGATATGAATGAATGTGTTACGCCAATATAAAAAAAAACTAAGGTAGACTTGGAACATATAGTTAAAGTACCTTCCATATGAGTCTACCTTCATTTTGTTCTTCTTCTTGGAGCCTTGCTTCTTTGCTAGGCATTTGTCATTATGAGCTTGCTCATTTAATAGAGGACAATCGGGAATCCGATGGTCCAAGCTTCCACAATGGAGGCACACTCCTAGCCTTCTCCAGCACTCCTCGGCCTTGTGGCCGAGCTTGTCACAATATTTGTACACCTCTTTGGAAGGTGCGGTGGTAATAGAAAATGACTTGTTACCCTTCTTGAACTTCTTCTCTTGGGAGGAATTACCTCCATCATTAGATCTCTTCTTATTGAACGAGGGTTTGAAAGTGTCGGGGCTGGTGACGTGCTCCTTCTTGTCTTTCCCACGAATCCGGTCAGACAGCTCTATGGCATCTTCTAGCAATTGGGCTCTTCGTACCATCTTCGAATAGATTTGAATATCCATCGGTGCCAATTGAGTAATATATTATGGCCGAAACCCATTAAGAAACCTCCTAGCCTTCATCTTCTCAGCACACACAAGATGTGGTGCATACCTTGATAGACGGGAGAATTGGACCTCATACTCAGCCACTAGCAGAGTCCTTTGCTTGAGCATGGCAAATTCTACAACTGTCTTTTCTTGTATTCGGTCTGAGAAATATTTATTGTTGAAATATTCCACAAATTCACCTCACATGATATGTTCATGGGGTAGAGTAGCTTCCACCGATTCCCACCAGAAGCGAGCGTCTCACTCTAGTTGGAAAGTCGCTAATAACACCTTTTCTTCGTCTGTGCATTGCATCAATCGGAATATCCTCTTAATTTTCTTTATCTAATTTTCGACATCATCAGGATTGGACGAGCCAGTGAACTTTGGTGGATTCATGTTACGAAAGCTACAGTGGAGATCTCTCGCTCCCCGATTCACTCCACCTTGTGCCACTTGTTGTAGCGCTTGAGTTAAGTTTTACACGGTGCATTGCATCTCGGGCCATTGAGCTCTCTCGATGGCCATGATCTGCAAGAGTGTTTAAGTCTAATTAGTTTTGTATTTTAACTATAGGGTTGGACATCCTATGTTGACTTAACTCATGGCTCTACCTATCTTACTGGGTATAAGTAATAACCTGTCATTGGACTTGGGTTCCTAGGAATTTTGAATACCTAGGCTCTGATACCACAAAAACTGTCACGTCCCGAACACGGAAGGAACCCGGTATGCATGACGAGTTTATATCAATCATGTCAATCAGAGCATAAGGAATTCGACACAAATACATAGTGCGCAAATAGCAAGAAAATAACACCAAATTCCTTAATCAAAAAGAATTTCATTACATAATATTTATTGTCAAAGACAAAGATACTAGACTCGGGCCAAGCCCCTCTCATTCCTCTTCCTTGCCTCCACAGGCTCGGGGTTGTAGTAGATAGGTGCACTTTAACAGACAGGTTGGGTCTTCTTAGGGATCTACACTTGCTTAAATATCTTCGGCCTTGGGGCCAGCTCTCTTTGGCCCTAGCGGCCAGCTTCTACTTTTTCAGCTCTCCTCCTGGATAGGCCCTGGAAGGAGTTATGGACTGACACGGTGGGGACCATGCAGTCCGGGATGACCTAGGCATCGCACTCGTCCAGAAAGACGCGGACCCCCCCAATAAGAATCAATTTCCCGGACGCTGAAGGCCGCCAAGTGACAGGGGTAGCAACTTTCCTTCGAAAGCTTCCTTGGCAGTGGCTCCCATGCTTGTTGTAGTAGACGAGGTGAGCCCCCTGAGCTATATGGTGCTCCATGCACCTTGTCAGTTGAATCTAGCCTCTTGGTAGGCCTCTGCAGCTTCGGGTGTTGTGAACCCTGGGCTTCTCGTTGATGCTTTCCTCAGCCAGCTCTAGAGCTTCCACCTCTAGCACATCAATAAAGGCCACCCCTAAGAAATTGGGGAAGCCGGCCACTGGTGGAAAGGTGCCAAAAATGGTCGGTACTGCCAGGTACCCATAAGCAGCATGATCGGCCACAATTATAAGGCTGAAGGTCAAGGCAGCGAGACCAGCAACCATCATTACTTCCTGGAATCATAGAAATAAACAAACGATCGGCATTCTTTGGGAGGGCCCCGGGGCCCATTTATCTTGGCAAAGAGATGTAGGGAGACTCGGTCCCACCGGGCATGCCAGACTGTGGGGATGAGATTTTTTATCTATTAATTAGGATTGGTTAGATTTATTTGATTTACTGATTTATTGTATAGGTGTACCAGTCACTAAGTGACAAGTTTATTATGCACTCAATCGGACTCGGTTAGACAATAGTAAAATCTGTGTCAGGACCGGAAGTTCATCATATCATAAAAGTTACAACGTTAATTACATCCTCCGGGAAGGAGGAAAACCCTTGATTAATTACCAAGATAAGGAACCGCCGGGGCTGAGTAGGTGTATGAGCATATGCAAATGAAAAGGTGATATTGCGCAATGCAAGATCTAAACATACGTTCAAACATGCAGTGCAATCACATTTATTCACCTGACTCCCGAAACATGCCAGAGAACATAGGTCTGAAGACCACCATCACGCATAGTGAGAGCTTTTAGCCAGACTTAATTTGACCGTCCATAAATCACCATTTGATATACTGAGAGGTCAAAATGATGACAAACATGCAATTATGATAAACATGCATGTTTGTATGTGTATGTAGATGCATGAGTGTGCATTGTGTGAGCAAACTCAAAAGAGATTTATTAATGAAGTCATCACCATTCTTATTACCCATTCGCGGAAGGACCATGAGTTAAGCATGACGAAGGGACAAACTATTATCCAAAAGGGAAGCGATTGATCCACTGGGATAATAGGAGGACTGATGATAGGAATTAGTGTAACGCCCCGGGATCTGATTCCCAATTATGGGTATTTTTTTTCTACCATCGGACCTCGAGACATTACTTCGGCGTTGATACCAAACACGCCCTTAACTCATTCATAACCCCGGTGTACGTAATCGAAGGATCCCCTTTGGGGAATACCTATATCATTGTTTCGCCAACGTCGCACCTTAGCATTATGGCATTGGAGAAGCGCCCTTGTCCACTATCACATCTCAAATGTCATGGCCCATGCACTTAATTATCCTCTGGATTTCCAACTTATAATCTGCAGCAGAATTTGCGTTTATGTTCTTCATAAAAAATGCTAATCTCAATGGACATTAGCCTAATCTTCCGAAAGCCAGTCAATTGCCAGTTGGTTTAGGGTTAACAGTTTTGAACTCCAGAATCAAGTGCGAAGCAATAGACGAGGCAAACTGCCAGTGAACAACCTGGAACAGAAATATACGAATAGCAGAAGCATTCTAAGGTGCAACCAAACATCATTTACAGATTTGCTTAGTTGTTGATCTGCATATCAAAAATGAACAATTATAAAGCATTTGCTAACCTAGCCCTTACAACAACATAAAAGACACCAATCTTCGTATCAAGCAGCTCTTATTGGAGCTCGTTGCTCACCCCGTCATCCCTAGCGCATATCAGGTTGAAATCATCCTTCACAAAGAGACACAACGCGACCTTGTAATGCTCCAAGGCCGAAGGAGCATGCGATGTAATAACCATCGGCTTCTCCTTGGTTGCAATCAAATGTTAATGGATCTCATAAAAGGCAAAACCGAGTTTTTGCGAGTCTTGTGATGACGGCGGCACGCCGGCACCTAACCCGAGAATGTCTTTGTTCGAATTTGATGAAAACTCAACTGTTCATGTATCTGTCTGAATTTCACCTTTAGCCTCTGTATCTGCATATATATGTAACAGACAACCTTAGTAAATTGGCAAGAACCGTCAAGAACAATAAACTAATAGATGGTAAGCATGATGCCATCAACGTGGGATCAGGTGAAAACTATCAAGGCCAAGCTATCTCTATATCAAGTAGAGAGGGTACCCGTTTCAACTCGATCTCCAAATCTCTCTTACGTTGTCCCAGAGAGTGGCGCAACTGAGTGATGTCAAACACATTATCCAAATCATCCTCAAATGCCGACTCTAGGTCTTCTCTAAGCATAGCTGGCAACTTGTCGACCACAGGCATGAGGAGAAAGCAATTGAACTGTAGAACAGAAATAACATGTGAAACACCCATTAAGAAATGCCATCCTATGCACGGGACATCTAACAGTGCAAATAATGCAACCACGAACCTTCAATTCGGAGGATGCCAAGAAGTGTTCTCTGATACCATGAAATATCTGTTGCACCAACGCATAAACAATTCTTTCAGATGATGGAGCAAGCCGCCGGTTCCAGAGTGTGCTATCCAAGAGATCAACCAGCCGTGTATCCATTGTATGAAGACAGGAGTTCGAGTCGGTTGTAAGACTCAAATGGTTGAGCTTCGAACCTGCCTTACTGTTGTCGTGCTTATTATCATTAGTGACACACCCAAATGATGAGTCTTGAAGAACAGCTGAACAAATACCATTGCCATTAAAATGGGGCTGTTCTGTGCTAGCAAATGAATCTAAGAAAAAGGTATAGGGTTTTTAAAGCTTTTATGCATTTAAATTCTTTAGTAGTACGGGAGATGAAGGCCAGCATTTTATTACATTTCCTTACTGTACTTTCAATATGATGTATGAAACGCATTTCAGAATCCATAATTATACCCAAGTCTTTAACGTAATCTGCTTGATTTAATATATGACTTGTAACAAGGTAATAAGTCTTGATTTTTTTATGTTTTTGACTCTTTGGATGGGGGCTTGACTTATATGGCAAGTTAGGGGAGGTGGGCCCCCACCTCACAAAATTTTCAGAAAAAAAAAAGAGCATGCTTGCTGCACACCCTAGGGCCCTGTTTGTTTCGTGGTTAGGATGGGGGAACCGATGAGAGAGAGTGGTGTGAGCCCTATCACTCTCTCACACACAAATGCGTTAACCGGGGTCGATTTGCGCACTAGACCCCCTGGTTTCGCTTGTGCTAACCGCACCTGGTTAACAAACAGTCCCTAGGTGTGCAATAAGACAGGGTGTGCAACAAGCCTTTCTTGCATGAAAATTAAAATCAATTCCAGAAAGTATCCAACCACATAGCTATGTTTATGATTCTTTGTTTGTCACATAGCTACACAAGTTTCTTTGTCACCAAGCCAGTTTTACCTTGTAAGTTGTCCATATACACTCTGCAAAGCCATTAGCTTGTCAAACAATGGTGAAGGGGTCAAAGCATTGCCCATTTTGAACCCACAGAACTTTCCTCTAGTGGAAAAGCAGGCTCAGAGTCATTTTCTGACTTGGACACTTTAATGCCTTTTTTCAGGAAAATCACACAAATGACCACAACTCACAAGATGCTTTCCTGACTTACAAGTGACAAAATCTGATATGGTTAGCTGACGGAATAAAAGGCCTAGTTACAGTTATATAGATGACGAACTGACATGATATAAAGTATCATTCTACACTTATGGGCAAAGATAGTGTCTGAAAAGACTGGCAAAGTAGATTGTTCCAAGAAACATCGTGGTAGCTACATTATTGATTAGTGGAAGCCACAGCCTCAGGTTAGCATTATGGCACATTCATCCCTGCCAACAGCAACCCAGGTGAATCACCCCGGTGCGCAAATATTGCCGAGGCTCATGCCATATGAATCCAATAATAACATTGAGACAAGTTTTTCTCCTTGCAGGGTATTGGGGAAACCATCCATGTCATCACCGACAAAGTCAATAGAAAACCTGGAGAAACATCTTTGTACACTTCTGAGGAACATCCTAACTAGCTATGTTTTCAATTAAATAATTTTGCATCTCAGGCCTCAGATTAGCATTATGGCACATTCATCCCTGCCAACAGCAACCCAAGTGAATCACCCTGGTGCGCAAATATTGCTGTGGCTCATGCCATATGTTCTCATCACTGGCACAGGTTCACGTGATAACAACTAGAAAGGCAAAATTATCAATGCAGGGATTGATGAGAACATCCATATTGTAATCAATAAAGACTTGACAAAACCTGAATCAAATCTATGCACATTCACTCTGTAACAGTTCCACCCTAACCATGTTCCAAAAAAATAACAGTTCCAGTGTTTCACTGTCGACACTAAGAAATTGATCATGAAAGAGGCTCATAAATCGAGGTATGCTATTCACCCTGGTGCTACCAAGATGTACCAAGATTTGAAAAGGAATTTCTAGTGGCCTAACATGAAGCGAGAGATAGCGTATTTTGTATCTCGCTGCCTCACGTGTCAGTATGTCAAGGCAGAACATCTAAAACCTGCTGGAAAACTACATCCCTTGGAAATTCCCTAGTGGAAGTGGAAAAGTATATGGATGGATTTCATCATGGGTTTATCTAAGATAAGAGGTGGACATGATGGTATATGGGTGATCATTGACTGATTGACTAAATCTGTGCACTTTCTATCCATCAAAAGTCGATGGTCTGTGGATATATTAGCAGCCTTATAGATGAAGGAGATTGTCAAGCTACATAGTGTCCCTGTCACCATTATATTTGATCGAGACCCTCATTTCACATTATAATTTTGGAAGGGTCTATAACATTCGTTGGGGACACGACTCAACTTCAGTACTGCATTTCACCCTCAAACTGATGGTCAGACTGAAAGAACCAATCAGGTGATGGAAGATATGCTCAGGACATGTGTTATTGATTTCGGTGGGAATTGGCACGACCACTTGCCTCTATTAGAATTAGCCTACAACAATAGCTATCAGGCTCGTATACAAATGGCACCATTCGAGGCACTATATGGGAGAGGTTGCTGCTCACCTACATGCTGGGATGAAGTAAGAGAAAAATAATTTCTCGGCCCCGACATCATCAGAGATACTACCGAGAAGATAAAACTTATTCGAGAGAGACTCCAGATGGCTCTGGATAGGCAAAAATCATATGATGATACTAGAAGGCGTGAGCTGGAATTCCAACTGGGAGACCACATATTCCTTAAGGTTTCTCCGGGTCGAGGTATTCGAAGATTTGGCATCAAAGGTAAGCTCACTCCAAGATATATCGACCCTTTTGAAATCCTTATAAGGGTTGGCGAAGTGACATATCGCATTTCCTTACCTCCTCAATTGGCTAGAGTCCATGATGTGTTCCATGTTTCTATGCTCAAGAAGTATGTCTATAACCCGTTCCATGTCACAACTTATGACAATCTGGAGATTCAAAAGGATAAAGTCGATCAAGATAGTCGACCGGGAGGTACGCCAGCTTCGGAATAAGACTATTCCCATGGTCAAAGTCAGGTGGACTAAAAGCTTTGATCACAAGACAACATGGGAGATGGAAGAAGCTATACACAAGCGATTCCCGGAATTGTTCGATTGTAAGTATACTCTCCATAAAACCCATGCAATGAATTATGAACCAAATTCTTTTTCAATGGGGGAGGGTGTAACACCCTAGAATTTTCTAGGATTTTTCAAGAATTTAAAACCATTAAATTAGCCTTTAATGAGACTTAATGGGCTTTTAAAAATATTTTTAGGTTAAGTAAATTGAATTGGAAGACCAATTAATAACCAAGTAAAATGGCCCACTTAAATTAGGCCTACAAACCCAATCCTAAACCCTATTGGCCCAAGCCCATACTTTAGAACGTCCTTAGGATAAATCCCCCTATTAATAGGATAATTATAGGCATGTGTATATTAATTCTTTGACCATAAAACACATTAAATGTCCTCCAGCTTTCCATAACGAATCACTTGGCTCTACAAGGATGGTGATTGTATGCTCTCAGAAATATCCCTCCATGACCCAGAAAAGTACATCCCTCTACAAAAGCAAAAAACTTTACACATCAAAAGATTGTTTATGCCCCGTTCAATTTCCAGATTACATAGCCATTTGGAACTTAAACCCCCCTGGCCCCCTCTCGTTGAGTTGTTGTGGCCCACTCAACTGGTCAATTGTAAATAGGCCACACTACCTGGTATTTTGTACTGCTCACCCACATTGTAGCATGTAAGACCAACCATCATACATGCTGGTCTACTTTGGGTGGCCATCTCCTATGCCAAATTAAAATAGGATTTCTACATTCCTTGGTGCTGTACAGTGTTGCTGTATTTTCAAAAGAATCTTTTGGCATACCATCCATGAGAACGTACATTCCACAAATAGATGATCTCAAGTCTCAATTTCCCCATCAAAAACTGTATCAACCAATCGCAAGTATGAAGCCTTCTGTGAGTGTACCCAAACAAAGAAGTTTTTTTTTAATCATGGATAGGCTACTAGGGTTGCCAAACATGGCAAAACAAACAATGCCTTGTTTCTCCAACGGCAATCATCTTGTATGTGGGCCTCACTGTGACCATGCCCTCCTCTCATCTCTATCTCAATGTGTCCTTTCTCTGAGGACCGCATGCAGTCCATCCGATACCCAACTAACAGCCGAGGCTTCCTTGGTTGCTCAAACTCATTCTCTTGCAAGTTCATTCTAAAGGTAGGCGACCACCCTGTTACCCTGAAGTGAAAAACATCACCAACCACAGACATGAAAAGATCTAGGAACAGCTCTAACAATGCCCTGCTATTGTACAAACTACCTTGCCATAAGTTGATCTTCCTCCAGTTGCCTAAGATAATGGATGTCCACAACCACCTCATGTCCTTGCAGAGAGAAACCCTTCATAAATACAAAATATTGGAGAAAGAGCCAGAAGTACATCTCATGCCCATTACTTCGGTCACATCTACCGTATAACAACTTCCACACAGTCTCCATTTTTCACACCATCTTTTATAACAATTTGCTTACAAGGCTAGAATGAAATCCATCAAGTTTGCAATACCCAAGCCACCACGCTCCTCATGCAAAAAATTCCCCAACATATATCATGCCAAGATCTACAGCTCCCCCCATGTCTGTGCCATAATAATCTTCTTGAATAAACCCCAAAACCCCGGCCACCTAGGAATCCTAGACAGGGATGAAGTACACGGGAAACTCATGAAGATTCTTTTGCACAGGACCAGCTGACCTTCCATGTGACAAAGCCTCCCTTCCACCCAGCAAGTTGCATCTTTTTTTTGTGCTTTTTGCAACCACAAACTCCCAATCTCTGTAAGTAAATAACACCACAGGATTGGGGAACCCCAAGTATGTAACAAGGAACTACCCAGGTACCCCACAGCTAGGAACATAGAACCAATCCTAATTCCACTATGTAGCATAACAAGTTAACCGCCCCTGTCACCTTCACAAGGCTCTTGGAATGTTTTTGTAAAAAGTAACTGGTAAAATGGGCACTAGCCCCTTGCATGGAAGCGAAAAAGGGTTAAGCTTGATATTGGAGGCTTCAAACAAGGGATGCCCTGCCCGGCCCTTGAGCATGGACTTCATCACCTCCTTAGCAACGAAATGTGTCATGATAAGATTGGAGGAGGACCCCTTTTCTTAGCGAGGTATTTGCATAATGATAGAACACGAGGTAATGAGAGCATCAAAGATATCTTGGCCAATAAGCAAAGTAACTTGGACAATCTTAGCCTTAAGCCACCATGGCATCAACTCTTGAGAATCCTTCTTGGTGAGTGTTGGTGGAGATTTTTCAATAATGCTCAGAACAAGAATGCTTGGCATTCGGTAAATAAAATCTTGACTTTTAAACGGCATAGCTGCAACCAACTTCTTGCTCGGGTCTTGAGCATCTTCTTCTGCACATGTATTTGTAGCCATACACCCACTCCGAGGGGAGGTAAAGGAAGATGAAGTGGAGGCGGTGGGCTTGATGGGTGATGAAGGTTTGATGGAGGGAGTTGGTGGAAGGGTAGGTGGAAACAGAGGTTCAGACACGTCAAGCTTCTCCCCTTGCTCGGAAGCAGACAGGATTGGCTTGGGTGCAAAAATAGGTGAAATCTACTCAGGATTAGCCACAGGTTTAGGCGAAGGGTTAAATGGAAGATTAGGAAGGGTTAGCTTTGGGTTTAAAAGGATAGTAGAGGTCTTAGGTGGCAATGATGGAAGGCAAATTGGTTGGGAAATAGGAGGAGAAGACTTAGTGGAAGACTCGGGGGAGGCTGATGGAGTGGTTGTTGATGAAGGCATAATGGTTGGAGAGGAATCAATGGAGGGTTCAGATGGCATGGCGGGGGTTAAGGGTGTGGTAGTTGTGGGTATAAAAGGAGGGGGTTTGGTACATAGGAAGCATCAGAATTTAGTGGGGTGAGAGGTGTTAAGGGTAGGGGCTAATTCATGGTGCATCAGTGTGGGTGATTAGAGTATCGACCCATCATCGTAACACCAATTGGTTTCGTAAATAGGGTTAGGGACCATGGCTTCGTCCTGAGTGAGAGGTTCTTATTGTGGCAATGGAGGGAGAGGAAAACAGAGAAAGCTCAGAGTGGGTATATCTTGAAAATCTTCAAAGTGCTCATCAAGTGTCGGCTCAAATTCTTCATCAAAATTTTCATCGTGCGTTGCTTCCAATTCTTCATTATCGGATTCAAGTGGATGACACTGTAGAGGCATATTGGAGGGTGTAGAAATATGATGAGGTGGAGGATTTTGCATATATGGATGCAGATGTGGAGGCGCAGGGACATATAAATGAATAGGGTGAATGGGTGGAGGGCGGGAGGTGTCCACTTGATCATTAAAGCTTGATAGAACATCTTGCTCACTTGTATCAAAGATGTCATTGTCAGTTCTTCGGTCCTTCAAATCTTTCTTTATTTTAGTGATTTTATCCATGAATGTGTGAAGAGGATTGGCTTGAGGAGGAGGAGGAGGGGGCCGTAGGCTTGAAACCCTCTTTAATTATTCCTCTATCGAAACGGCCCGTGCATTTAACAATTTTTACCCCTTAGTCTTTAATGACCAGACGAAGAATTTAGTCCCAATTCCCCCTTCGATGGACATCCTCCAACGTATGATAACATCCTGGAAGTGAGATTGAAAGAGATTATGTGTTAGCACAACACTTCAATTTTGTGGGGTGTTGCCATCACTTCTATGCAAATTTTGACATTTGAGCTCAGACCGACGTTTAGTACTATCACATACTTTACCCCGGGCCATCAGACTTCCTCCTTCAGCTTGGTTGAATTGGATACTCCTTGACTCGGTAATCTCTGGGAGGAAACTCAGGAGAGCGCATACCACTTTAGAGAAATGGCATGGACCCGCTCCACCAGGTCGACCTGAGGTTGAGTTTCATTGAAGAATCGAAAAATGCGCCAACAGAAGTAGAAGAGTTTCTTCTCCTTTCTTTCTTTCTTTTCTTTGCGGGACGTCTTTGGCTTAGCAGCTTTGCGATTGCCTATCTGCGGTTTCTCTGTTTTACGCAGCTTCTTTGGATATCGATCTCTTCCTTTAGCATAATGGTTTCAATGCAATCTTGGATTTCTTGGCATTCCCTTATAGGGTGAGACACCCCAGCATGATGGTCACACTAGAGAGGATGCTTATTTCCTCAACCTTCTTTTATAAATTCTTTTCCTCGTTCTTCTCCTGCTTTTTAGCTTACGCTAGTTCATTCGAAGAAGGAGTTTCTACCTTTACAGGCTGCTGGGAGGTGCCTCTAGAATTAGAGTTGTTGACTTGGGCTTTTCTTTTACTGGGTTTAGGGCGACCATGAATTTAGAAAGTCGAAAAACTTTACATTTGGGGCCGACCAACTAGGTTGGGAGGCCAAATACTTAGGAATTTGGGGCCAACCAGGGAAATTGAAAAGCCAAAAATAAAGGGATTTGGGGCCAACCAAGGAAATTGGAAAGCCAAAAATTTTTGGGATTTGGGACCGACCAACTAGATTGGGAGGCCAAAGATTTAGGATTTGGGGCTAACCAAGGAAGTTAGAAAGTCAAACTTTGGGATTTGGGGCTAACCAAGGAAATTGGAAAGTCAAAAAACTTTGGATTTGGGGCCAGCCAACTAGGTTGGAAGGCCGAAGATTTAGGATTTGGGGGTAACTAAAGAAGTTGGAAAGCCAAACTTTGAGATTTGGGACTAACCAATGAAATTGGAAAGCCGAAAATCTTTGGATTTGGAGCCGACCAACTAGGTTGTGAGGTCAAAAGATTTAAGAACTTGGGGCTAACCAAAGAAGTTGGAAAGTCAAACTTTGAGATTTGGGGCTAACCAGTGAAATTGGAAAGCCAAAAAATTTTGAATTTGGGGCCGACCAACTAGGTTGGGAGGCCGAAGATTTGAGATTTGGGGCTAACCAAGGAAGTTGGAAAGTCAAACTTTGAGATTTGGGGCTAACCAATGAAATTGGAAAGTCGAAAACTTTGTATTTAGGACCGACCAACTAGGTTGGGAGGCTGAAGATTTGAGAATTTGGGGCTAACCAAGGAAGTTGGAAAGCCAAACTTTGGGATTTGGGACTAACCAATGAAATTGGAAAGTCGACCCGCATGCCGCTCATCGACGGGATGGCGCAGGTCATCCAGCGATCGATCGCCTCGTCGGGGAGACGGTCGCCCGTCCAGACCAGTTCCACCCAGGCGGTCTCGTCGCTGGACGTCGGGGCGATTTCCTCGGTGTAGGACGTGATCATGGTCTCGGCGGCCAGATCGATTTCGAAACGCTGTACAGGCTTCGCGACAGGTATATCGGTGGCTCGATATTGTCGTTCGATGACGCCGGAAATCTCGCCGGCGATACGCTGGTGAACGTGACGCGGTCGCGGGCGACGTTCGGCAGCATGGTGTCGGTACGATTCGAAGGGCAGCCGCCGATCAGGGTAAAACGGCAGCACCGCTTTTTGACAGAGTCAAACGAATTTCAGGATATCGCGAAATTCAAACGGGGCGACGCCGTAATGCGGCTTCAGCCGGACGGAAAGCTCGTGCCGGAGCGGATCCAGTGGATATATCCGTGCCGATCGCTTTATGAGTGGGTTTATAACCTGACGACGAAAGCACACCATCATTATTTTGCGGACAGATGTGCGGTGCATAATTCGAAACCGCCGCTGGATTAGGAAATGGGAATCGTAAATCACCTATTAAATAAAGATCGTGCGTCGCTGTTTCACGCGGTGGCGTACGGCCTGCACCTGGTCACGGGAAATCTGGCGAAATCGAACGTCACCGGTGCGGACCCGACGCATGTGATCACGGTTCAGCAGATGCTCGGCCGCGGGCCGTGGGACGGATGCGAAGGCCTGTGGTGGAACGGGCTGGAGATCAAAACGGACAAATACCGGTTCTATCCGGGCGAGCTGATAGCGGCGGCGACGCCGAAAACCTATACGGCGGACAGTTCGACCGAGGTTTTCGCATGCACCGGTCACGGGTTTGAGAACGGCCAGCCGATCGTGTTGCTCCCTGCGGTCGGCGGATCTTTGCCGTCGCCGCTTTTCGTGAATACCGTTTATTACGTCCGCGACAAAACTACGGACACGTTCAAACTGGCAGCCTCGCTCGGCGGCTCGGCCCTATTCATTAGCACGAACGGTTCGGGCACGCTCCAGCTAAAAGCTCTGCAGGCGGACGTTTCTTTTCCGAAGGACACGCTGCACAGCGGTGTTGCGTGGATCGCCGCGGAGCTCGACAGCGGGCTTGGCGATTTCGATACCGAATCAACGCCGCCGGAAGGTTTGACCGGAATTTTCCGTACGACGAAATGCCAGGATTATGACGAGGCGGGCGACGAAGACGGTTCGCCGGTATATACCACCAATCCGGCATTGCAGGTCGCCGATCTGCTGATCAAAAAAGGCGGCATTCCGAAATCGCGGATAGATTGGGATGCATGGTGCGATTGGCGTGATTTCTGCGCCGAAAACATCAGCTATGATTACACGGATCTCGGCGGTCTGGACGGTTTTGGGCTGACGGCCTCATATTACAACGGCACGTCGTTCGACACGCTGGTCGCGGAACGCATCGACCCGTTCGTCGAATTTTTTCAATCGAGCGGCAGTCCGGCCGTCGGCGTGAATGTCGATAATTTTTCGGCGAAATTCGAAGGCACGATCAAACCGAAATACACGGAAACCTATACCTTTTATATAACGCACACGCACGGGGCGAAGGTTTACGTCGATGATATGGTGACGCCGCTTATAGATCAGTGGTCATCGACCGGCACACACTCGGCAACGATCGCACTTACGGCGGACACGCAATACGACATCCGCGTCGAATGGAAACACACGACCGGCGATGCAGAGCTCCGGCTGGAATGGTCGGCTCCGAGCGAAGCAAAAGAGGTCATTCCGCCGTCGGTTCTGTTCCCGAAAACGGTATCGCGGCCTCGGTACGAAACACACCCGTTTTTCGCGTCGCCGACGCGGTTGGACGATGCGGTGCGGACGATCCTGAATTTGTGTAACGCCACCTATCAGGAAGCGGACGGCAAACTGAAATTCTTTTGTCTGGATCAATTGACGACGTCGGGTTTCCGGCTGCGGAATCAGGATATTGTCGATGCCAGCATTTCGGTGCGTCCGCGTGATGTTTTGAGCCTGCGGAACGTTTGGACGGCGAAATATCGTGACATCGATTCGCAGTATCTGGACGAACCGCTGACGCCGATCACCATCGAACGAACGGACCAGATCGAAGCCGCCGGACGGCGCATAGACGGCGACACGATCGAGCTGTTCAACACGACGCGGCATCAGGCATATCGGACGCTGGAGGCCATCGTAAAACGCGCGGTCGATCCGAAGTATGAGATCGATCTGACGGCGATGCCGACGGCATTTAAAATCTTGCCCGGCGACGTTGGCGGCGTTGATGTGGATTTCCTCGGGTGGACGAATAAAAAGGTGCTGACGGTATCGGCGGCGGATTCGTCGTCGGAATCGACCGCGGACGAACGCCGGCTTTTATTTCAGGAATGGACCGGACAGGCGTTGACCGAACCCGACCTGGAAGACCCGACGGTGCCCGAAGATCTGGCGGCGAGCGTCATTTCGGACAGCGAGATCGATTGGACGTGGAGTGCGGCGACCGACGATGTCGGCGTTGCCGGATATGAAATTTCGCTCGACGGCGGTTCGGCGGTCGATGTCGGAAACGTACTCGGGTATAACGGCACATCGCTCACCGCAAACACGCTTTACGGGCTGAAGGTTCGCTCGTACGACGCGGCCGGCAATCGTTCGGCGTGGTCGGATGAGGTGAGTGCGACGACGGATGCTCCGCCGCCGATCTCGCTTGTTGCGTCGGTATCAAAATCTAATAGCACCACATCAACGGGCACGTCTGACCCGATAGATACGACTGGAGCAACGCTTTTGGTGATGGCGGTGTGTTACACGGTTACGCGAACGCCGACAGACAGCAAGGGCAACACGTGGACAGCATTAACGCCGGTGCTTGGTGCAGGGCCATTCGCAGAGCCGTATGTGCAACTGTTCTACGTAGAGAATCCGACGGTTGGCAGCGGCCATACGTTTTCAACCGCAGGCACAGGCACGGCATATCCGGCATTGGCGGTTGCCGCGTTCGACCATGTTAAAACGTCGTCTGCGTTCGATGACGAAAGCGGTACTGGCAGCCTCGACCCAAACGGAGCGACAACGATGCAGCCCGGTACGATCACTCCGGCGGAAAACAACGAACTGTTCGTGACGGCTGCGGTCGGTGTTTCGGGAGTGACGCCCGCGATCGGCAGCGGCTTTTCGATAGAGGAACACGAATCTAACGGGACGTTCTGGGTTGACCTTGCCTATAAGGTGCAGACCATCGGAGCGGCTGAAAATCCGACGTGGACGCCCGGCTACGGCGGCAATAACCGCCTAGCGGCGGTGATGGCTGCGTTCAAACACGAGTAACTATGACGCATCGACCAGTTCCCCAAGCAGACGTGCGGCGTTACTGACCGCGTGAGGTTCGATGTTCAGGTATCGCAGAAACGTTTTCATCTGCGTGTGGCCCGTGATCTTCATTACCTCGGTATGCGGTATGCCCGCACGTATCATTCGCGTTGTGGCGGTATGGCGTAGATCGTGAAAGCGAAATTATATGAACGAATTGATTCCAACAGCAGGCCTGATCGCCTGGCACAAATACGAGGCCGGAGTTTCGACCGGCGGTTTATGCAACGATTACAGCGGCAACGGGCGGAATATGACCGTTGCGACAAATCCGCCGCCGGTGATCCAGGCGACAGGTGCGAACGGTGTCGCTCCGGCATGGTATTTTGACGGTACCAAAAACCCGTTGAGCTACTCGGGCAGCGTCACGCCGAAACACGTGATCGTCGTTGCCGGGTATGACGACCCGATCTTTCCGGGCGGTGAACCCGGTTCGGCCGGTTTGCTGACGGGAGCGTCGTCCGGCGATATATTTGTTGGTAACGCCGGTGACTACCGTTTTTTCGATCTGGATTACGAGGCGAGCGGAGCTTACCTTTATTATATGAACGGCGTTAATTACGCCGACTTAATGGGCTAATTAATGGAGTAATAGGTTAAGACCTTTGATAAATTGGCTCACCTATTAACTAAATGGTTAAGCCCACTTAAAAGAGGCCTTAAAACCTAAATCTAAACCTTTTGGCCCAAGCTCAAATCCTAGAGACGTAATAGGCTAAGTTCCCTAATTTACATTGGGAAATAAGGGATAACTAGAAGTGGAGTTTGAATAAAAATCAAATTTCAGAAATATCGAACTAGGTCGTGATCTATCGCGCGACTGCGTTATGAATATGGTAGTCGTCCACTAACTATGATCTGCTCCTGAAAATGGAAAGAGATAAAACACGAAAAGCTCAATTTTTTATCCACGAGATGGCCATGGTTCGATGTGATCTATAGTGGAAACCTACCCAAGACTCTTAGGAGATCGACTTGACATCCCATAGGACTCCTAATTCGAACTAAAACCCTAACCCTAGGTTATTTCCTATAAATAGAACCTAGAACCTCCTACGCGAGCCCTAGGTTTTGGATCGCGTGTAGCAGAGGTAAGATGTCATCGTTTCAAGTTCTATCTTTAGAACTTTTTGTTCTCTTTAGTATCTTCTAACGTCCCTCTAAATCTCATGTTAGGACGATGATCAACCCAGGAGTTAGAGCATGCAGAATGTGCTGTTTCTACGCAAGAAGTGCAAGAACGAGAGCTCCCTTCCAGTAAGAAATTAGTAGTCTAGGATCAACCCCAAAGGTAGGTTGTCTCATGGTCGACTTAAACATGAAGTTAGGATTAAAAGTCCTCTATCCTTGCTTGATTTCATGCTTTATGCACATAGTATTTCCAGTTTTCCCGTGATTGGGCAATAGGGTCTTTAGTTCATGCTGTCCATGAAACTATAATGAAAAAGATAATAACTTTAGATGCTTTCATGTCTTTTCATGCATTACATACGTGCTAGCATGCTTTTCCTTTTGGTTTTATACTAGTTGCATATTGTTTAGCCATAGAATAAGGTCCTGCAAGGCCAGTGTTGTCTCTGTCTAACGGCAGAATGATAGCGGTAAACCTAGGCTATATACCCAATGTGCTTGATGGCGTGGGGTGTGAAATTATCTCTCTGCCCTGCCACGCTATGTTTAATTTACAAGATGCTGGGAGATCTTCATCATTCTCATCTCCTGCGAAATCTCCGAACTGTTGGTCCACTTCATTTCTTTAATGCCTGGGTATGCTCTCTATTTCTAGAGTTTGCTCCCCGAGTGCTCCAGTCATCAAATTCATTTTTGAGAATGCTAGAGTTTGATGGCGCCGAACCTCAGCAAACATCGGACCAGATTTTTGCTATCAGGGGACAACTGACAAGAGTGCCAGTGAACGCTCTTGGAGCTCTATATTTCTGGCGTTTGGCTGCCAATTCCAACCCCTTAGTGAACTACTTGCGAGAATGTAAGTTTGGTGCTGTGGAAGAATATATACACCCTGTTTCGGGCAAAGTCTGCACCAAACCATCCCTGGAGCCGGAGTTGGTAGACTGGGCACTATCCATCAGGCCTAGTGTTTTAGTCTTCAGGAAGGGTGGAAGTACTTTCTTGGAGCCGTACCGACCCACTGATAACCACACCTACACCTCTACCGGCAAGCCCCTTGAGCGAATCCTCGCGGAGCCCCGATGAACCACGTCTACAGTTGTCTTTTGGCAGTGGGCCTAGCGATAGTGTCGTTATCCCCCTTACCGAAATTCGGGAACCTGAACTGCGAAGTCGACTCGTCGCAGAACCTTACGCCGCCGTGGGCCGCTGCGTGTCAGGTCACTGTCCACAATCCAGTCAGGGGAATCCTGTGGTGGAGGACGGGCGGATCGAGCGGGGGATCGGGAACTCTGATCGGTCTCGCGGGGGACAAGGCCCTTGTTTTAACGGTCCAACACGTTGCGGAAGAAGCGGGTGCCCGAGCGGTGTGCAGCTGGGCGAACAACCCACCGTGCGAGGGAACTGTCCTGGCGGTCAATGCGGACGCGGACATAGCGTTGCTGATGGTGCAAGCTCCGGTGGGGATCAAACCTGTCCCGGTGGCACTTGCAAGCGAAACGTCGGGGCCGTTCACGATGGCGGGATTTCCGGGGTACGACCGGAGAACGCTCCGGCTCCAAACCGGCGAATTCATATCGGTAAGCGGCAACACTCTTACGGTAAAGATTCGACCCGAAAAAGGAATGAGCGGGGGCCCAACTTTCGACCGCTACGGAAACGTGTGTGGGGCAGTTAGTACGTTCAGTCTCACCGCCCAGCGAGGGACCGCGGGCGGCGGCAATCAAGCGTTGAAGGATCTCGTAACTCCCTACCTCCAGATCAAGGAATCAAAATGAAGGGATTAGTAGCTGCTCTGACGCTGGCGTTTGTCGCCACGCTGAGCTTCGGTTTTGGACAAGCAGGTCTGTTGAACTCGAACGACAACTGTCCGAACGGGAAGTGCCAACGCACGGTTCCGTTCAACGCGACGACGGCTCCGACGTTCGAGGCACCTCCGGCGGTTGGCGTCGCCCCCGTCGTCAACGTCGATCCTGCGGTGGCGGCTCCGGTCGTCGCCCCAGCGGTCCCGGTGGTGCAGATGGTCGTGCCTCCCACGGAGGAGGTGAAACCCGGTCTCAGTTTGACGCCGGAACAGAAGGAAGCTCTTAAATCCCTACTGTCTCAGGCTATCACGCTGCTGATCGGCGTATTCTTGACGAGAGGTGCCGGGGGTCCCTTCTTCCAGAGCTTGTTGAATGCCCTGGGCGGATACCTCCAAAACAAGACCGCTCCAGCTGCGAAGACTGGCAGATTAGCCGCCCGGCGGGCAGCTAAGAAGAAGACCGAATGAAAGTGATGAACCATGCGGGCAGGGAAGCCGGGACGGATAGATGCTATGCAAGAGCGTCCAGAAATCCTAGCTTTCCTGCCTAATTGGACCTGCCTGTCGCCACACGCGGAACTTCTGCTTCAGTGGCTTGAGGACACTTACCCCCTGTATCGTTTTGACCCTGAACGAAACCCCAACAGTGCGGAGAAGTACGGCGTAAAAATCTGGCCGACCTTCCTTGTTCGCGAGAGCGAGTTGGTCTCCTGGCGGACGCATAATCTTTTCACGCTGCTCGATGGACTTGGAATCGAAGTAGAATTGCTGTGAGAGTATCTCTCCTCTCTCTCTCTCTCTCTCTCTCTCTCTCTCTCTCTCTCTCTCTCTCTCTCTCTCTCTCTCTCTCTCTCATGAATTGACCTGATTGGCCCTTGGTCTGTGAAGTAGTCAAAAAAAACTGTGTAGATGGATGATCGCAGTTTGGGATCCCTCTAACTTAGAGATGAGTGGCCTTTTGGGTGAGCTGATCTTATCCTGAAACATTAAACAGGAACAACTTCGTGAATTGCTCATGCTTAAAGAGTTATGCGATAATTAACACACTACCTACAGGATCTCCTTCTTGTGTCGTAGGGATACACGTCCAGCTTCTTCTCTAAAATGCTTATGTAGGATATACATAATTATTTGGAATTTTTGAAGACTCGCGGAGTTAGTAACATGGTGGATTTTTGAAGCCCTATTGGAGATCCGACCGGTGACCCCTTGGTGGTCAGTTCAATTTTGGGCTGGGCTGGGCTGGATAAGATGGATTGGAGAATCGGAATGGATCCATCGTGGGGAGGGAGGTCAGGGAACTCGAACGGGCACGCTCAAGCCATCTCACGTGGGATGGGAGGAGGAGGAGGGGGGACAGGCAAACATTCATCAAGACAGTTCACCGAAAGGACGAGATTTTTTATTTTACCCTTCCTAAAATATAACACTCAATACCGTAGTATAATAATTTAAGGGCCCATTCGGGCCGACCCCAAGAGTCCGAGCTCAATCCAATTCTTTAATGACAGATTTGATAACCAGATACGTCATCCAGAGATGGTGTATCCGTCGATTTCAAGTCGATTTTACCGATTTTAACTCACTCCTAATTTGTTAAACACCCGAACAACTCACCTTACTCACTTGTTAGCAGAGAAAAATCGAGATATCTCAATCGACCTTCAGGCCTCGGTTAAGCCAACCGAGGGTGGCCCACCCGAGCCTAATCTTGCTCGGTTATCAAACTTGCCCTAACTATCTTGAGAGGTACAACTCAGTTAGTCTTAAACGTCCACGAATTCAGTTAGTCTTAAACGTCCACGAATTAGTAGCGCTCTACCCATACCTACTGCTTACGCCGTTGCTATTCAACAATCTGGGGATGTGAACATCGCCGACTTGTCTTCAGATAAGAAAGCTATACCCTGTTTCTTACAAGCACACCTATGGTCTTCCAGATGATCGTCGTTGGAGCTTCAACGCCTATTCACAGGCGGTTGAATATGCAAGGGGTTTGGGGATGCGATTTAACATCGTGGCCCCAAAGGTTAAGAATGGCTCTGCATGGTGGCTACTGTGCCATCACTTCGCTGAAGACGTGTTTGAATTACAGTGCTCTGTGCCTTGAGTCAACTTTACTGAAGGAATGGCTCTCACATACTTAATTTCTCAAAGAGAGTAAAGGTGGCCCTTTCGTTCCCTCAAATAGCGGGTTTGGACCGGTTAAACCCTCCAAGTGGGGGCTTTGGACCGGATAAACCCCCCACTTGAGAGGTTTGGACCGGATGAACCCCCAAGTTGCGGGATTGGACCTTATAAACCGCCCCCCCTCCCCCCGAAGTTGGGGTTTGGTCCAGTTATTTAGACTAGATAAACCCGTAGTTCCAGTATCAAATAAAACAGAGGCGGACTTTGAACAAATAGAAAGAGTACCTTCCACAACGCCACCTTCCTCACCAGGTTCTGCTCCCATGAGAGCTTGGAGTCTGCCTTGCTTCTTAATAGCAACTGGATGTTTTTCCGACGAGACTTGCTCATTGAGAAGTGGACAATTTGAGATCCTATGGTCCTAACTCCCCCAGCGAAGACATGCACCTAGTCTCCTCCAGCATTCTTCCGTCTTGTGTCCTGGCTTGTCACAGTGTTTGCAAATTTCTTTTGATGGGGCAGCAACAGGGACAATCTGCTTGTCATATGCTTTTGGTTTCTTATCTTTGTGAAAATTACGCCCATTAAAATTGGGCCTCTTCTTCCCGAAACAAGGCTTGAAGTTATCAGGACTAGTGACTTGCTCCTTCTTAGCATCTCCCTCGAATACGATTAGGAAGATCAGTAGCATCCTCCAGAAGTTGGGCTCTTTTCACCATTTCGACATACAATTGGATATCCATTGGGACTAATTGAGTAATATAATGAGGCCTCAAACCATTTATGAATCTTCTTACCTTCATCTTCTCGGTACCCACAAGGTGTGGTGCGTACAAGGATAGCCTCCAAAATTGAGCTTCATACTCAGCCACAGTTAGACTTCTTTGCTTCAATGAAGCAAATTCGGCAGCTTTCCTCTCCTGCACCCTGTCAAAGAAGTACTTGTTGTTGAAGTGTTCTAAAAATTCTTCCCACAACACTTGATCATGTGGTATAGTTGCTTCAATAAATTCCCACCATGCACAGGCATCCCTTTCCAACTGAAACATAGTTAGTAGGACTTTCTCCTCATCAACATATTGCATAACTCGAAAAATTCTCTCGATCTCCTTCACCTAGTGTTCGGCCTCATCTGGGTCCGTTGATCCCACAAACTTAGGAGGGTTCATACTCTAGAAATTTCGATGTAAATCTCCCGCTCCTCGGTTAGCTCCTCCCTGAGCCACCTGTAGCAGTGCTTGGGTTAGACCTTGCACTGTGCGCTGCATCTCGTGCCACTGTGCTCTCTCAGTAGCCATTGGCGAGAACTAAGCCTGCAATTATAGGTACAAAGCTTAAGTGATTTATTTATTTATTTGATTAATCATATTTTAAAGCTTAGTCCATGGCTCTACCCAATGTCACCGGTGAGGCTCAATACACTATCTAGGGTTATAAGTCACCACTAGAACCTTTATCAAGGAAAACCTTGGGTTTAAGAAGTCTAGGCTCTGATACTACAAAGACTGTCATGTCCCGACGTGGAATACCGAGGTGCGACGAGTCGTAACACTCGTGTCGATCAGAGCATGCATATAAGGGGGTCCAACCACAGAGGATAACTAATGAGGAAAGGATACTAACAATAGGTCAAAATAGAGTTTTACAATATCACTAAGTCTCAAATAGTCATAATTAAATTACAATTTTCAAATAACACTAAATTCTAGCGAGAGCAACAAGATAACGACAAGGGTTTTAAGATAAGCTCGGTCACTCCTTTCACTCTTGCCCATCCCCATCAGTTTGTGGTTCCTCTTCGGAAGGCACGCCAGTCGAGATATTATGGCAGACTGGTTGAATTTCTTTTTCACTATAGGGGCTTCAGTCTGTCAGGTGCAAGCCTTGAAAGATGCACTGCTTGGAGGGTCCAAGATCATGTCATCTTCTTTGGGAGTAGACCTTATCTTCTTTTTCTTCTCCCCCTTGACGGGTCAAAAATTGCCACCACTAAGTGTAGCCGATGGGACAGGCTGCATCTTCCTCATGACCCAGACCTGTCTGAATTTTCTCTGCCCCTCTTGGCCTTAGTGGTTAGCTACTTCTTTTTCAGCTCTCCTTCCAGTCAAGGCTTGGAAGGAGTTGTAGGTTGAGACTGCCGAGACTACACGATCCGACATCACCTAGGCATTGCATCTATTTAGAAAGAGGCAGACGTCGCCGATCATTATGGACTTCCCTGAAGCTGAGAGACGTCTAGAAATAGGAACCGATGCCTTCCTCCGGGAGCTCCTTCTTTGGCCGCTCTCAGATTGGTTGGTGCGGGTTGGGTGGGTAGTATAAACCATATGATATACCAAGTAGCTCACTATTCAAGCTTGACCTCTCGGCGAGGCCTCGTAGCTTCGGCCCCCAGCTTGGCGGGCTTGTGGTTCCTTGGCAACGGCAAGAACAGCAGGTTCCATGGCCACTATCTTGATGATGTTGGTGAAGGTGACCCCCAGAAAGTTTGGGAATTCGACAATCGGGGGGAAGCTTCCAAATGTAGTGGGTTATCGCCAGGTACCCTTGGGTGGCATGAGCAGCCACGACTTGTGGACTGAAAGTAAGAGCAGCCAGTCCGGTCACCATGAGTTACCTTCAAATGGCAAGAAACAAATTGTCAGTATTTAATAGGGCCTTGGGGGCCCCCAATCCTGACGAGAAGATGAAGGGAGACTCGATCCCACTGGGTGTGCCAAACTTGGTGACCCGCTTTTTTGTTCTCAATATTATTTTATGATTTATTGTAGGTTTTATTTATTTTATAGGCGTGCCAGTCACTTCCATACAAGTTTATTGTGCGCTCGACCTGACTAACCAGGCGAATGTGATGTCCGTGTCGGGACCAGAAGTCCGCCACACCATATAGGTATCGGTGTTAATTACATCTCCCTAGAGGGGAGAAAACCCTTGATTACTCGCCATGGATTGAGGGCCCTACAAGCTAGAATTAATATCAATGAAGGAGACGCTAAAATCTCGAATGGCGAGAAGACAGTCCCTAGTGAGGGGTAAACATGTTAGTTTATTGAACACTTCGTATTTAGGCAAGAACTCAAATTTTAATAGCAACTGTCTGCCAGAAGTATGGCAAGTTTGATGTTAGAGAAATGGGGCTGAACCCCGATTGGAATGAGTCAGACTCATAAGATGTCGGCCAGGAGCAGGGTCGGGCCATGGCCATGATGGGGTGACCCCCAGGGCCCAAGCATGACCTGCGATGGTCTTGTTAATGTTCCCCTTCACGTGGGGTCTAGGGGAGGAGAGAGCCGCCTATTGAGTGCTTTAAAGTTTTTTTATTAAGAAATATACTCATCTTTATTCATTTTTTATTTTCCTTTCTTTATCATCATTATTGTTCCGATCTCCCCTCCTAGACCCCCTTACAGCTAGGGGTTGCCCCCACACCCATCCACCCCATTTCCCCTCCCATCTATCCCATTTCCCACCCCTCGTCTCAGCTGTCACCTAGAGACAGCAGCTATAGCAGAGCACCTTTGACTTGCAGCAATACCCCAGACAACTCTGAAGGACTTCTGGCATCCAACCTAGCTTCAAGAGATTCTACTCCAAGTCAGCTTCGTCTCGGTGGCTCGATCACTCCCTTTTGGCATCGGGGCTGCTCGAGAGAGTCGATCTCGTCCAGCTGCGCAAGTAAACTTTGGCCAGTGACTAGAGAGAGTTGCAGAAGGAGCCACTGCTTCTTTCCTCATCTTTTGTCTCTGATATTTAGTTGGATTCAATTAGAGTCTCATAGATTTCATTCAAGCCTGGCCCCACCCTATTTGGAGCTACTGTTTGAAAGCAGCAGCCCCGACAAGTCGAGTCTAATCTGCAGTCTGACCTTCTAGTGCCCTGGTCAAGTAGTCGGCCACACGAGTTACCACATCCACCTCCCACCTCTTTTGCTTTAGTCCTTTGGAGGAGATTAGCATGGGTCTCCCAGGTTTCCACTGGGACTAGTCTCGCCCCGATCTGAATTCCCAGATAGGAGATACACCCCCGGCAAGACTTCCCTATCCGTCTGGAGACCTCGCCTGCGCGACCTCAGGAGAAAGGATGGCACCAGAGCTTCCCGCCTCAAAATGTGGCCGTTCCAACTCTGGATTGTTCGTGGAGCATCTTTATTCACTTTGGGTCTGGCCCCGACCTAATTTGGCATAAGCCTGTCAAGATACAACCCAAGTAAGTCTTTCCTAATTTTCTTCTCTTGCACTAGGTTCGACCCTACCGGCGTCCAGAGGCTACCACCAACTTGATCGGGCAAGATCGACGGAGATTTTTGGTGGAGGCATAGTAGACCCTCCCGTATTTCCAAAAGAAGTGGTTCTGCCTCAATCCGACATCGCAGCTGAGAGCACAACCCTATTCAAGAGCACTCTGGCCTGCAAAATTCGCCACCCTACGTAGTTCCACGGGATCCAGCTGCATCGGCAAGTACGAGCTCCAAACAAGACAAGTCTTCTTCTCGGTGATTCCCAAGACAACCAGCTTTCTAGCGGATCCAGCCCCGCCTCCGTCAGACATCCCAGCAGGGAGTTCCCCTCCTGACAAGGCGTAGGCTGTAGACAGCCAGGACAGCAAACCAAGCCGCACTGACTGGGAGCCGATCTTCTACGACCACACTAATCTCCACTCCCTACCTGGCCGGCTGGGCATCCCTCCGTGTGTGGAGGTAGTTTTTGATGTAATTAGCCGCTCCCCACCCCTAGTCCACCCCTCTTGCAAGAGGAGTAGTTTTGTACTTAAGCTAATTCAGGTCAAAGTGACTCCAGCGCAGCGTGCGGGGAGCAAACCTACGCTTCCCCGCTTGCCCTCGTCTTCGATCGGGGGCTAGTTTCTTCAAACCAGTCAGGTATAGCTCTCAGCCCTCACTCCCTTGTGGAGCTTGTTCTTTTAATATTCATCAGTGCTCCATTGATAAGTGAGAGAGCCTTGGAAGCAGATCCAAGATTACACACTATGATCCAGATAGTGAAGTCATAGTTTAAGGGCAAAATCTGCCTGCTGATCTAATACACCTAGATATGGATGGATATGACGTCATACTAGGTGCTGATTGGCTATCTACTCACAGGGCGGCTATAGACTACTGGAAGGGTCTAGTAACTTTTAGTGATTACCCAAAGCTTGTTTACACTAGCTCCCGGAGTCGTAACAAGTCACCCCTTATTTTGGCTCTTCGAGCTCATAAACTTATAAGGTAGGGTTATATGACCTTCCTAGCCCTTGTAATGGTAAAAAAGGTCAAGGAATCAAAGCTAGAGGATATTCGCATGGTTTGGGATTTTCCTGATGTATTTTTGGAGGATTTGTCCAGCTTACCCCCAGAAAGGGAAGTGTCTTTTACAATTGGCCTTATCCCTGGTGCTGGCCCTATTTCAAAGGCACCCTATAGAATGTCCCCCACTGAACTTAAGGAGCTAAAGGAACAATTGATGGAGCTCTTGAAGAAAGGATTCATCGGGCCAAGTACTTCCCGTGGGGAGCGCCTATTTTATTTGTCAAGAAGAAGGATGGTGCCATGAGACTTTGCATAGATTATCGACAGTTGAATCAACTTACTATCAAGAACAAGTACCCACTGTCAAGGATCGACGGATTATTTGATTAAATATCTGGGGCACAATATTTTTCAAAGATTGATCTCAGGTCATGATACCATCAATTGGGAATCAAAGAAGAAGATATCCATAAAATGACCTTTCTTAGTAGGTATGGGCATTATGAATTTACTATTATGCCTTTTGAACTAACAAATGCCCCTACAGCCTTTATGCAGTTGATGAATAGCACATTCAGGCCCCATCTGGATCAATTTATTGTGGTATTCATCAATGATATATTGATATATTCAAAGTCTAAGGAAGATCATGAAGAGCATTTGAGGATCGCGTTACAGTTATTAAGGAACAATCAAACTTTATGCAAAATTTTTGAAATGTGAATTCGGGCATGATGAGCTATCATTCTTGGGGCATGTGATCTCAAGGGAACGGATTTCTGTCGATCCATCTAAAGTCGAAGTAGTGAAGAACTGGGAAAGACCCGTCAATGTTTCAGAGATCCGTAGTTTTCTGGAACTGGCTGGTTATTATCGAAGATTCATTAAGGACTTTTCCAAAATTACAGTTCCACTTAAAAGATTGACAAGAAAGAAAAATCTATATGTATGGACCGAAGAGTGTCAAGAGTTCCAAACTCTAAAGGACCACTTGACAACAGCCCCGGTATTATCATTGCCCATTGAAGGAGAGAGATTTGAAGTTTATACTGATGCATCTGGCATCGGACTAGGCTGTGTGTTAATGCAACAAAGGAAGGTAATTGCATATTCCTCCCAACAACTTAAGAAGTATGAAGAAAACTACCTAGTGCATAACCTGGAGCTAGCCATGGTAGTATTTGCTTTGAAAATCTGGAGACATTGTCTCGATGGAGAATAATTTATTATGTATTTTGATCATAAAAGTTTGAAGTATCTATTCTCTCAGAATGAATTAAATATGGTGAATCTTTAATGTTATGCAATGCGTAGACCGGGAGAAGGTTCTTCTAGCCACCTTCCAACTCCATAAGGATGCAGGTACATGGTGGAAAGCAACATCGGCCCCTCTCCAAAATAGACAACTCACTTAGGCAAAATTTCTTGAACTATTCCATGCCTAATACTTTTTCAAGCACGTCAAGGAAAGGAAGGCCACGGAATTCACCTCTCTTTGCCAAGGTGTTGGGTCTGTTGTGCTCCCTCTTGATTTTTATGATAACAAAATATTGTGTGTGTGTGTGTGTGGAAGAAAATTGTGTATGCTTGCATATGTTTTTGATATAGTGTGCACTCATGATCTTTGCTATGCTTGCATGTATTACATTGAGCCTTTGTGCTCTTGATGTTCAAATATGGTTGGGATGGTAAATAGATTTTTGAGGCTCAAACAAGTTGTTTAAATACATGGCTATAGGAAGTTGTTTTTGATTGAGAAAACTTGGGTTGTCAAAGAGATTTCAAGCCTATTCTAAATGAACAAGGTCTTTATGCTATTCTTGATGCATTAACCATGACAATCTTGAATTGCATGAACAAATTCATGGCGGACATCACTTGCTTGTGCCTTCATGCATATTATTCATGAGTTCCAAAAGTTCTAAATGTGACTCATGCATTTCTCTTCTTGAGACTTTGAGCTTGGAATGCGGTTAACTTATTTCATGTGAAACTTGGTGAAATTGGATTATATGATGTTCACATGTATTGCTTACATGAATGTCTAAGTGATTTCATTTTTAACTAAAAGTCTAGGTGATTTTCATGCATATCTCTCATGAGGTCTTAATGCATTGAAAGTGTTTCATGCATTTTTCAAATGAGGCTATTGGGCTTTTCAAGGTTAATCTATGTTTAAGGCAACCATGGTGAAAATTGGTTTCATGATGTGTTCACATGTTATCTAAATGCATGGCCAATTGATCTCAATTCTTAGTTGAGATAAAAGAAGTTTTGAATGGGTTTCCATAATCTTGAATGTGTTATCATGCTCTTTCTACATGGAGCTTTTGAGCTTGAACTTGAATTAATCTATTCATGTGAATCTTGGTGGAAAGTGGTTGATATGTGATTTTCTATTGCTTAACCTCCAAGGAATACTTGGTTATGCGATTTATCAATTAATATTCTAGATTCTTAGCAGAGTTCGATCGACCAATCTGGGGATTTCGATCGACCAATTTTGTCAGAACTGAAATTTCTGCAGTCTGCAGAAGTTCGGACGGCCGATGGCCAATTTCGGTCGACCGATTCCGTTGGGCTACGGATCCGGCTTCACGAAACTCAACCGAAACCCATCTAAACCCAATCCATTTGTGCTCCCCTTTTACCCCTTTGCCCCTAGCCCTATTATACATATACAATAATGGTTTTACAAGGGTTTTGTGAGGACTATATAGATCTTTTGCACTGCTCTATATATATGTTCATATGAACTTTGAATTTGAAGAGAGAATCTCATTTTTTACGCTAACTCTTTCTATCTTGTAGTAGAAGAAGGCCAAGGAGGAGAAAAGAAGAGCTTGGGAGAAGGTTTTGATCTGTATCCAGGCATCTCTGGGGTTTGTGGAAGAAGAAGAAAAGGAGTGGATCGACGAGAGGAACAAGAGGACGAAAGAATCACCATCATCCGATCCGAGAGTCAAGCATCGACATCCATTGGCTTTGGAAATCAAAGGGGGGAAAATCTCTACATCTTACTTCTTCTCATTTGTGATGCTTGTCATGGCTTATATTTCATCTTGAGCTTGTATTGGACATATATATCATTTTTTCTAAAAGGATATTGTATGTGTCTGACAGTCTGCATACGGTCGTGTGTCTACTATGCTGCGGTTGTTGCAGCGTGTGTGTGTGTATGCTGCTGGACTTACGATCCAGAGCATCTGAGGTTCGTCCCCGTTGGTGCTATGTTTACAGCATGAGGATAGTTCTTCTCGTGGGGATTTATCACCATGTGTGTGTTGGCGCGTTGTCTCCATGTTGGGGATTTATCCCCGAGTGAAGCCTTACCGGTTTGGTAAGAGGTGGACGTAGGGAGCCCGTCGTGGTCCCGAACCACCTTAAAAATCCCTCTTGCACTGTGTGCTGTGTGGTTTGCCTGTTTGATTTATGTACATGAACGTGTGAGATCGAAAAGGCTGAGAGAACTATTTCCTCTATGATTTGAATTTCAGTTCATCATAGGTTAAATTTGATTATCGTGTTAATTCCGCTGCAAGAGTTTTTAATTTGCCATATCGCGTGGGGGATAATTCAACCCCCCTTGTTATCCGCTCACCTACCGAGGGCCAACAGATCAGCCTCAGTGAGTAGAGTATATTCGAGCTATATTTGTGGCTCAGTTGGAGATTTGGTCATTGCGAGTTGTCCCAATTTCAAGGTTTAGGGGCCGTTAGTGCGGCTGCCATAACTTATGGGGGCACGAGCAAGATGATGAAGTGTTTACGTTGGTTCAGGGGTGTCCTTCCAAGCTAGGCGCCACCGATCTGAGCTTAGGAACTTTAGAGGGAGAGGTCCTGGTGTTGACCGACTTAGGGAAATGTCCCCCAATGGGGATGATTTGCTCTCCCGGCCCCCTTCTATGATCACTACGAAATGCTAGTGACTCCATCTATTTGGGACGAGTTTAGTCAGTGCTCCCCTCTGATACTCCTTGAAAGGGTTATGAAGGGGGGATTGTTCGTGGCCCAACTTGGGGTGGAGCTGGCAGATTATTTGGCGCTGGTGGAGAGTGGCAAGGTGGCTCAGGCCCACGCTCGCGCTGAGTCAGATTGAAAGATTGGACAGTTGTCTTCCGAGCTGGCGACACTCCAGCAAGAAGTGGCCTCGTTCCGCTCGTAGAACCGGGCAAGCCAGGAGAAGATACGGTCGATGTCTGAGCACCTGTCCCAGGATCAATACAGGGCCGAGCTGAAGAGTAAACTCTTGGAGGAGGAGTGCCAGGCCCACACGGCAAGCTCGAGGCAATGGGGAGCTGAGGGGGAAAAGATCAGGGGCCGGCTCCTAGTGGCAGGGCGAGCGAGGAGAGGCACCGAAATGAGACTGGCTGAGGTCGAGGCAGAGGTGGCCAATCTCAAGGCGGGGGCGGTAACGACCGAGGCGAGGGTGGTCGAGCAATATTGGGGATTGGAAGAATATCACGATGCCCGAGTAGACTTGGTCAGTCCCCTCGCTACCTAAGTTAGTTTCCACACTTGCTGGAGTCAGTGGCTCAGCCTGAAGCTGTGAACCTCATTTGCACTGAGCTATCAGTCTTGGATGCATCATTTTTTTTGGTTGTGCCTATGCACATTCGAGTAGAGGCCGAGGTGAAGCAGGCCGAGGTTAAGGCAGAGCTGACTGAGGTCGAGGCAAAGTTGGGCAAGCTCGGGGAGAAGGCAACAAGGGCTGAGTCGGAGGTGGTCGAGCGATATCTGGTCTCAGAGAAATATCGTGAGGCCCTCAAGAAGACCACCTTTACCTATTATGAGTCGGGTTACCAGCGCAGACTGTAGAAGGGTTTTGTGCAAGGCTTCAGGTGGGCAATAAATCTCAGTTAGGAGCAGGTCCTCAATCAACTTATTTTTAATCCCAGACAACATTACGACTAGGGCGAAGAAAGCTCAACTTCTCCCTCTTCTTTGGCGTCGAGTGACGGGGGAGGTATTGAGGATGCTTCTGCTCTGGAGGGGGGAGGATCGCCAACTCTGGCAGCCTCGAGAGAGCGGGCGGTGAAGGCAGTTCCCACGCAGGTGTGGTCAATGCCCGAGCCAGCCATCACCGAGGGAACCAGAGGTGCATCGCCCTTGATCGCAGGGACAGAGCCAAGCGAGGAGGGCCTTCTGACCACCGAGCTTCGAGAAGGGCTACAGACTTCCCACCCCTCTCCTATCTCCATAGATTAGGTTTTGATTTAAATTGCACTTGCTTTCGGAGGGTCATTAGGTTCCTGGGAATCACTTAGCCAGGCCACCTCGTCATCAAGCGAAGTGCCAGCTGGTAGTAGGGGAGGAGCTCTTGCTTCCGCACATCAAACTCTCCTTCCAGCTACTTTATAACTAGCATGGAATCTTTGAATGCTTCCAACATCTAGATCTCCATGGACAGAGCAATCTGTAACCCAATTATCAGGGCTTCATACTCTACTTCATTGTTTGTGCACAGCTTGTTTATTGAACAAGATGTGTAGATGACTTCTCCTTCTAGAGATTTCAAGACTATCCCTGCCCCTGCTCTGACTTAGGCTGACCCAGTAGCAGAGGTGTCAATTTTGGAAGTACCATCAAAGTACAACTACCATGGGGAGGGCTGCACCTGGATGACTTCTAGGGTTTCATCTTCAGGAAGCTTTGGTTCCAGCAGACAGTCTTCAGGCACTGGATGCTCAGCAAAGAAATCTGCGATAGCTTGACCCTTGATGGCCTTTTGCGGCACATAGGAGATGTCAAACTCCATATGGATCACCGCCCATTTACCCAAGTGACCTTTGAGTGCCAGCTGAGACATGATATATTTTAGCAGATCCGCCTTGGAGATCAGGCTAATTTCATGCAACAACATATAGTGTTGGAGCTTATTGACTGTGAAGACCAGCGCCAGGCAGATCTTCTAAATGTAGGTGTATCTTTCCTCGGTCCTGACTAACCTTTGACTGAGGTAGTAGAGGGCTTGTTCCTTCGCTTCTTCATTGTTCTGGGCTAGCATTGCCCCTAGGGAGTTATATGTGGTAGCAATGTACAATACCAACAGCAGTCCCTTCATCGGTGTGCCCAGCATTGGAGGAGTCTTCAGATAGTCCTTGAGCTTGTCAAAGGTCATCTGGCAATCTTCATCCCAGTAAAATGGAACATCCTTCATCATTAATTTGTGAAAGGTCTGGCATCGCCCTGACAATTTGGATATAAACCACCCGATATATGCCAAGCGGCCTTGTAGAGATCTCAGCTCAGAGAGGTTCCTCGGTGAAGGTAACTCCTGAATTGCTTTGATCTTTGCGGGGTCCATTTCAATTCCTCGATATCTGACAATGAAGCCCAAGAATTTATCGCTCAATACTCCGAACGCACATTTCATACGGTTCATCTTTAATTCATTCTACCTTAGCCTCTAAAAAATAACTCGGAGGTCTTGCAGATGGTCTTCTTTCTTTCTGGCCTTGACCACTAGGTCATCTATGTAGCACTCGACTTTGTGGTAGAGCAGCTCATCAAATATTCTAGTCAATGCCCGCTGATAAGTTGCGCTGGCGTTCTTTAGTACGAATGGCATCCTCTTGTAGTGATGAATGCCTTTGGGAGTTCGGAAGGCAGTGTGGACCTGGTCATGCTCCGCGATCCATATTTGGTTGTAACCGGATGACCCATCCATAAATGACAGGGCTTCGTGGGCAGTTGTAGCATCAATCATGACTTCCGTTATTGGTGCCGAAAAGTCATCCTTGGGGCAAGCTTTATTCAGTTCCCAGAAGTAAACTGATGCGGGACGGACCCGCGAGACGACCTAGGACTCTAGGCAAGCTCGGGTGCGTCCCACGCGAGGGAAGCGATCGCGTGCATTTTATCGTACTTCCATTACTTCATTACTTAGAGCGAAAATGTAATTACTTAAAGCATGAGTCCATGTTGATGCGAAGATACCTACTGGGCAAGTGTGCTAATACCCTACTTTTCCAATCTTTTCAAGAAATTCAAGTGAGCTGGATTCGGAATATTCTAGCGACGGGTCCGGGAGTGATGATGAATGAAGGACGAGTGAAGACCTAGCCGTACTTAGTTGCTAGAATGGTCTAAAGTTTGGACTTGTAATTTTCTCTTTATTGAGTCATAATGTAATTTTTCTTTTATTCATAGAGTCCAGCTGATTGATGTCAAGGAGTCAATATCCATGTACTTAAAGCATTATTGCAAATAAAGAGTTAGTTTTGACAAATATTGTGCATTCCTTTATGTGGATGTGATTGCGCTCTAATCTTGATCGCTAGCTTGAGGCGATTTGCCGACTGCTCACGTTTTCCACGAGTTGCTTCCGTTGTACACAAATGGCTCGGGGCGTGACAATTAAGTTGGTATCAGAGCATAGGTGTCAGGATTTATTCCTAGAAAAATGTCATGTCATAGGCTAAGTCCAAGGATTAGGACCCATACCTACGAACCAAGGAAAGGAATTCCCACCTACGAGAGATTGGGTAGAGCCGGGATGAGATAGTTATTTAGAAATTATCTCTAGGTGAACTCCCCCTGATTTCACAAGGGATTAACGAATCATTCTTTTTCTCAAGTACCATCGCTCATCGTGTAAACTGGGATGAGATGCAAAAAACTGTTGCGGGTCTTACCCAAGCCCTTCAGACAGTGGCTCAAGCTGGCGCCAGGGCTGGCGCGGGAAATTGGTATGAAAATTTTCAGAGTTTAAATCCTCCACGATTCTCTGGATCCACCAACCCCGACAAAGTAGAAAACTGGATCGATGAGATGAACCGTATATTTGAGGTCATACAATGCACCGATCAAGAGAAGGTCCGTCTTGCCACATTCCAACTAAACAAAGATGCACGTACATGGTGGAAGGCCACCTCAGCACAACTTCAGATTGCACAGCTTATATGGGACGGATTTCTTACACTTTTCTAAGCAAAATATATCTCGGAACACGTCAAGGAGAGGAAGGCTGCGGAATTTGCCTCTCTAAGGCAAGGAATGATGTTCGTAGCGGAATATGAGCTGCAGTTTTCGCAGCTGGCACCATATGCTCCTCATTTGGTTAGTACCGATCTATTAAAAGCTAACCGATTTATGGATGGCTTAAGGGCCGTTTTTATCTCTCAACTTGGACCCCAAAACATCCGTACCTATGCGGAGATGGTTCAACGGGCACATTTATGTGAAAGGACCTTGAAAAAGGTCAAAAAATTCAAAGACAAGGAAGAGGAGTCTGGCCGAAAGTCCGATCAGCGAGGAAGGAAAGGTGAGAGATTTAGCATCACGGAGCACGGATGGCAGTATCGATTTCGATACCGGTTTCGGCCGGTACCGAAATCGATACGTACCGGTTTCGGCCGGTACCGAAATTGATACGTACCGGTTTCGGTATCGGTTTCGGTTTCAGCCGAAACTGGTTGAAACCACCTTTTTGTCCCTCACCATTATCTACTCCCCATCCCTTCTTAAAGGCCCTTACAATAGGCCCAATCCAGCCCTTACCTATTGCATCACCACCACTACATGCCGAGTAGGCCCCGATTCCATCCCTTGGGACACACCATCCATAGGCCCACCCCACATTGACAAACTTGTAGAGTGGGTTCTCGTTTGTCAAGGGATAGAAGAGACCTACTTCACCGAGAGCCCACCCACTTATGATCCCTATGACCAATTCCATTGGGGACCTCAAAAGCCACCGACCCCAATCCAAGCCCACGAAGAAGTCCATCATGTTATCCCTCCCCAAGTTGGAAGCGCACGAGGCGATCAACTCCCATCATTGCTAGCACCCCCACATATGAGTTCACTTAGGAAGAAGCCCGCCATGTGGATAAAGTTGGATACCTCATTATGTTCATCATATTTGGAGAGAGAGATTCACAAGTTTGGTTGTCCAGGCACTCTTGTGATGGTTAAGATTGATAAAATCACCTTTGGATGCCCAAGTCCACCTAGGTCTAACAAAGATGATAGGGACCACATGCATAATAGGTTCACATGTGGGTGTCCTGGTCCCCCGACATTTGCCACACTCTTCCATGATAGAATCACCTTTGGGTGCCCCGGCCCTCCTACGTTAGTCAAAGTAAAGTCCACGCATGATAGGTCTAAATTTGGTTGCCCTGGTCCACCCATAGAAACCACGCGTTTCATTTCACCCTTGCATTCCATAAGCCGCAAGCACCTTGGAAAGGCCATCGAAAGCTCCAAAAGGCAGGTTGATTCCCTTGAGTGCCCCAAGAGTTCCATGAGGATGACTCTGGGATGGTGAGGATTAAGGGGCCCTCCTCAGGGGTGTCCTCCACAATGAGAGTCCGAGGTAGCACACCCTTCAATGTCTCGAGGAGTAATGGCAACTACGAGTGGGATCTTCTCATAGAACAAGGAGTTACCCGCGTTGGCAGCGTGGTAAAACCTGTGCCCCATATGGGCCCCGTAATGGTACCTAGTGAGGAAGTTACGCCTTAACCCACCTTGCGAGTGAACCTAACCTTGAGGGACCCACTTAAGCCTTGAGTGCCAGGCGTGAGCAATATGAGATGATACTAGATGAATATGGTTCCATTACCAGGATAGGGCATTGAAGTGCTACACTACTAGGCGGAAGGACTGACCTCCACTGGAGACCCTACTACAGTGTGACTTGGGTCTGACAGATCTGCACTTTCACTCGACAGAGTCGAGTTCTCCCCACCCGAGGTATGATGGGGGCATCGCGTAATCCTCCATTTTTTTGAGTCATATCATGTATTTTTATTTTTCCTTGAGTCTTATATATCTAATTTTCCTCTATTTGAGTCAATTACCTAGGTTAATGGGTCAATATGTTAGTTGGTTTAGCTAATTGGGCCCAATTAGATGGGCTGGCCCATGGGCTCCCCCTTGTGACCTAGTGGTCATTTGGTTATCTGTTATGGGTAGTTTGGTCATGGGAAAAGTGGGTTGCCTATAAGTAGGACCCCCCCCACATCATTTGTACAAGTTTGGATATTTTGAACAGTAGAACTTAATCTCATAAAAGGATGTTCTAGTCCCCCCCTCAACCATGGCTTAACTGCTTCTCAGCAATACATATTAGTATCAAGCTCCCCTTCACTCAAGGGACAAACTTTTCTCAGCAGTTTAGGTAGCATTCAAGAATCACCCTCACTTTTTTTTAATCCTGCAAATACTTGCAAGGAAAGGCAAGGGGAGAAGCTCGACCCCACCCACCCTATAAGAGAATTTTATATATATAAGGAGAGGGAGAAGATTGGAGAGATACAAGTGACAAATAGAGCCCGGGAGCACCCTGTCTAAGAAGACAGGAAAGCAAAGACAACAAAACAACAGCCCAACCAGGCCAAAATGAAGGCCCACATACAGGGGGACCAACAACAATAGCAAAAGGCAATGCAGCCAACAGGAAGCAAGCCTCAGAGATAACTGAGGTACTCTTTGAGCTTGTTCTTGAGACGCTCGATTTGACGTTGGGACCTTCTACGGCCACGGGGGGTGGGCTGGAAAGCAGGGTCCAATAGCTCCAAGGTCAGATAATCAAACGGATCAGCAAGGAAACCAGTCTCGGAGGGAGGGAGCCCGTCGAAGAGATCATCCTTAGCAGGAGAGGGCTGAGGGCCGACCGAGCCAGGTGGAGCAGAGGATGCACCAACAGAAGGAGACCAAGCAGCAATAGTGGCGTTAAGGCTAGAATCCAGAATGACAGGACTAGCAGGCCACGATCGGCGAGGCTGGCAGCCCACCGTAGCGACACCAGCATCAATGGTGGAAGGGGGGCCTGCATCGAGGCACCCAACATTGAAGTAGAGGAGCGCGGAAGAGCCGAAGAGGTGTCCAGCGTGCTGGGAGGCCGAGCAGGGCCAAAAGGCCCATCAGTAATCAAAAATAGTGGCAGAGGCCTCCGAAGGGGCAGCAGAGATGAGCGGGGGAGGTCGGAGGCCACCACCACTGCTAGGGAGAGTAGGAGCAGAAATAGCCTCAGCAAGGCAGGAGGAGGAGGGGCCAGCCGAGGCGAAGGAGGCAACACTAAGCACCAGCGACGGAGGAGGAGAGGTGCCCAGTGCTACAGCACCTCCAGCAAGGCCACCGGCAGGGGGGGAATGGGGTCACCAGCAGTAGGAGGAGACGGGGGTGGCAGGACCACCCCCTCGGCCGACGAGCAAGTGACACCCTCAGAAGCAGGGATGCGGACATCCCTCTACGAGGAGGACGAGGGCAGTGGGCCGACGCCTTCCACCGCAACAGCACTAAGGAGCAGGGGACGACTGGTTTCAGACCTTACATCAACAACGACAGGGAAGGGCGAGGGAGGGTGGGGACCCGGGACCACCCCCGTAGCCGAATGAGCAGCAGGAGGTGCGTTGGCAACAGGGGCCTCCACAGAGGTGAGAGCAGTAGCAGCAGCGTCGATCAGGGCACCCTCTGGGCAACGGGTGTCAACGGGAGTAGACGATGAGGCAGGGCACCGGGGCATCAGGCCATCGGGACGTCGGATAGAAGATGAGGCTTCTGACGGGGGGGTCCAAGCATGCTCTCAAGGACCGCACCAGATGAAAGGGCCGAGGACAAAGAGCAGCTAGCCGGGGGGTCACCATCGAGGCCGGGGGACCGGTAGATTGGGACGTAGGCTTGGGAGGACCAGCAGCATCGCGCAGGTGGTCGGAAGACTTGCGGCAAGCAGGGGCAAGGTGGCCTAAGCGCTTGCAGGACGAGCAGAACTTGGGGGGGGAGGGGAAATGCAGGGCTTGCCAAAACCCACCAGTGCCCATGCCTACCCACACACACTAGGGGAAAGGCTTGGAGGCATCCAGGAGTACACAGACCCTTGCAGCGAGAGCTCGAGTGAGGCAGAGGGTGTCCCGGGAAACTTGGAGAATAGGGCCAAGGCTGCCGACGATGGAAGACACCAAGGGCTCGAGGAAGAAGTTGGCGGGGAGTCCAGGCATCTCCACCCAGACCGACACGCATGGATTATCGGCAGAGGGGTGAAACCCCACGTCCCACTTGGAGAAGGAGAAGTGGCATCCTAGGATGGAGATAGAACACTTGAGCAGCACCTGGAGGAAGTCAAACTTGTTCTGTAATCGTAGTAGGAGGTGGCAGCCATCCATGGTGAAGAGGAAGAAATTAGCCTAGAGGTGGAACCGCTGAGTGAGCACTGAGCGGATAGCAGGGAGGGGCGGCCATCCGAAGGGCGTCCTAGCGACAAGAGCGAACTCCAAGGGCTTGCACGAGAGCTGAATCACCTCCAGGGAGAAGAACGTAGCCGGTTCGCCACTGGGGGTGAGGGCAGGGCCATGAACCTGGATGGGGCAGGCCGGAGTGGTAAGAGGTTGCAGAAGGGCATGGGCAAAGGAGTGCGGAGCAGGGGCAGACGAGGGGAGCTCGGAGGGGTTGGCAGCTGGTGGGGGGGCATGGGCACAGGGGCACACGGGCACGTCCGCAGCAAGCGCAGGGGGGGCTGCAGACCTCCAGGAGCGGATGAAGGATCTGAGAGCCTAGCAGATGAACCCATGGAGGGACCAAAAGGGGACAGAGAGGGAGGGAGAGGGCCAAGCACGATAGGAGGAGAAGGACGATAGAGCTACAGTGGAGGGATCGCAGAGGCTACCCCAATGCATGCAACACCTAGAGGTGGAGACAGGGGCGCGTCACCGTCAAAGGGGGCAAAGGGAAAGACACCCACAGCCGACGGTAGGGAGGGTCCACAATCGCCTAGGGCTGCAGCAGGGGAGGGCACACCGCTGATGACGATGGAGGCCGACGATGTCTGGCCAGGAGCTAACGGTGGGGATCCCACGGAGGTAGCGCTGGACGAAGGGGGAGCTCGATGCAAAAATGGAGCACCGTAAATGCTCAGCATCCCATCAAGGGGAGGGGGGGTGGGGCCCAGGTGTGCAGCAACAGAAGGCTTGGAAGCAGGAGAGGTCAAGGCATGGTCAACGGAGGCAACAGGTGGAGACAAATGCACTGCAAGTGGTGGTGGGACAAATCGATCGACGGAGGGGCAGGGTCAACAAAATGAGCTGGCAATGAGGCAACTCCCGCCAACAATTGTGTGCTGGGAGGAGCAAAAATGTGTTGACCGTGGGCATGGACCGTAAGGGTAGGAAGGACGTCGACGGTGGTGGGTGAACCTGCGAGGAGAGGCCCAGAAGCACTAGAGACGTGACGGGAGTCGGGATGGAAGGCAACAGCTTCACAGGGAGGACCTGCAGTGATCGAAGGAGGGACAGGAGTGGGAGATGGCACAGACCCAGCGGCAGTAGGGGAGGAGGAAGCTACCAAGGGAACTATGCCAGCACCAGAGAGGACAGATGAAGGGGGCCCAAGGCCACTAGAGACGCTAGAGAAAAGGCTAGGACCGCCTGCGGAGGACCCAGCGGATGCAACTCCAACGCAACCAGTAGCCGGAGGCACCAGCCCATCCTCTGCCAAATGAACTAAGTCCGCAGCGGGATGACCAGGGGAGGGGCTCAGCAATAGAGAGACCGGACCAGAGGGGGAGGGGGGAGGCATCGGGCCTCCTCCCCACCACCGGCCATCGTCAGAGCTTAGGCACGGCAGAGGGGGGCAGACCACGGGAGGGGGGTGCACTCACAGGAACGAGACCAGGAAGAGGGGAGCTAGGTGAGGAGAGAGAAATGCATGGATATAGAAGCAATCGTGTCTGATTTATCATCTCGGGGTAAAACATCTACCGCAGCTCACTAAGGCCGAATAACAGTCAGAGTCGATGAACCTGGTAATGAAGCAATCGTGTCGGATTTATCTCCACGCCGTCATCCGATCAAAGAGGAGAATGTACTAGGTGATCCTCCACCTGATAAAGAGCCCCTCCCGAGATGAAGAAATGCCCCTAGGTTCTCAAAGTAGGAAGCCGAAGGCCGAATCAGCAAAGGACCCGAATGACCCGATCAGGGCCCTCGGAATGCCGAAGTTGTCCGTAAGTGACCAAAAAGTTGACCCATAAGGGTGAAAATATTCACCGGATTGCGTCCTAATTTTATCAAGCAATTGGGCTCGTAAAATATTTGGACCTATGATGAGATGGTCCAACGTGCTCACTTATATTAAAGGACCTCGAAAAATGTCGAGAATTTTACAAGCCGCAGAGGAAGTTCAAGCCGTAGGCAAGATAAGAAAGGAAAGGGGGTAGAGAAGTTTAGCATTATGGGGCCATACAAGTCCCATGACAATAAGAAGAGATCCCGTAATGACAACGAGAGGGGCAACGACAAGAGCAAGAAGGTAAAGAAAGAAGTGGCCCTTACAACGGCCTGCACATTCTGTGAAAAGTTTGGTCACTCGGCCGAAGAGTGTTGGAAGCGTATTGACACTTGTTTACGATGTGGAAGTCGGGAGCACTGTATGCCCGATTGTCCTCTCATGAAAGATCAACAAAAGTCCAACCATAATAATGGTGGGCGAAGGAGGTCCTCTAGATTAAATGCTATTCTGGAAGAACTTGTTGTACACCTATATGCTACTACGAGGTTGTTGAACGATAAATTCTAGGCCTAGACCTAGTTCGAGATACAATTGACAAAGTGAAGGTGATAAGAGAGAGACTCAAGATGGCCCAAGATCGACAAAAGTCCTATGCCAATAACCAAAGGCGAGACCTGGAATTTTAGGTATGAGATCTTGTATTTCTCCATCAACCTCAGCAAGCCCCGCTGCAGCAACCAAACATGGGCATTATTCAGAACCCACTTCCAGAGCACCAACAGCACAACGAACCGGTCAACCTGACCTCTTCCTTTTCGGAAGTTGAAAGAGGGCAGGGTTAGCATATGGAAAGCACCTCTATTCTCACCGCTAACCACATTTCACATCACAACCTATAACGAGGCCTCCCTCATTCCCATAGGTGTCACGCCCTCTCATCCGCACCACTGCCACTAACTCCCCGTCGATCCACCAGTAAACACCCTTCACCATGCCCCCTTTACCCTCAAAGTCTCTCATCATCTCTCATCCCTCCACCTCGCCATCCACTTCCGCTCTGCCTCCACCCTCAAAACCCCTCATCATTCACCGTCCATCTGAGGCCCCATCCACTTCCATGTCTCCACCTATGCCTTCCAAACCCCTCATCATTCACCATCCATCCAAGGCCCTGTCTACCTCCACCGTGCCTCCACCTATGCCTTCCAAACCTCATCATTCACCACCCCTCCGAGGCCCCATCCACTTCTACTCTGCCTCCACCAAACAAACCCCTCATTAGGATTCCTCAACCCATCATTGCCCCTACTTCACCAACTGTTCCTCCACCATTACCGCTTAAACCCCTTCTCAAACGTATAACCAACCCCGTAGAGGTGCAAACGCCACAGGCTATGATGCTCCGGAGTGAAATGATCTTCCATCGAGTTTTCCCCCAAAATATCCAGGCCCAAGAGCAGTCTCAACAAGAAAGAGGAACGGAAGAGCAACTAGAAGAATCCATTCCTGGAACCCAGTATGACCTGTTAAAGCATTTGGATAAAACACCTACTCGGATCTCTATCCTCGAGTTGATTAAGAGGTCCAAATCCCATCAAGAAGTTTTAATGGAAGTGTCCCGTCTGGTCTCACATCAACAACAAATTCAAGAAAAGGAACCCCGAAGAGAATGGGCTACCCGGACTCTCCGAATATACGCACACTGCCGTGAAGCCATCTCCGGAGTCACGACGGCGAAGAGAAATCAACCCCCGGGGAGCTTAGAACCCATGAGCCCCGAAAATAATTAAATGGACTGTGACTCAAGCTGACAAAGGCCTCAAATGTGCTTCCAACGGCACACCAGGCCAACCTCCAACGAAACACCCCTTTGAAGCCTTCAACGGCACACTCGGGTGGCCCTCAATCGCACACCCCCTGGCCGACACACCCTTGGTGTCCTCCATCTGGCACACCCCCAAAGGCTCTGGCCGGCACACCATCTGTGCTTCTTACCTGGCACTCCCCTAGGGCCATCCAGCGGTACACCCTGCAAGTGCCCCAGTGGCATGCCCCCTTGGGTGCCTTCAGCGGCACGCCCCCTTTGAAGCCTCAGCGACACGCCCATGATGCCCTTCCTGGCCGGTACACTCTCCCAGCACGCTCCAGCGGCATGCCCAGGATAATACCTTCAATGGCACACCGGCCAGCCTCTCCAATGACACGCCTGTTGGCCTCTTCAGCGACACGCTTGTTGACACTCATTTTATGACCAATTAGTCTGGTCATCTCCTTACTCATTTTAATGATGCTCTGAGTTGTTCACCCTTGTCGAGTCTTCTTAGGTAGTTAGAGGTCTCTTTCATGGGTCATTGCCTTCCTTGGTTGGGTCTTATCCTAGTTTTATTGCTAGGCAAGCACTTCTGTTTCATTTACCACCCTTTTGTCCATAACACATCGTCACTGGCACGTTATAGTCATATAACGCACCTTATATGGTCCGTTATAGTCCTCTCACCGTATTTCTCACCGTCTCACTCACCGTCTCATCCAGCGTCTCACATTGCGTCTCTATTATTTAATGGGCCTATACCCATCCATTATTCACGTCCTATAACGCCCTCATCCTGGTCCGCTACCTTCTCTCAGAGTTGGATCCACCATCTCATCCACCGTCTCATTCACCGTCTCTCCTTCCGTCTCATCTAGCGTCTCTACTTTTTAACGGATCTATGTTCATCCCTCATAATATCACATAACGCACGTACCCTGGTCTGTTATATACCCCCTAAGGTTGAGTCTACCACCTCCTCCACTGACTTCCTCGTCGTCCCAGCCACCGCCTGCTTGGACGTCTTCATTTCCATAACAGATCATCTTCCATCTGTTATATTTCACTATAACGCCCTTATTCATATCCGTTGTACTTGCCAGAGTCCTAAGTCTGAACACTTTCCCTATTGTTCTTATCTTCTGTTGGATAAGGTCACATGACGGATTGACGATGATGCATTATGTACACATGGCAGTCTATCGTGGATGTGTTATGTTGAACGGAAGAGTTTTAGCAGAACTGCTCTTCTCTGCTACTCTATGGACGGATTACAGAGTTGGATGTCTTGATTTCTCCCCCAAATCTGATCCTTAGAACCTTCTGTTGATTTCTATGGACTCTTGGGAGAATTATCTTCAAGAGTTTGTCCATAATCGAGCAAAGACTCCGGATTTTCATCTACTTTCGATCATTTCTGGAGCTCGTGATTGAAGAGGAAAAGGAGCGGAACGAAAAGGGGAACGCGTGGACGTTCTCATCATCGACATCTGGCTACCCTCCGACTTAGGGCTTAGAGAAGATTTTCTACAATCCCTTTCTACTCTTGGGGATTCTTTGTGGCATCTTGTTTGCATACATTTGAGTCATCTTCTTCCGGTTTATAGGCGTATATTCATCATATCTCTTTCATTTGAGTATAGACTAATATTTTGGGGGTTTATTGTATATCCTTTTATTTTGTCAAACTCGAATATTATCGTATGTGGGTGGAGCTGCGTCTCCGAGTGTATGGATTTATTGTGGGAAAAGTTTCCCAGAGTTGGATTGTGTGTACGGAGCCGCGTCTCCGTGTGAGGTTTATAGTGCGGGGTGAGTTCCCCGAGTGCGCGTCTGTGTGTACAGTAGTGGCCGCAGTCTGGGGAAAGGCCCCGTGTGTTTGCATTGCTGTGGAAGCAGCATGTGTGGTTTTGGGGTTCATCCCTCTGTTGCTGCGTCTCGTAGCGTGTAGTGAAGCCTCACCGGGTTTCGGTGAGGGATGGACGTAGGGAGCCCGTCGTGGTCTCGAACCACCTAAAAACTCCGTGTTCTATGTGGCATGCCTATGTGATTGTCCATTGCTCCTCTCTCCATTCACAGGTCAATTTATAAATTTTTATCCACTGCACCTCCACACATTGCTACCTCTGCTATTCGTGTTTGGCTTAGGCTAAATCGTTCAGTGCTTAGATTATTCGAGTGAGATTGGAAAGGTTGAGTGAACTTAAATCTCACTTCAATTTAGTTTAAGCTAATTAACGTAGTTAATTTTGATTCTGCTATAACTAGTTTAATTTGTTTTTAAAATCCGCCATCTCATCTGGGGACAATTCAACCCCCCTTCTTGTCTACCATCTACTCTGGGCCAACATCTTTAACTTATTTTACCCATTAATTAGCCCATTAAGTCTTTAAGTGATGGGGACATCGGTGACCCTCCATGCCCCGGCTTCGACGTCGACCCTTCGAGATAGTTTCAACAGTGGCTGGACTATTTATTTCCTCTTGGAATGATGTATTTTTCATTTATTGAGTTTGTAATCCATATTGGGTGAATTAATAAGGCCCAAAAGGCTAGTCTATTAGTAGCTCAGTTAGGGGTCATAGGTTGCTTATGTTCACCCTTAGAACAATGAGGGAATTTCTTATTATTTTAAGGGGCATTGTTAGCCATTTGTAACCCCTGGCTTCTCCTATAAAAGGAGACCAAGGGCCAGCTTTTTTTGGCTAATGAAGATTGAAGAATTGGTGAAAATTTGAAATCCTAGAGAATCTCCTAGTCCTCTCTCTATTGCGCAGCCCTCTCCCTCTCTCCCCCTCTCTCCACTCCCAAGTTTGCACCCCCTCCCTCTCTCTTCTCCCTCTCCAAGGATCGCAACCACCCTCTCTCCTCCCTCCTTGGGCTGCAGCCCCCTACACCCACCAAGCCCCCAAGCCACAACAACCCCAACCCACCAAGATTGACTCCCACTCCATCCACCTCGAATATGAGCAACTGAAGTCAAATCATCGGAAGGAGGCCTTCCTGCCTGACCCAGAAGCATAGTGCGGGACACTAAAGTTCTTACCTTGCTTGGACAGTGTCTGGGAAGGATACTCCTCGATGTTAGCCACCGTCATCAGTTTGGCAGTCGATTGGCAGTTCTCCTAAAGAATCCTGATCTCCTCTTCTAGCTCCGGAGTAGTAGTCACTGCCTTCTTCTGAGGGAGAGACGGATAGAAGTTGGGCTCCATTAGGAAGCCCTAGGAAAAGGCACCCTTAGATGGGCCCACCCAAAAAAATTGGGTATTCCACCCCTTATGAGAAGAATCTTTGGCAGAAAGCATCACACAACTCCTTCCCCTCTTCACCTGAAGATAGAAGAAGTCCTTGCCCCCATGGGTTTGCTCCTTCAACTCAAAAAAAGAATGGAAGAGGTCCAGCAAAGTGTCAAGCCTGCACGAATGACAGAGAAAGATGAAAGAGAAGATAAAAGTGTAAGAGTTGGAAACCAACTGGACATGAGGCAGTCAATAAGATTGAAGCAACTGGATAACGAAGTGGTGGAGGGGCAGATGAAACCCACACTTCCAAGCCAAGAGGAAAGTGCAGAAGAGGCCCGAACGAGTATCTAGACTGGACTCGTGAGGTTGGGGCGGAGAGAAATAGTACTGCCACGGTAGCCCATACCACTTCTCCATCACCTTCACTTCAGCCTCACCCAACTCGCTGCGCATGGGATGTTTGGGCTACAGCACCAAACTCCTCGTGCCCTGACCGACTTCCTGCTCCTCAACAGCAGGGTACTACTCCGCCATGGCCGAACGAGAAGAACAAGGGGAAGAGGAGGAGAGCGCCGACTCAGGCGATTCAGGAGGAGGAGGAAGCTAACGAATCATCGTTGTTGTGATCTCTACTATCTCTACAAAGCCTTTTGCAATTCTCTACTCCTCCTGATCCCCCTCGCGGTGCATGAACTTTTCAGAACACAAAGGCGATGGAGAGATAAAACCCTAAACAAAGGAGGCATAGAACGCAAACCCGCGCGATGTTTATACTCCCGACGATTTTGCGAGAGGTGGGGTGACGTTCCACACTCCAAGAAGGGACTCCTCGCTTCGACTTGAAAGGGTCATCATCACGGGCGAATTCCCAGGACAGCCACATTAAAGGGCCCCTACTGGAGAAAATTCTCCACCCAATTCGAGCCACTAATGTCACCCCCACAAATGTTACTCATCCGAGCCCAATTTTGGCTCGGGAGTAGGGGGGACAAGGGGAGAGGGAGAAAATATACCGCCCAAGAGCATGGCCCAACTAGGTCTAATTCGATCGAACTAGGCCTAGCTCCCCACAGTGACAACCCCATTCTGGGCCCACTTACTCCAAGCCCAAAATCCACTCGGATCAGCACTTCCTAGGTGACCCCCAGGTCTGGAAGTCTGAGTGACAGGTCGGTCGGGAAAGCCCCTGCGAGGGCCCAATGTCGCATGTCTGAGCTATGCGTCCATCGCTTGGGAAGATTCCCAGATAGCATCCCAAGCTCGAACCGACCGTCGAAAGCTTACCCGGGAGTAGGAACATTCTACAAAAAGGTGGTCTAAGGTCTCGTCCTCCTGAACACGCAAACAACAAGTCGGCTGAATACCCATGACAAAGTGAAGAAGTCTGTCTCAAGTGGGAAGCCGACCGTTGGAGAGCCTCCAAGTCAGGTGCTTCACCTTTAACGGACTCCTCAGCCTCCAAACATGTGAGACAAGGCCGTTGCGCACCCCTCCATCTGAGATGATGTCATAAGCAGGCCTAACAAAGAACGTTCCCTCCTTACTCCACCTCCAAGTCCACCCAATCTCTCTGTAGGAATGCGGGGCAAAATCAAGGAGTAAGAGGTCTTGGAGCTGCTCCATCTCGTCGGACCTGAGATCCCTCCTGAAAGTTAGTGACTAGGTGTCCCCTGAAAGCTGGGAGTCAAAAGCCTGGTCAACTGACCCCAGAGGGTTAGCAGAGACAACAAAAAGACTGGGAAAGGATGTCTCGAAGGTGAAGTCACCGCACCATCTGTTCTTTCAAAAAAGACAACGGTTGCCTTTCCCTAGACGGACACGAACGTCGGAGGAGATGATATCCCTGCATGCCAAAATACCACGCCAAATGGGAGAAGTTAGGGACAGAGTTGGAGTGTCCATATCCCAAACTCTCATTCTGCCATAATATTTCTGCCTGATAAGTTGTGCCCAAAGCCCATCCTCCCTAGTCCTCAACCTCCACAATCACTTGCACAAAAGCGCTAGATTAAAGTCCCTAACATTCTTGATCCCGATCCCCCTACTCTTTGCTAGCAACCACCCTCCCCCACCTAATCTCGTGCCAGCCCCTACATCGCCCCCCACTTCCATGCCAGAAGAACCTCCCCTGAATGGCCTCAAGTCTTCTTCACAACTGACTTCAGAATCCGGAACACGGAGAGAAAGTAGATAGGTAAGTTGTCCAGAACTGATTTGCAAAGAACAAACTTGTCCCCATATGAAAGTAGTCTAGCCTTCCAACTAGTCAGTCTAGTCTCAAATCTCTGAATAATAGGGAGCCAATTTGTGCACTTGAGAACATCTGGGGTTAGAGGGAGCCCTAAGTAGGAGATGGGGAAGGCTCCAATCTGACATCCCGTAATACGCGTCGCCCTCTGAAGTGTCCTGTCCTCCATGTTAACCCCAACAAGCAAGCTTGTATTAAAGTTGACCTTTAAGTCGATGGTCTCCTCTAGTAGGTCCAGCAAAGCTCTAGCCATATAAAGTTCTCTCTTCCTCAGTCAGCAACAAAATGATATCATCAGCATAATGTAAGTGGGATATAGAAAGACCATCTCTCCCCACCTGGAAACCCCTGATTGCAATCTCTGCTCTCTGCCACACCATGATCCACAAGCACGAAGAGAAGACGAGACATAGAATCTCCTTGCCAGAGCCCCCTGCAACTGTGGAAGAAAGATGAAGGCTTCCCATTGACTAGAACAACAAATGAGATAGAAGATAAATAAGCCCTGATCCAACCAATCCAAGTATCTCCATAACTCATCTTTCCAACACATCGAACAAGCAAAGCCAGCTAACCTTATCATAAGTCTTCTCAAAATCTAGTTTGAGGACTGTGACACCCGCAGTTTGGGGGCATTTGTTGGCACTCAAAATATGTTTAATGGTCGTCACACCTAAATGACAAGAAGAATGCAGCCCGCTGAAGTGCAGAAGCCAAAAGAAAATCAATACACAAGTGTCCTCTCGAACTACTGGAGCCTCAAGTCATCTGACACGAGTGCCATGGACTTCACCTCAGGAGGATCGGGAGAAATCCACAACAAACTGACAGTATTGTTTGGCCTGTCCAAAGAATCGGCATCGACTCGGTCGTGTCGAATAAACACCATCCATCGTCCGATAATGTACCTGGTGGTCTGCCACCTGATGAGAAACCCTCTTGAGGTGATCAAATGTCTCTGGCCCCTCAGAACAAGGTGTCGAAGGCCTTATCAGTAGAAGACCCGAGTAACCCGACATGGGTATGTCTTTTCACAGATTGGGTCCGTTAGCGACCAGATGGCAACCCAGCCAGGGCAAAAGAACCTCGGGTAGTGGACCACTTGCCGAGAAAGCTACAAATGCAAGTTAAGCTGAGCCGACAGCACAAACCATAGTGCCAATGGCCATGTCAGCAAAAAAATTGAGTGTCCGAACCAAAGGGACAAACGGTTTCGAAATTGGCCATTTAGTGGCCCGAAGGTTTTATCAATACTTCTCGTAACAGTTTTACAAAGCCGCGATGAGATGAAGGATCAAGATAACTCCCAGAGCTAGTCTGGGGCCTACAGTCTGGCTCGTGTGAAACAAATGCGATAGACAAGACTAATCCTGTGTGCTTCATCTTCTTGCATGCTCCATCTCCCATTGCCCCCATACCCGACGCGTAAAAACAACATTCTGGAGTCTTTATCAGTGCGCGCACCTCGGGACAGGTAAGGATCACATATTGGGCATGTATATAAGCCAATCATCTGTGCTAGAAGATGGAGACATATAGACAGAGAGAGGCAATCTGCGATTGGGGAAGAAGAAAGGAGGGTTTTCTAAGAGCAAGCCAGAGAGTCACCACCTCCCCCGTCTATCTGCCTGGAGGAGCCCAGAGCCGAGGAAGAGAAACCACTTTTTGATACTCTATTTCCCGCAATGAAAAAATTAGGTGGGTTCCGGTGACTTCTTCCGGCCATCCCCTGCTATTGTCTCTTGTCAATATCTCTGTACATGAATATAGTCAGAGGGGCGATGATATGAGCCTATTTCCTTTTACATTCCTTTGCTTTCTCCCCTACTATAACTAGGATTTATACCCATTTGTGTAAGCAGTGGCCGGCCTCTGAGCTACAATGCCATGTCATGCTGTATGTGTATTGTATCGGGGCCTTTTCGATAATGTAATGGTGTGATATTCGATTTTGCAATGATTCTATGTGTCCCGTCTCTCTCCAAATCAATTATATTAATCATCTTCTTGTGCATGGCCATTTGGTTTTCTCCCCCATTGACTCCGAATAAGCCCCGGTCCTCTCTAGGGAAACATTAAGGTTATACCCCCATCCCTGACGTTCTTTTCTCTGGAGTGGTCCCATTGAGCTCCCTCATGTTTATCGAGGTTTTATCTCCAAAAGCACACGCATATGTGCATCTCTCGCCACTAAAAGAGGCGTTATTTTATTATTTTAATAGGATTCTTACCGTCTTTCTTACCGTCTCATCTGAATATGACGCATCTTTGAAGGGCGTTATTTATTAAATAGGCGCCTCTCATTAAGGCGTTATTTAATGTTTTCTCTGATTTTTTTAAAATTTCAAAATTCAGGGTTGCTACACACCAACTCTGTCAACCTCCTCGAGCAGAGGCAGGAGCCTACAGCTCACCCCATCGGCACTGGTCACGAATAGCAGCTTCCTAAAGAAAAGCATCAGGAACCGCGTCCGCCTCGATCCCTGGTCTCGCAGCTACCCGCTGTCATGCTCTGTCTGCCAACCACCCTAGGTGCTGCTCTGGTAGCTCTCCGATGGTGATCGCTGCTCTCTGTAAGCCTAGGCTCTCATGCAGGCCCGCTCTCGGTAAGATCGTAGACTGTCATTTTGATCTCTGTAGCCCAAGTCCCAGTAGCCTCTGGGCCAGCTCCCAGTAGTCTGTGTAGGTCCTCCCGCTCACTGGGGCATCGTGCACCCATAGCCCGGTGATCCGCGCCACGTCCTCCAATGTTGGAACCCTATGTCCCCATGGGAACACAAACGCCCGGCACACCAGATCCCATCGGTCATGTAGAGCATAGCACGGAGCTGTGTCTAGCCTCGTCACCTCCATGCCAAGGAACTCTGTGAATCCCATGGCAGCTAGTCTCTCTCTCTAGAACTTGGGCAGTGCCAAGTAAATCGCTCGGACTTGGAGCCACGAAATCCTCGTCCGGTATTTTCCCTACATACATTAAACAGTTCATGTCATTCATTCATTTCATATAGTCATGCATTGCATAAAAAAAAGAAAAAGAAAAAAATGTAACATGCTGAGGTGGCGGCCATGTTACGGCCATTTCTGTCTATCTAACGGTCATCTATGGACCATTTTTGCAACCCCAATAGTCACCACTAGACCATTTTCACCTCCAATAGTTCCCCCCACTGGTTTAGATTTAAACGGTCGACCTCTGACTGTCTTTGTCTACCTAGCAGTCTTTTGGAGACCGTTCTCTTTCTCGGTGGCCTGGTTTGGACCGTCTTTCATCCTCCTGAAGTCGGTTCCCACTTAGCGGTCATAAGGCGATTATTTTGATCCCCTTAGTGGTCCCTGGTAGGACCGTTTCTTGCTCGCCACGGCGAATGACATTCCCCCATTCCCTGTCTCTGGAAATGGCCCTAGCGGCCCTTACATATTATCCTAGGGGTTGGTGTGACCCCTTTCTCTCCGTCTAATCCCCATGCATTGATTCAAATGTGGACATGGGGGTTTTAGGATCGCGGCCTACCTCGGATGATGGGGCTCTTCCGGCCAATTTCTCGGTCGCCGCCATTGGTTCTCCACACTCTTGCTGCACCTCTGCCTCTTCCAGTGCTCCAGTGGCCGTGGAAGGTCCCTCTCCCTTGGCCACAGTCGACGGCAGTGCTTCCTCCTCCGGTGGGTTCACTGGCGGCGCATGGCTTTCCTCCCAGGCCATTTGGTATGCAAATCGCTATAGTGCTTGCTTCTTGATCCTCATCCAAGCGCACCCGTGTGAGGTTGGTGTGACATTTAAATGGCAAGTGTGTACACATATCAAGTGTTGTGATGTTTCTTCTAGCAGTGTAGACAGGGTTTTCCAGTTAGTCCAATGATCCCCCGACCGTGAGAGTGGGGTGTGTTTCTAGTAATATAGGAGTAGCTGTAGAGCCGAGGTTTTACTAGGAACCGTGTTCTCTATTATGGCTATCCCTTCCGCCGTTGTCGTTGCCATTCTTGCTCCTGCTACTGTTATTGTTCTGTGAGCACTGCTTGTTACTAACATTGTTTTATGGTTGGGATTTTGTAGGACCCCTACTAAGCCAGTGATAGGAAGCTCACCCGCTACTTTTCAGGTGTGGCGGCTCTTTCTCGATGTTCGAGGGTGCAACGTAGTGGTTTCGTAGTTGCCAACTCGCTGGGCCGAGTGTTCACTCGGCATGAGAGTGTGTTCTTTACCCTATAGATTATACTTTAGTTAGACTGGGCTCTATAGTTAGATTATTTAATTGATATTATTATTGTTGTTCTTGCTTTATTTCTTATTTCTGTGTACCTCCACACACACCTTTTAGCCATTCCGAGCCCTCCGGCTCGTGGGTGACGGGCCAGGATTCGAATGGTATCGGGTCATTCCCGATATCTAGATATTGAGTCGTTATAGACTTAATGTGTCTTCACAAGACCATCAGCACACTAGCATTTGGCTCACGATCATTTGAGCACACAGGTAGTCCTAAAGAAATATCATTCGACCTTACTACATATTAGTCGACTGACTTCCAAATTAGTCGACTGAGTTTTGGCCAGGTCGACTAACTTTGCCTAGTCAGCTGACTAACTGGCTAGTCCTTTGCTTGCACTGATGTTACTGCTAGCTACCCTTGTTGCTGTTGTTGCTTCATGCTTGCACTGCTGGCAGCTGGCTTCATGGTACTTGTGCTGCTACTACAATATGAGTCAACCTAAGGCTTGGTAGGTCGACATGGCTTGTCAGGCTGAGTGAATATCTGTCGGCCGAGTTGACTTACTTTACTATGTTGAGTCGACTCACTTTGCCTATCTTGACATTATCTGTCAACTTCATGGAACATCAGTAGACTAATTTCCTTATCTGTCAACTGAGTTTGCTTTTATTTGTCTATTGACTAGCCAGCTCTTGTGATTTGTTGAAACCATGTTGAAAGCCCCTTGCACCTTGAATTCAGCAAGTTGATAGCCTTTGTCTATCTTCATTCAGTGTTTGTTGACATATGATTGGAGCTGAGCTGACTTACATGCTTTCGCCCAATTGCCCCAACCATCTAGTTGCTTAGGTCAAGCTACTTCCAAATCCATGCCCAGCTTGAAGATGCCTTGGTCTACTACTTTAGCATTTGATTCCCACTGCCACATGGTCCTTTGTTCTATATGAAAGAGCACAGTTAGAAGACATTGTTAGGCTCCAACCAATTTGTACCACTGCCCTCAGTACTGTTGCTTCAACCTTCTGAGGCTATTGGTTGAACACCCAGTAGGTCGACTAGTCAACCAACCTGTAGACATATCAGTTGACTGAATTCAGCATATCTGTCGACTGATATCTCATATCTGTCGCTATCTTTAGGTGTAGCCTTGTTGAGGTTGGTATAATCTATGTACATTCACCACTTCCCATTACTCTTGGGAAACAGGACCACGTTTACTACCCAGTCGGGGTACCGGGTAGGCCTGAGTACCCCAGTGTGTAGCTTCTCGCTCACTTGTTCTCTGATGATGGCCTGCCACTCAGGGTTACAATGCCTTTGGTGTTGTTGGACCGGGCGGCAGGTTGGATCCAACCTGAGTTGGTGTGTGATGACCTATGGTGGGATACCGGGGAGCTCACCCTCAGACGAAGCGAACACATCCTAGTTAGCTGTGAGGAAGCTTACGTAGGCTTTCTTTTCTTGCTCGGATAGAGTAGGCCCGATCTTCAGCATTCTGCTCGAATCTTCTCCCACCTGGATGAGGTACAAGTCTTCCGCAAGGGCGCTCGTGCTTGACCTCGGTCTTCGGTCTTCGCCTTCTTCTCGGGTGGTGTCTCCTCTGGCTGCCGATCGCGTGTTGAGATGAGATAGCACCTCCTAGACTCCCTTTGATCTCCTCGAACCTTTCCTACTCCCCGAGAGGTAGGAAATTTGAGCTTTTGGTGGTAAGAGGAGGGAACGCCGCGAAGTGTGCCAAGTATACCTTGCCTGATGATGGCGTTATACCTGGTCATCGTGCGAACGACCATGAAGTCTGCAAGGAAGGTTACTTCTTTTGGCGCAGTTCCAAATGTAATCAGGAGCGATATACACCCTTTCGGGCAGACTGTAGTGCCATAGAACCCATACAACAGTGTGTGCAATGGCACGAGTCTAGACAAGTCCACACCCATAAGCACAAGACAGTCGTACGCAATAACATCAGGGCCACTTTCATTATCCACTAAAATACGACGCACGGTACACTGATTGATGGTGGCGGAGACCACCAATGCATTAGAATGGGGGGTGGTTACACCATCCAGGTCATCATCTGAGAAGACTATAGGATCTCTCTAGTGGCCTAGGGCGGTGACCTCTAGTCGGGTATCATCGCCTCGTTCCCCGGTGTGGATGACCGATGCATATCGTCGTCGCCTTCTCCCGCTGTCTCCACCCATAGTTGGCCCCCCAAAGATCATCATGATCTCTTTTTTGTTGGGTCGGTTGTCGAGGGGTGGAGGCATCCACTATTGCTTCTCCGCGGCTTTGGCAAGGAATTTATATAGGAGCCCTTTGCGGACTAGGTCCTCGATGGCATCCCTTAAGTTGAAGTACTTGGCGGTATCGTGGCCATGTTCGTGGCGGTAGTGGTAGTACTTCTTCTTGCTCCTCGAGCTCGGGTCTGATTTCATCTGGGGAGGCCATTTGAGAAATAATTCCTCTCGGATCTACATCAGGATTTGGTCGGGAGGAGCCGTCAGGGGCATGTAGTGGCGATAATTGCCCATTTCTCTTTCTGGGTGATCGCGGCGGTCTCCGTCACGTCGCTCCCACTTATTCCACCCTTCTCGTGACAAGTTGGCGGGTCTCTTTCAGTCGGACCGATCGGTTTGAGCCGCACGGCCCACGGCCGCAGTGTTCTCTTCGCAGCGCGTGTTTCTGGGCTAGGGCGAGGAGGTCAGGAAGGGTTGCCAGGGCTTTGACTCCGAGTGCACATCGGAGGATGTGGTCTCGCGTCTCCTGGGTGAGTGTGGCAGCTACGATGCTAACATCGAGGTGTGGGATCCAGAGCGCCTCTGCGCGGAAGTGGGAGATGAAGTCCCACAACGTTTCTTCTTTCCCCTGTCTAAGAGCGAGCAGGGTCACCGCTTACTTAGCTACCTTTTGACAGCTGATAAAGTTCTTCTTGAATAACTTCTTGAGCTATCGGAAGGAGGAGATGGTCCTTGTCGGTAGGGACTCGAACCACGCCCGGGCATTCTCCCGAAGAGTCATAATGAATGCCAGAAATTTCACCCTGTCTGAGGCCCAGTGGAACACCAGGTGGGACTCGAAGCTGTGCATGTGGTCAGCCGGATCAGTGGTGCCGTCGTAGGAGGTGAACGACGGCAGCTGGAGCTTTGGCGGGATAGGGGGCTTACATGATCTCCCTAGAGAAGGGAGCATGAAAGTCCTGATCATCGTCGAACAGGTCGGGATTTCTGGCAGCCAGGAGGACGTCATCCAAGTATCAGACTTTGTCTTCTATCTCATCAATGCGTTGGAGCCGGCGATCCATCTTCGAGTTGGAGTGCAATGGGCTACGCACCCTTGGTGCAGGCGTGCTGCGCGGTCGTCGGGTCCTTGCAACTGAGGCGTGGGAGGCCTCCCGCACTTGGCGAGGATTCCCCCCAGTTTGGGTTTCTTCGTCCTGCCGTCGCTCGGGCAGGATGCGCTGGGGGTCCGCCGGCTGGTTCACAAGCTCCTGGCAGAGTTCTGTCAGGGCTTGGATCTACTGGCGGATTTCTTCTAGGTTGCCCGGGGTGACTTCTTGTTGGGGGTGAGTAGAAGAAGGTTCCTCCGACCCCCGGCGGGAGTTGGGTCCTTGGTGGGAACCGCGGCCCCAGTGGCTGGCGTTGCGGAGGCTTCCGCAGGGTGCCATAACTTTTCACTCATTTTTCCACAGACGGCGCCAAGAAGTGTAGAGGTAGAAATCTGGTTTCTATGCCACGTATCACCTTCTCTATTTATTGAACGAAAAAGTCATCTTGCACCCGTGGAGGTCTGCAAGCACCAGAAAATAAGGGGCGTCAGAAAGAGTCCCAGGTGTTATCCCAGGGGACAACCCTCCGATGCTTAAGTCAGCAAGGGATTAATAAAGGGTAGAGAAGCTCAGATGAGAGAGAGAGAGAGAGAGAGAGAGAGAGAGAGAGAGAGAGAGAGAGAGAGATCATAGAAGAAGGCCGAGGAGCCATGTAGATCCTCCAGATGAGTGCTCGCCGCTCCCAGTGCTCACTCGGTGAGTGCTCGTTGGACGGTAAGGTCGCCGGAGGGGACCTCTCTTCGAGTGCGGACTGTCGTTCATTCATTCTCTCCGTGTAGCAGGGTTAGTAGCTCTATCCTCTTGCGTAGTAGTTTGACAGAATGATCTACCGTGTCTCTCTTCTCTGTCGATGTCCTTCTTATAGGGGTTGTCCTGGAGCGAGGAGTATTGTTCCTTGGTAGGGAAAGGCGTAAGTGGGAGAGTAACGTTTTCCCGTTATAGTGGCGGGAGTTTTCAGTTGGAGGGTGATTACCCTGGCATCAGCTGATCCCGAGACGAGTCTTACGACACTTGTGGGGAGTGCTTACCCGTTATGGGGTCAAGGCCGACGTTGTAGGGGGTAACGGTCGGTCGCCGTAGGGTCTTCTGGTGGTCGCTGGGCTTGGGCCATAATTTTTACGCGCTGTAGAATCTGATGCTAAGCTGAATTAGGCCGCACCTTGATGGACCGTAACTGTTGGGCGCCTCTTGGGCGCGATGTAGAGGGGAGGTCGGTTTGGACCCATTATTATTGGGCCGGCCCTGGGTCAGGCCGAATTTACCCTCCTCACAATGCAAAATTAAATTGGTTTGGTTGGATCAAAATGGAAAAAAAACTGGCCAATCATCTCTATGGCTCTAATTTTACTAAACACTCGTTTAATTCTTTTATACCAAAACTCTTGTGAACCGACCGTAAAAATCCAAAACCCCGAACTTTTCTTGAACGAAAGTGAGCCGACATGGGTCGGGATGGGCTTCCCACGGGGCCCATGTTTCCCACCGTTGAGGGCCCACGTTGCTGAAAGGAGCACTCCGCATACGACGTGGTATCCACCCACGGTAGAGGGGGTGCTCGCAGGCCCCACACCACCATAACAAGTCCCGATGAAGAAGGTCAAAAATGCTCACCATCTTCTTGACTCTTTGCACATCTCACTTTCAACTTTCCGTCTTTCATGTGAAGCCTAGTTACACTACCCCTCTTCATGTGCCCAATAAAAAGAGTGATGGACACATCAATTCGTTTTTTAGGATGCTTGGGAAAAAAAAAGAAAATTGTTTATATATCCATGAAATCTTTGTTAATAACTTAATTGTTAAATTATTCTATTTTATTTTCTATTTCTATATACACCACACCTATCCTTTTAGCCCTTCTGAGCCCTCCGGCTCGTGAGCGGCGGGCCAAGATTCGAATGGTATCGTGTCATTTCTGATATCCAGATCTTGGGTCATTACAAGCCCTGAGCGTAGCTTCTCTCTTACTTGTTCCCTGATGATGGCTTGTGGCTCGTGGTTACAGCGTCTTCGGTGCTGCTGGACTGAGCGGCAGCTTGGATCCAACCTAAGTTAGTGTGTGATGATCTCTGGTGGGATTTCGGGGAGCTCATCCTCGGACCAAGCGAACACATCCTGGTTAGCTGTGAGGAAGTTTATATAGGCTTTCTTATCTTGCTCGGACAGGGTGGCTCCAATCCTTAGCGTTCTGCTTGGGTCTTCTCCCACCTGGATGAGGTATAGGTCCTCCGCTGGGATGCTCGTGCTTGGACCTGGATCTTCCATCCTGGCCTTCTTTTCAGGCAGTGCTTCCTCGGGCTGTCGATCGCGCGTTGAAATGAGGTAGCACCTTCTGGACTCCCTTTGATCTCCTCGGACCTCCCCCACTCCACGAGGCATAGGGAACTTGAGTTTTCGGTGGTACGAGGAGGGGACACCTCGAAGGGTCTCGAGGATTCCTCGCCCTATGATGGCATTATACCCGGTCATCGCACGGACGACTGTGAAATCTGCCAAGAAGGTTACATCCTTGGGTACGGTCTCGAACGTGATTGGCAGAGAGATGCGTCCCTCTAGACAGACCGTTGTACCAGAGAAACCATACAGTGGTGTGTGCAATGGCATGATTTAGGACAAGTCGACACCCATAAGCACAAGACAGTCGTACGAAATAACGTCGGGGCCGCTTCCATTATCAACCAAAATATGGCGCACGGTACATTGATTGATGGTGGTTGAGACCACCAGAGCATCAGAATGGGGAGTGGTTACATCGTCTAAGTCATCATCGGAGAAGATGATGGGATCCTTCAGGTGTTCTCAGGCGGCAGCTTCCCATTAGGTGTTGTCGCCTCGCTCCACATTATTGATGGCTAATACGTACCGTCGTCGTCTGGTCGTACTGTCTCCACCCGAGGCCAGCCCTCCAGAGATCATCATGATCTCCTTTCCGTTGGGTCAATTATTGATGGGCGGAGGAGTCCGTTGTCACTTCTCCACGGCCTTGGCGATGAACTTATCGAGGAGCTCTCACCGAATGGTTTCCTCGATGGCATCCTTCAAGTTGATGCATTCCGTCGTATCATGATCGTGGTTGCGGTGGAAGTGGCAGTACTTATTCTTGCTCCTTGTGCTTGTATCCGACTTCATCCTGGGAGGCCACTTGAGGAATGGCTCCTCGCGGATTTCCATCAAGATCTGGTCAGGAGGAGCTGTTAGGGGCGTGTAGTTACGATAGTTGCCCCTCTCCTTCTCTGGGTGATCACGGCGGTCTCGGTCTTGTCACTCTCGCTTGTACTGCCCTTCGCGTAGTGAGTCGACGGATCTCTTCCAGTCGGACCTTTCAGTTCCGACCGCGCAGTGTTCCTCGCACCGCGCATGCTTCTGCACCAAGGAGAGGTGGTCGGTGAGGGTCGCCGAGGCTTCGACTCCGAGTGCTCGTCGAAGGATGTGGTCTTGTGTCCCTTGGGTGAGTGCGGTAGTGGCGATGCTGACATCGAGATGTGGGATCTGGAGCGCCTCCGCATGGAAATGGGAGATGAAGTCCCACAGCGTCTCTTCTTTCCCCTGCCTGAGAGCAAGTTGGGTCACTGCAGACTTGGCTACCTTTCAGTAGTCAATGAAGTTCTCCTTAAATAGCTTCTTGAGCTGCTAAAAGGAGGAGATAGTCTTGGCTGACAGGGACTTGAACTATGCCCGGGAGTTCTCCCGGAGAGTCGTGACAAATGCCAAGCATTTTACAGTGTCCGAGGCCCGATGAAAGACCAGGTGGGACTCTAAGCTGTGCATGTGATCGGTCCGATCGGTGGTGCCGTTGTATGGAGTGAAAGACGACAGCTATAATTTGGGCGGAATGGAGGCTTCCATGATCTCCTTGGAGAAGGGAGCATGGAAGTCTTGGTCCTCATCAATGAGGCCTCGGTTCTTGGCGGTGAGGAGGACATCGTGCAGGTAGCGTACCCTGTCTTCGACCTCGTCGATGCATTGGAGCCGCCGATCCATCTCCGAGTTGCAATGTAGCGAGCTGTGCACCCTTGGTGCGGGCGAGCTGCGCGACCATCGCGTTCTCGCGACGGAGGCATGGAAAGCTTCCTGCGCCTGGCAGGCATTCGGGACGATCCGGGCCTCCTCATTCTGGTGCCATTTGGGTGGAGAGCATTGGGGGTCCGATTGCTGGTTCAAGAGGTCCTAACATAACCCTGTCAGGGACGCAATCTGTTGGCGAATCTCTTCGAGATCGCCCGGCATGATTTCAAGGTGTGGATGAGCGGAGGATGCTTCCTTTGATCCACGTCGAGAATTGGCTCCCTGATGAGAACCGCGCCCCCGGTTACTGGCATTGCAAAGACTCCCACGGGGTGCCATGGCTTTTCACTCGGGTTCCCACAGACGGCGCCAAGAAGTGTAGAGGCAGAAATCTGATATCTATACCACGCATCACCTTCTCTATTTGTTTATCGGGGAAGTTGTCCGACACCCGTGGAAGTCTGCAAACACCAGAAGCCAAAAAGGCGTCAGAAGGAGCCCTGGGCGTTACCCTAGGGGACAACCCTCCGATGCTTAAGTCAGCAGTGGTTTAAGTAAAGGATGGAGAAGAGCAGAGGGAAGAGAGAAGAGAATGGAGGTCGCTGTAGTAGATCTGAGAGTCGTGCAGGCCCTCCAAACGAGTGCTCGCCGCTCCTAGTGGGTACCCAGTGAGTGCTCGGTGGGTGTTAAGGTCGTGCAGGAGGGGGTTTCTCTCTCAGGAAACATGTACGCGTGTGGCCTCTCTATCGCAGTAGCAGGGTGAGGGGCTCTATTCTCTGTGTGAGATTTTTGGTAGAAGTTTCACCGTGTCCTACTCTTCTCTATAGAGGTCCCTTTTATAGGGGGTTATCCTAGAGTTGGAGGCCTATCCCTTAACAGGGAAGAGCGTAAGTAGTGGAGTAACGTCTCCCGCAATTGTGGCAGGAGTTTTTCGTTGAGGGTTAAGTACCCCGCAATCGACCGATCCCTAGGCAAGTCTTACGGCCCTCGTGAGGCGTGCTCGCCTCTTATGGGGTAGGAGCCAACGTCATGGGGGATAACGGTCGGTCGTCAGAGAGTCCTCCAACGGTCATTGCACCTGGGTCACGGCCTCCTTAGCGCTTTCAAATCTGGTGTCAAGTCGTATTGGGCCATGTTTTGTGGGCCGTAGTGGTTGCAAACACTCATGCGCGTCGGCAGGGCTTGGGCCAACTTGGGCTTATGATAGATGGGCCCATCATGGGCCTCGCCAGATTTACCCTCCTTACTAGTCCCCATTCTCTCAGTTGTTGAGCACTTTGCTGGGAGCTAAGAGTCGAGCACGAGAGGGTTAGTCACTAGCGTGTCTTCCTCGCGGCCTTGGGACCGATGGTCCCGGTTGATGGCTTGGCGCGCAAGGTGCCTCTGGCGGCGAGAAGCGCCATTCTTGTAATCATGATGCGGGCTCGTCATCTTGGAGTGTGGGTGTCGAATGGGTGCCTGAGCCTGACAGTCATACCGCAACAGTGACAAGCATCTTTTCACCTACCCTACGGCTCCGAAGTGGCCGTTCTGTCTCGGAGGCTATAAGAATCCTCCCAGCGTCTTTTCTAGAACCCTATCTGCCTCTCGTTGTCCGCCGTGCTTGTAAGCTGCCTTTTTATTTTCAAGGGGAGTAGTGCTCGCCTCTAGGGAGCTCGTAAGCTATCTTTTTATTTTCAAGGGGAGTGATGCTCGCCTCTAGGGAGCTCGTAAGCTACCTTTTCATTTCCAAGGGGAGCAGTGCCCGCCTCTAGGGAGCTCGTAAGCTACCTTCTTATTTTCAAGGGGAGCGGTGCTCCCCTCTAGGGAGCTCGTAAGCTATCTTTTTATTTTCAAGGGGAGCAGTGCTCGCCTCTAGAGAGCTCGTAAGTTACCTTTTTATTTTCAAGGGGAGTAGTGCTCATCTCTAGGGAACCCGTAGTCCAATATGACTGGTGACGCTTCATTAGGCTTGTTAAAGAAAACCTTCATTGATAAAATTTTCTGAGATTTACAGAATTCCACGTTCTGGGCACCTCACGCCCCCCTAGCGTCGCCAGCCTGTATGCCCCTTTGCCTAGTGCTTCAGCTACCTGATATGGGCCTTCCCAATTGGGTGTAAGTTTTCCCATGGCAGCCCTAGGGTCCACCACGCTTGCTCGTTGTAGAATCATGTCCTTGGGGAGGAAGTGCAATTATTTCACGTGAGCATTGTAGTAATGGGTCAGCTTCTGCTGGTAAGCTACGAGTCTTACTTGAGCATATGCTCTATCTTCCTCGAGTAGGTCCAAGTTCTCTCGCATTGCTTGGTTATTTCTGGCCTCCTCAAACGTCCCACTCATAGTGATGGGTTAGAAATTTCCACTGGAACCACTGCCTCTGCTCCGTACGCGAGGTGGAAGGGCGTTTCACCCGTGGCAGCTCTGGCGGTAGTCCGGTGTGCCCATAGGATGCTCGGGATGGAATCCACCCATGAGTCTCCTGCCTATTCCAGTCAAGTCTTAATGTCGTGGAGGAGCATCCTGTTAGCATTTTCCACCAACCCGTTGGCCTGAGGATGTCCCACCGAAGTATAGTGGTTTCAGATCCCCAGTTCTGAGCATTTTTCCTGGAAGGCAGCACTGGCAAATTGCCTGCCATTGTCGGTTGTGAGAACTCGTGGGATCCCAAATCGGCAGATGATACTCCGCAACACAAATTTCCAAGTTACTTCACTCGTGATTTTTCCTAACGGTTCTGTCTCGACCCATTTGGTGAAGTAGTCAATAGCGACCGTAAGGAACTACTTCCTCCCTTGAGCGTCAGGGAAAGGACCCAATATGTCTATCCCCCACCTAGCAAATAGGTGAGACTCCATCAGAGCGTGTAGCCGCGTAGCTGATTGGTGGTGTAGGTTTGAGAACTTTTGACACTGAGGGCGCCTCCGGGCATACTCGAGGTAATCTTGCTGTAGGGTAAGCCATCGGTATCCTTGCCAGATTAAAGTCTATGCTAGTGCTCGCCCACCCACATGACTTTCACAGAGTCCTTCACGGACTTCTTAGATGGCCTGCTTGGCCTCCGTGGGGAACAAGCACTTTAGTAGAGGAGTTGAGAGAGATCGACGATACAGACGGCCATCGACCACTGTGAAGTGCGCCACTCGTGCTCGCGTGCGGCAGGCCTCAACGCTGTTGCACGGGTGCTGTTGTCACAGTAGAAAGTCCAGGAGGGGATCCATCCATGAGGGCTCATAGTCAATGGCATTTACCTGGGGCACTGCCTCTTCTATGCTCGGTGCGGATAACTCCTCGATCAAGATGGATCTGGAGTTAGAGAGCGTGGTTGCAGATGCCAAACGAGAGAGAGCGACTGCTCAGATGTTCTCCTCCCTGGGAATGTGGACCATCTCGAAGTGGGAGAATTATTCTACCGTGGCCCTAGTCTTTTCCAAATACTTGATCATGGAGGCTTTGCGCGCTTCAAATTCCCCTTTAACTTGACTGGCGACGAGCATGGGGTCACTGTACACTCGCACATTGGTCGCCCCCAGGTGTTTCACCATTCGTAGTCCTGAGAGAAGCGCTTCATAGTCAGCCACGTTGTTCGTGGTTGGGAAGTTGAAATGGAGGGTGTATTGCAACTCAATCCTCTCTGGTGACAGTAGGACCAATCCCGCTCCGCTTCCAGCTGCGCAGGATGATCCGTCAATGTATAGCTCCCACGTTGGTTCCGAGGACTGCTCAGGCAAGTCTTTCACGGGAATTGTGCATTCAGCCACAAAGTCAGCGGGGGCTTGAGCCTTGATCACGGTCCCTGGGCAAAACTTGATATTAAACTTGCCTAGCTTGATTGCCACTTGACCAACCTTCCGGATGCGTCAGGATTCTGGAGGATCTGACGTAGAGGTTGATTGGTGTGGACGACGATTGGGGAGCCAAGAAGTACGGCCGTAACTTGCGAGCGGCGGTGATTAGGGCCAAGATGAACTTCTCAGCCTGCGAGTACCGAAACTCCAGACCCTGCAATGCCCGACTCACATAGTAGACGGGCTTCATGATGACTGCTTCCTCCCGAGCGAGCACAGCGCTCATCGTGCTCGACATCACCGACAGGTATAGGGGTAGCTGTTCTCCCCTTTGTGGCTTGGAAAGTATGGGGGGAGTTGCCAGATAGTGCTTCAGCTCTTCGAACGTCTGCTCGCATTCCTGGTCCCATTCAATCTGCCCTCTCTTCTCTGGCACTTTATTAGCTTACTTGATGAGTTAGAAGAAGGGAAGACATCTTTCGGCTACTCGGGACAGGAATCAGGTCAAGGAGGTGACGCGACCGGTGAGGCACTGTACGTCCCTTACTCGTGCAGGTCGCTTCATCTCCAGTACCACTCAAATTTGATCAGGGTTAGCCTCTATTCCTCTATGGGTAATGAGGAAACCGAGGAACTTGCCCGCCTTCACGCCAAACGCACACTTGTTGGGGTCGAGCTTCATGTTGTACTTCCTGAGTGTCACGAAAGTTTTCGCCAAGTCCTCCAGGTGTTCGGACGCTCAGAGGCTCTTGATGAGCATGTCGTCGATGTTGACCTCCATATTACGTCCTATTTGTGCGTCGAACATATGGTTGACGAGACGTTGGTAGGTCACTCCCGCGTTCTTCAGCCCAAATGACATCCGTGTGTAGCAGTACAAGCTGTGGTCGGTGACGAACGTTATTTTATCCTGGTCTGATTTGTGCATGCTGATCTGGTGATACCCAGAATAGGCATCTAAGAAGCTCAGCATCTCGTACCTGGGCATAACATCGACTAGTTGGTCGATCTGTGGCATGGGGAAGCTGTCTTTTGGCGTAGCTTTATTGAAATCGGTGTAGTCCACGCACATTCGTCACTTCCCGTTACTCTTAGGGAAAAGGAATACGTTTGCTACCCAGTCTGGGTACTGGGTTGGGCGAAGTAGCCCCGAGCAAATTTCTGGCTCACTTGTTCCCTGATGATGGCCTGTCGCTCGAGGTTGCAGCGTCTTCGGCGCTGCTGAACCGGGCGACAGTTCGGGTCCAACCTAAGTTGGTGCATAATGATCTCTGGTGGGATTCCGGGGAGCTCGTCCTCAGACCTGGATCTTTCGTCCTAGCCCTCTTTTCGGGCTGCATTTCCTAGGGTTGTCGATCATGCATTGAAATGAGATAACAACTCTTGGACTCCATTTGATCTCCTCGGACTTCCCCCACTTTGCGAGGCGTGGGGAACTAGAGCTTCTGGTGATACAAGGAGGGGATGCCTCGAAGAGTGCCGAGGATTCCCTGCCCTATGATGGTGTTATACCCGATCATGGCGCGAACGACCGTAAAATCCGCCAGGAAGGTTACGTCCCTTGGTGCAGTTCTGAACGTGATCAGCAATGAAATGCATCCTTCGGGGCGGACCGTTGTGTCGGAGAAGCCATACAGCGGTGACGCAATGGCGTGATTTGGAACAAGTCCACACCCATAAGCACAAGACAGTCGTACGAGATAACATTAGGGCCGCTTCCATTATCGACCAAGATACGGCGCATGGTACATTGATTGAAGGTGGCGGAGACCACCAATGCATCAGAATGGGGAGTGGATAAACCATCTAAATCTTCGTCAGAGAAGACGATAGGGTCTTTCAGGTGTTCTCGGGTGGCAACCCCCCGTTGGGTGTTGTCGCCTTGCTCCACACTATTGATGGCCAATGCGTACCGTCGTCGTCTGGTCACACTGTCTCCGCCGGTGGCTGGCCCCCTAGAGATCATCATGATCTCCTTTCCATTGGGTCGGTTGTTAATGGGCGGAGGGGTCCATTGTCGCTTCTCTACGGCCTTGGCGATGAACTTGTTGAGGAGCCCTCATCGTACGAGGTCCTCGATGGCACCTTTCAAGTTGATGCATTCTATCATGTCGTGGCTGTGGTCGTGATGGAAGAGAAAATACTTCTTCTTGCTCCTCGTGCTCGGATCCGACTTCATCTATGGAGGACACTTGAGGAATGACTCCTCACGGATTTCCATCAGGATTTGATCAGGAGGAGCTGTTAGGGGTGTGTAGTTGCGGTAGTTGCCCCTCTCCTTGTCTGGGCAATCACCGCAGTCTCGATCCCGTCGCTCTTGCTTGCTCCGCCCTTCACGTGGTGAGTTGGTGGATCTCTTCCAGTGGGACCTTTTGGTTCTGACCGTGCGGCCCACAGCCGTCGTTTTCTCCTTGCACTGTGCATGCTTCTGCGTTAGGGTGAGGAGGTCAGTGAGGGTTGTCGGGGCTTCGACTCCGAGTGACCGTCGAAGGATGTTGTCCCGCGTCCCCTAGGTGAGCGCAGTGGTGGCGATGCTGACATCGAGGTGTGAGATCCGGAGCGCCTCCTTCCGAAAACGGGAGACAAAGTCCCACAACATCTCTTCTCGCCCCTACCTGAGAGTGAGCAAGGTCACCGCAGATTTGGCTACCTTCTGGCAGCCAACAAAGTTCTCCTTAAACAGCTTCTTGAGCTACTGGAAGGAGGAGATGGTCTCGGCCAGCAGGGACTCGAACTAGGCCCGGGCGTTCTCCCAGAGAGTTGTGATGAATGTAGGCACTTCACAGTGTCTGAGGCCTAGTGGAAGACCAGATGGGACTTGAAGCTGTGCATGTGGTCGATCGGGTCAGTGGTGCCGTCGTACCGGGTGAAAGACGGCAGCTATAGCTTGGGCAGAATGGGGGCTTCCATGATCTCCTTGGAGAAGGGAGCATGGAAGTCTTGGTCCTCGTCGATGAGGCCCCGGTTCTTAGCAACAGGGAGGATGTCGTCAAGGTAACGCACCTTGTCCTCGATTTTGCCAATCCGTTGGAGCTACCGATCCATCTCTAGATTGGAATGCAGTGGGCTACGCACCCTTGGTGCAGGCGCGCTGCGTAATCATCACGTTCTTGCGACGGAGGCGTGGGAAGCTTCCCACGCTTGGCAGGCATTCGGGACAATCCGGGCCTCCTCATTCTAGTGTCACTCGGGTGGAGCGTGTTGGGGGTCCGCCTGTCGGTTCAAGAGGTCCTGACATAGCCCTATCAGGGTCGCAATCTGTTGGCAAATCTCCTCATGGTCACCCGACGTGACTTCTGGGTGTGGATGGGTGGAGGACGCTTCCTGCAATCCACGTTGGGAGTTGGCTCCTTGATGAGAACCGCGCCCCCGGTTACTGGCATTGCGAAGACTACCACATGGTGCCATGGCTTTTTGCTCGTCTTCCCACAGACGATGTCAAGAATTGTAGAGACAGAAATCTGATTTTTATGTCACGTACCACCTTCTGTATTTATTTATCGGGGAAGTCATCCGGCACCCGTGAAAGTCTGCAAACACCAGAAGCCAAAGTGGCATCAGAAGGAGCCCTGGGCGTTACCCCAGGGGACATCCCTCTGATGCTTAAGTCAGCAATAGTTTAAGTAGAGGACAGAGAAGAGCAGAGGGGAGAGAGGGGGATTGAGGCCACTGTAGTGGATCTGAGAGACGAGTAGGGTCTCCGGATGAGTGCTCGCCGCTCCCAGTGGGCCCTCGGAGAGTGCTCGTTAGGTGATAATGTCATGCAGGAGGGGATTTCTCTCTCAGAGAACGTGAGTGCGTGTGGTCTCTCTATTGCAGGAGCAGGGTGAGTGGCTCTATTCTCTGTATGAGACTTTTGGCAAAAGTTCCACCATATCCTTCTCTTCTCTGTCGAGGTCCCTTTTATAGGGTGTTGTTCGAGAGCTGGAGGCCTATCCCTTAATAAGGAAAGGCGCAAGTAGTGGAGTAACACCTCCCGCGATTGTGGTGGGAGTTTTTCATTGAGAGGCGAGTACCCCGGGGTCGGTCGATCCCCGGGTGAGTCTTACGGTGCTCATGGGGCATGCTCGCATCTTACGGGGTAGGAGCCAACATCGTGAGGGGGTAACGATTGGTCGTAGGAGAGTCCTCCGACGGTCATTCCGCCCTGGCCGTAGCCTCCTTAGTGCTGTCGAATCCTATATCGAGTCGTATTGGGCCATGTTTCATGGACTGTGGTAGTTGCGAATCTTTATATGCGTCGACAGGGCCTGGGTCACCGTGGAGAAAACTACCTTGTGCATGATCTGGAACTAGCTGCGGTTATATTCGCCTTGAAAATCTGGCGGCATTACTTCTATGGGGAGGAGTTCACTATATTTTTAGATCATAAAAGTCTAAAATACCTCTTCACCCAAAAGGAATTAAACATGAGGCAATGCAGTTGATTGGAGTATCTCAAAGACTTTGACTTTACTATTTAATATCATCCAAGTAAAGTAAATGCTGTAGCTGACGCTCTTAACAGAAGACCAATGGCAACACTAGCAAGCCTCAGGAAAGGTATGACTTATCTTGTCGAGGATTTAGCTTGTTTGAATCTCGATGTGGATATAGAAGAGGAAGGATGTATAATTGCTAATATGAGGTCACAACCTACACTGATTGAAGATCTAGTCAAATTACAAGGAAATGACCCCACATTGATGGATATCAAGGCCAACATTGATCAAAGGTTGAAATTCTTTGTTTCAAATGATGGAAGACTATTGTTCAAAAATTGAATGTGTACCGGATCATGTCAACACTAAGAAGTTGATCATGGAAGAGGCTCATAAATCAAGGTATACTATTCACCTTGGTGCTACCAAGATGTAAAAAGAAATTTTTGGTGGCCCAATATGAAAAAAGAAGTAGCAGACTTTCTATCTCGATGCCACACTTACCAGTAAGTAAAGGCGGAACATTTAAGGCCCGTTAGGAAACTACATCCCTTGGACTTTCCCGAGTGGAAAAGGGAAAGCATAGGAATGGATTTCATGATGGGTTTACCGAGAACAAGAGGTGGACATGATGGTATATGGGTGATTATAGATCGATGGACTAAATCTGCATATTTTATACCAATCAAAAGTCGATAGTCTGTAGATGTATTAGCAACATTATACATGAAGGAAATTGTCAAATTACATGGTGTCCCTGTTACCATTATATCAGACGGAGACTCTCGGTTCACATAACAATTCTGGAAGGGTCTACAACATTCATTAGGGACCCGACTCAACTTTAGCACTACGTTCCATCCACAAACTGATGGTCAAACTAAAAGGACAAATCAGGTGGTGAAAGATATGCTCAGGGCTTGTGCTATTTATTTTGGAGGGAGTTGGCACGATCACTTGCCTCTAGTGAAATTTACCTACAACAATAACTATCAAGCTAGTATACAAATGGCACCATTTGAGGCACTATATGGAAGAAGTTATCGCTCACCTATATGTTGGAATGAAGTAGGAGAGAGGCAATTTCTCGAACCTGACATTATCAGAGACACTACCGAGAAGATAAAGCTTATTCGGGAGAGACTCCATATGGCTCAAGATAGGCAAAAATCATATGTTGATAACAGAAGGTGTGACCTAGAATTCTAAGTAGGAGACCACGTATTCCTTAATGTTTCTACAGGTCGAGGTATTCGAAGATTCGGCATCAAAGGCAAGTTCACTCCGAGATTCATTGACCCCTTTGAAATTCTCAAAATGGTTAGTGAAGTCACATATCGAATAGCTTTGCCCCCTCAATTAGCTGGAGTCCAAGATGTATTTTACGTTTCAATGCTCAAAAGGTATGTCCCCGATCCCACTAATGTGCATAATAGCTGGAAGAACCTTCTCCCTCATCGTCTGACTTCTGCTGTTGATACCCATAAAAATGGTGCATGTATTCTGTATATTCACTGTAACCAAACAATGATACAGCCAAGTCGTGCATCCCTCTTTGGATCCCTCTTGGAGTTAAGGTTATTGGTTTGATTGAAATCCAGAATCAGTATAAGAAGTAAACCTTGAGGATTAGAAGATGATGCTGACTCATAACTATTACTGGCTGGAACTGGATAAAATTGAAATCCTAGTTGATGACCCCACTTATGCCTGCTTCATGTTGGCCACCTCCATAACCTGATGGATATCTATATTGGCTCTGTAAATCATATCCTCCTTCACTATGCCTGTATCATCTGCCCGTGTTAGCGTGGAAGGAGGAAGTAGGTGCATACATGCCACCGCCAGTAGTAACACCTACAGTTGCACTGGAATCATCACGCCACCGCCGCCGTCGCCGTCGCCGTCGCCAATCATCATCATCATCAATCATCATCATCATCATCATCATCGCCGCCGCCGACGTCGCCGTCGTCGTCGTCGTCAATCATCATCATCATCAATCATCATCATCATCATCGCCGCCGTCGCCGTCGTCGTCGTCGTCGTCGTCAATCATCATCATCATCAATCATCAGAAGCATAAGAAACCAATCGCCTTCTAGGCTTTCATCAGAAGCATAAGAAACCAATCGCCTTCTTATCTTTGGCTCTATTTTTTTTGCTTTTGGTGTGACCATCTCGTTCATATTTGAAAGGAGTCATTTTCTTCGCGACGTGTCTCACATAAACTTACTTCATCTACTCAATTGTCGGATCCTCTCGAGCGACAATACTAGTCCTCTCAGTCATCTCATGTACTGATGTACTTCTTCTTAAGGATGGAGATGGCTTGACCATTCTAGAAGTGACTGGCATGTCATTTGATTCTAAGCATCTAACTGGCTCAATCTCGGGCTGCTGCTCAATGTCGTCAACAAACAAAGGCTTTTCCTCTCTCTGGTGCTCATGAGTCACTCTTGGCTTCTTTGTTGATCCTCTAAATTCAGGATCCCTTGGGTCATCTCCATCCAATATACCATCTGCCCATGTTCTGTCATCGGAATTAAAACGGGCTCATCAACCTACGCTCGTACCTCAACCCAAGACTGCAATAGATTGTCATCATCAAATAATGCGTCCACATCAATTTGGCCAGTTGTATCGTCTGTGACGCGTTTGTCCCTCAACTGTTGTCGCAACTTCATGTTCTTTATTCTCAACCTCATGTCGTTGTGGCAGTAAACCAATTTTTCTATCCGTTCAGCTTTTAGCCAATTGTGAACCTTTGAGTGTATAAGACTGAACGTGCTCCAATTCCTTTCACATTGACTTGCTGATGTTGTTTGACTCACCACCCTAATTGCAATATAAGTCAATGCATTACTACCCAAATCTCTATTGTTCACCATTATCCATCAGTCAGTTGTTCTACCGACCATAAACAAATAAATGTAAGATGTAAATGAAGATCAATTCTTCATGATGTACTAATACATATTGACTCAATTTAATTTGAATTATTGATGTTGCTGGTCATAGTTGTTGCTTAGTCCCGACATCACATAGAGTCTTAGCTTGCATAGTGTCCCACATCACTTCTATTTCACAGATTTCCATGTAGCTAAATAAGCCTACACTTCAGGTTCCCTCTAGGATTTCAATCTCCGCAGATGATGAAGATCGATCTCAAATACCAGAGAAGGCTAAGAATTCAAGAATTTACGCTCTGCAAGATCACAATAGTCATTTCGTGAGAGCTTGTAGAAGGCGGTGTTGGCGTTCCACCATTTAATATATTCTGGTGTCACATGAGGGAACCACCCTGGAGTTGGCACCCTGAAAGAAAAATAGCCTCACTGTGAAGGAAATAGTCCCACCATGTGCGGGCTTCTTTAATTGCGGCCGACCCTGCTCTCGACCGGCTCTCCAGTAGAAACTGTGCTGAAGATGGTGGAATTTGTTGGTCGTAGTCGAAGTTTCTGCTGAACCGAAAGGGATAATAAGGTTTCAGATATGTGCTCCCGCCCTTCCTGTAGACCAAAACACTAGGCCTCATAGATAATTCCCAGTCTACTAGTTCCAGCTCTAAAATGGTCTTGTATAGACTCTACCTGAAACATGGTGAATATATTCCTCCACTTCACCAAATTTGCATTCCCGCAGGCAGTTTACCAATGGGCTGGAATGGGCAACCAGACTCCAGAAGTGTAAAGCGCTAGGGGCATTCACGGGCACTTTTGTTAACTGCCCCTTGATTGCGAAAAGCTGGTTTGATGCTTGTTGGGGCTCAGCGCTAGCAAACTCTAGCATTCTTGGGAATAGATTAGATGACTACAGTACCCGGGAAGCAAACTCGGGGAATAAAGAGCATACCTAGGCATTAAAGAAGTAAAGTGGACCTACAGTCCACAGATTTCTTGGGAGACGAGTATGGTGGAGATTTCCTAGCATCTTATAAATTAGGCATAATGCGGCAGGGCAGAGAGACAGCTTCACGCCCCACCCCATCAAGCACGCTGGGTATATAGCCTCAACGCAAATCACTGTCTCATCTCCCCGTGGGAGGGTGAATGCATACAGCCAATATGTCAGATAGGATGTGCAATGTGTGATGGGGTCTACTCCCGTCAGGTTAGGGCCGCTCCACCGCCCCTTACGAAGAGAAGGAGATAGATGAGTCTTTCGGTGGGCCTACTTCTTCAACCTGCTCGGAGCTGCTCCAATGGAGGGAAAATCCTTGTATTTCTCCTCGCCTCCGAAGAAATATTCCAGCCATAGTCCCATCTGCATGCACTTCCTTTCCTTGCGTGAACGAGCGTGAGAAGAAGTTTTCGGGACATCCTGAATAAACAACCACAATGTCCAATACACTTTCATGAGGTATCGACATGCATACCCAAGATAATATTAGCCTTCACCGTCAGTGAGGTCCTTGAGCCAGTCCGGCCAACATACTTCTTCATACGGTTCACCGTCGATGGGAAGACCAGACAAGTGATGCAAGCTCCATAAATCCAAAGAAGTTTTCCCTTCTGCTGTATAAAAGGTGTTGTACTCCGGACAAAACACCTCCATCATTCTGTAGTATGCCATCTGCCCGAGTCTAAGTGTTGCCTCCTGCTATTTCTCTAGAGTGCAGTAAAGAAGATATGACTAAGATGGTCTGGGAATACTTTCATAGCCTCGGGAGTCCTGCCCTGCGTCAGCAAGGGCCACTTCATGTCGTCAAGACCAAAGACGAAGCAAAAGACAAAGTGTCACCCGTAGGGGCGGACGAAGAGGAGAAGTATGCTAGAGCTAGTAGCCTAGAAAGGCCTCCACAAAATGAAAAGACAAAAAGAATTTCAATATATGAAAGGCTGACTTTCCTTAGTCAGGCCCGAAGGGGAGTTAGAAAATATAAAAGAAGAATGTAAATTCTTACTTGTAATATGACAGGGGTGACGAGTATAGTTGGTCTCCTGCCAAATGAACAAGAAAAGCCGGCCGAGAGTGCTGGAAGAATAGACCCGGTAACAAGACAGGGTAAAAATGAGGCTGAGCTACTGCAAACCGCAAAGGGTAAGAAGCTTGCTAAAGAAAACAGCACTACTGTCACCACCAAAATAGTGACATCTGAGTAAGGAGGAGCATCTCTGCCTCCTTCAATTGAAGGTCCTTTGGGTAACGCGCTCAAGGGCATCAGTAATAAAACAACAATGGACTCAACCATCCTGATGACACTGCAAAGGTACCAGCAAGAGATAGAACTGCTGAAGAAATAGTTAAATGAAAAGACTGAGCATGTTGTAGCACCCGAGAAATCGGGGGCACAAGACGACCCATCACTGGAAGGTTCCAACCCTAGGGGTGCTCCTTAACCGACTGTTCTATAATCTGCAGACTAGAGCTGGGCTGCTCCCCAGCATTATTCCCAGTGGCTCCAGCTAGCACAGCCAATTCCCCTTCAAATGCAGTGACAGGCTCCCCTATCAGAGTCTTTGTCACCCAATGCTTTGACTTTGGTCACATTATTGATGCAACCCACCCACCTCTACCCTCAAGTAGTAGAGCCAGTTATGGTGAACAAGCTAATGGTGGAGGAGATGGTCGAGGTAAGACTGGCAAAAAGGGGTGATGATTATGCCCCCTTCAACATATATGAAGTGCCATATCCAGCCCACCATGCTACCAAAAGAATGTCACCCAACGTCAATAAACTCCAAAAATTTGACAAATACACCTAGCATGGCTCCCCGAAAGGGCATATTGAACATTATATGACAGCCATGGGTGACTTGATGATAGACGAGTCGTACCTACTCAAGTGCTTTGGGTCTTCACTGACAGGACCTACCTTTGAATGGTATTCTAACCTACCAACTGGGTCTATCCATGACTGGCCAGACATGCAGTAGAAATTAAGTGAAAGATTCCACGTCATCGAGGAAGAGGCGACTGTGGTTGAGCTATTGGCAGCCAAGCAAAAAGATGATGAAATAGCGGCAAAATATATCAAGAGATGGGAGGATCTCAGCATGAGGTGCCGGCATCCTCCGCATCCAGAAGATGCAATACAAATATGCAAACAAAATCTGAAGAAGGAGATTCTGAAAAAGATGATCGGAATAGAAATCCAGTCATTTGACCGATTAAGTGATATTGTCACAGAGGTTGAATATTGTGCCGGTGGAGGGGTGAACTGAGAGTATGCCGCAGGAGGGGCGTGGCGATGAGGCCTTGCCCAGGGGATGCACCGGCGAGGGAACCGTGTCGGGCTGGAAGCGCACCGGCGGCTACAGAGGGGGTGACGGTGGAGACCCCCCCTTTTCCTCTCTCTTCTCTCTTCTATCCTTTCTCCTTCTCTGCGCATGGACGGCGGTGGTGGAGCAGCAGTGGGGAGAGAGGGCAGCACGCCCTCCCCTCTTCCTTTCTTCCTCCCCTCTCTTCTTCTCTTCTTCTTCTCTTCGCGCGGATGGCGGTGGCGGGGCAACGGCCGGGAGAGGACGGCACGTCCCCCCCCTCTTTTCTCTTCTTCTCTTCTTCTTCTTCTTCTCCTCCTCTCTTTTCTTCTCTTCTTCTTCTCTTCGCGCGGACGGCGGTGGCGGAGCAACGGCGGGGAGGGCTGGCGCCCCCCCTTTCCTTCCTCTCTTCTTCTTCTTCTCTTCTTCTCTTCTTTTTTCTCCTCTTCTTCCGTGGGCCTGCACCCCTGCAGAGTGCCCCCCGTTTTGTTCGCCGGAGAAGGAGGGCTTTTATACCCCAGCGGCGGGAACATGCTCATTAATGAGGATTTGACTTTGTTGTCCTCGGTTGGCAGGAGAGTAGGCAGCGTGCCATGCTCTCCGCTTGACACCTCGGATGGGCCACTGCGTGCCAAGGATCCCGTAGGGTATGGGGTCAGATTTGGCCTACACCGCTGGACGGTGTGCCGTTGAAGGGGCTTGTCCGGAGAGTGTACCGCTGAGAGAGGCGCTGCTGAGCGACGGCCAGGTATGACGTACCACCGGAGAAGCCACGGATGGGTGCGCCGGTAAGGGACTCCCTCCGTGGGTGTGCCGGGCGAGTTACCCAGTAGAGCGTGCCGGGGAGGGGGCACGCAGGTGTGTGCCGGCGAAGGCCGTGTGCCGTTGAAGGCTTTAGGGTGTGCCGCTGAAGGGCCTTTGCAGCGTGCCGTTGAAGGCTTGTTGAGGTGTGCCGCTGGGGGGGCTGCAAGGTGTACCGTTGAACCACCGCTGGGGCGTGCCGGCGAAGCTGCGCTGGGTGTGCCGCTGAAGGGGCACAGGCTATCGTTAAAGTGGATTTCTGGGCCTATTCTGCGCTGAAGGGGCACAGGCTGGATGATCCGTTTGGTTCTCTTTGGGGGTCCCACGAGCAGTGAGCTTCCTGGGGGTTGGCTTCTCTTTGCTGTCGTGATTTCGGAGACGGCTCTATGGCAGCATGTTGTTTGTTCGGAGAGTCCGGACGGGACATGTTCTCCGGGATTTCTTCTGTTGAAGCTGTTGTTGCTGTTGGACTGGCAGGGTCATATGGGCGTGCAATTTTACACGTCCACAAATGCCCCCACCCACGGGTAGCGCCGGCGAAGGATGAGCCGAGCGGTGCCCGTGGGTGCACTGGTCCCCAGGTGAGGCCATGGATCCCGACGTCCGGAGGAGACGACGGATCTAGCCCAGTGTGGGCCGGGTATTTATTCAGACAAGTACAAGCGCCCGCGTATACAGCTACATACACGCACGCGTACGTGTCCATTTATCAGTCCATGCACGATATATCTGTCTCCTTTCACATTTTCACGCTATCTAAACGACACTTTTTAAGAGTAAAAGATCACAAAGGTCCGTTCTATTAAAGTGGTAAGACAGACTCAATAATCGGGACGCTATGTCGTAGGCTCCACCGTGTGGACCTCTTCTAAACTGAACCTCCCCGAAACGATCACATCAGCCGTTCTTGATCGACTGTCAAGGCCACCAGCCTTAAATGCTCAAACAGAAGAATATCATCATCAACAGGTAGGTCGTATCCCAGTAAAATGTGGTCAATCTTTAGGGGATAAAAATTGGGTACGGCCACCGTACCGAAACATGGCTGAAGATTCGGATTTGTGTTCGTGGAGCTTCTACCGCCAAAAATCATCCCCCCTGCGAAGTGGCAGACCAAGCAAAGTAAGCTGGCTGATTTACGAAACAAGATGAAGAATAAAGTTGAAGTGACGCATTTGTTGAGGAGCGATGGGAACTGTGGCCGATGTACGGTTGTCGATTCAAATTATACCGCAGTGCTTGAGCTGGGAACTGTGTATGAATGATGCATGTGTTCATCAAAGTGGATCCAAGTCTCCAGCTATTTGGCAAATCAAACTGTGACGGTGTTGATGTAAGACAACCCATGAACCAGCGATCAGTAAAAATACTGAGAAAAAAAAAGCCAGGACATCATGACAAAAAATCATGCATATGTTTAAGCCAAAAAAAAAGAGAAAAAGACACGAAGGGATTTTTGCACATAAACCAATGTTAAAGTGCAAAACGATTATTTTGTAGCCTTTTTGCACACTAGTGCCATTTTTAATGATATGTGCTCAAATATAAATGTATGAGTGATAAGTCTACACCTTTTGTTCTCAGGATAGTTTATATGTAAAAATATCAAACATAAGATACCCAATATAGATGCGGTCCCTTAGATATCTTACCAACACCATCAACAGGTTTATTGCATCAAACGGAGATTGACTAGAAGATTGACTAGACTTAATGGAGGATCTAAGAGTGAAGGTGAGGAGGGAGGAGGGGATACTTCCCCCTTCCAAGGTCTCATACTGCCACAAAGCCCAATTTGGGCCCAACCTGATGGCTGGGCTCTTCCTTGTGAGGCCCATGGACTCGACCCATAGTGCTCTCCAGAAAAGCCCTAAACGCCTCCTCACTAACCTTGGCCACCGGATGACTACCATCATGCTGGGCCACATATCCGTCTTGTCAAGGACAGCCTAATGCCCCACACTAGTACCATTCATTGATCGTTATCGTTTGGCGACTCTGATAACGGAATAAGGGCTGGGTAAGGTGAGTTATTCTGTCTACTTATCCTTAATCAAGTTTGATAATAGGGTTACCATACCCGATATCTGTTAGCTTATCTTTGAAAAGGGGTTATCTTTTTGGGGGGTTAAGTAAACCCGATTAACTTAGTCCTAAATTAACCCGATTTTAATTTGATACAAAGATAGTTAACTTGAAAATAAATAAATGAGCTAACCTACTTTTATTCTAGTGTAATTTGGTAACAATTGAGTTAACTCTATAATAATGGCAACCAAAATACCATAAGTAATATGGGAGAAAAATCCATACGAAAAGTAAAACTCAACTCGGGAGCTACAAACGTGATCCGAAACTCTTCCAAAAGGATCTGAACAACCGAATAAAAATCCGCCAAGACCCAATAAAGATCCGACGAAGATTCAGGGCGCTACAGTATGCCTCCACTCAGGGACGGGCGCTCAACTGGCCAGGCATAGGAAGGAAAATCGGGATTGATCGGATCTGGCCGGTTTGATTTCTTATCGGCTAGCAAGCCATTGTCGGGGTCACCATGCACTTCTCTGATCACTGCTAGAGGCGGGGTCAGTGCCGGAACATCCGTGGACTTGTCAAGAACCTGTGATACTAAGGTCATGCTGTGTAGGGGCGCTCCGAAGCAAGACAAGGTAGAAGGTGTACTGAGTTCTGTCCAGTCTAGAGTCGCCAGATAGAAAGGGGATGCCGGGGTCGTTGTGGATTCCTCTGGTGGCCATTGGAGATGGGGCCAATGCCGAACTGACCAGGAGTGAGTTGGAAGCATGCTGTAGAAATGGCGGGTCGTCTGGGGGCTGGCCTGGGTTGCTATGGGTCAAGAGCCACGAACTAGTCCTGTTCTATCTGGTTCGGACCTACAGGACAACAAGGCATTGTCGGGTGGTCGTCTGCTCCTCCGGTCACTGTTGGGGTGGGGCTAGTGTAGAATTGTCCGTGGACATGGCTATGGTGCTGTGTAGGAAGCATAGGCCCTTCTGTGATTGGGCGGGGCCGCTACTGGTACTATGTTCACTGTTCTGTGCTGGGTGCACTGTCAGTTCATGACTGTGGGCCGTAGTTTAGTCGATGATGAGTGGGCCACCTAGGGAAGGAGGGTCAGTGCTGCAGGGTCCTCAGATGGATGTGGGGGCCCTTGAGGAGCTCTAGAAGGCACCTCAGACTTGGGGAGGCAACTGATCACATAGAGGTGGGTGGAAGAGGCAGTAATGGGACTGGTGCACTGGGGAAGAGACCAACCTGATAGCCATGGTGCCTTCAGCCGTAGTGGTGTGATAGAGAGAGGAAGGTTGGCCCTAGGTGTTCTTGAGAGGGAGAGGATGGCATCCCTGGGCCCAGAGGTGGGGGTCGATGCCAATGACTCCCTTGGCTTACTCGAAGAGAGGGGCACCCTTGCTACTCCCTCTGCTTCGGATAGACTAGACCGAGAGGAGTCACGGAGTTGCAGACAAAGGTGGGATGAGTAGCAATCCACCACAAGTGGGGATGCAGTAGGGGAGCTTCATCTTGACCTTAGGAGAGTGTCCGGATGAGGGATGGGCCACCCTGGCTGCTGGGATGCCGATGACGAGGTGAAGTAGTAATGCTGTCCCTATGTGCACAGAAGGGTGTTAGGGTACAGGTCACGGATTCAGAGGGGGGTGAATGAATTCCCTTTTAAAATTATAGCGGCATAAGATGTTTGCCTACACTCAATGAAGTCTAATGAGACCACTAAACTCTCTTACTCAAGAAACTGTAAATGCTGAAAATAGATAACCCAAGGAGTCGCGCAGACTAAACTTACGAGTGCATTTCAAGGGACTGGAAGCATTAAGCCGAATATGTTTCACCTCACCATGAGCGTCAGCGTGCGCAACCCCAACAGGCGCATCGCCATCTACTACGACTACATCGAGGCCCGCGCCGTCTACGACGGCTCCCGGTTCGGCTTCCGGACGCTGCCGCCCTTCTTCCAGGGCCGCAAGAACACGTCCATGTTGTACCCGGCGTTCCAGGGCCAGCAGCTCGCCCTGGGCACCGTCGCCGCCACCTTCAACCGGGAGAGGAGCGAGGGCTTCTTCTACGTGGAGGTGAAAGTCCACACCAGGGTCAGGTTCAAGGTGTGGTTCATCAAGACCAACAAGTACACCCCCGACGCCGACTGCCGGCTGAGGTTCCCGGTGCCCACCGGCAGCGGCAGCCCCGTCGTGATCCAGAGGACCAAGTGTGACGTGGACCTCTTTTGAGTCTCTGGGTTGGTCTGATCTACGTACACATCAGTTCTCGATCGGATCTTCCCACATTCGCCGCTGCAGCATTCTTTGATTTTTTTTCTTCTTGCCCCCGCCCCCCCCACACTTTATTCCTTCTTTGCAGGAAGATGCAGCACTAGCATCTCTACATAGATTTTTGCTCCATGTACTCGGAGTCGAGATCTCTCCGTTCTCTCTTTTCTTTTTTGTTCTTGTTTGATACTTGGTTTTCTCTGGTATATACCCATTCATACTGCTGTACGTACGCACATGGTTTATGAGTTATATTTATATATAGTGCTATTGTGTTCCTTGTAGATTAATAAAAAATTGAGCAGATGGATGATGACTACTTTGTGCATCGTGCAAGTGCAAGCAAACCTCCCCCCCATTGACTAACAGCGGTCAACGTGTTGAACCAGGTGGCTTCTGGCTAGCGAATAGCCTAAACACTCGCCCACTTCCTCCGTCGACATCTACAAAACATATGTCACTACTAATGTGATGTTAAATTAAGAACATGTCCACATGTGAAATAATTAACCGGAACCACCACTGATTGGCATGATTGTTAAAAGGGAAAATTATTAAAAATGACAAATAAATTTTCAAAAATATTTAATATATAGTAACATTCTAATTTTAAAATATTTATAAAAGGGTTCGTACGCTCCTTGACTAACTACAGATCATGGCTCCAAATGTTTCACAGATACATTTTCTTAATCAAAATCGTTGTGATATCAACTTTATATCCTTTAAAATAAAATACCTAAGAAGTGACGTCACTTATTATTGTATTTCAATTACATTTTACTCTCTCCAACTCACATCGGAATTGACATAAGTAGTCAAATATATATCATAATATGCATAAATATATATTAAAGTATAAAATACTGTGCACATAAAAATGGCATAGTTTTACTAACAATGTAAATGGGTTAGCTTTATATTTGGCCTTAAGCCACTGTCGTAATATAAAGGCCTTCATGCTGACGTTAATTCCTACGTACGGCTGATGTCAACATGGTTAGTTTTCAGTGGTCAGGTTGAATTAGCCCTTGGAAGTTGGTACGATTGGACGCCAGCAAAACCAACCTCGCCAAAAACAAACCTTTCTTTAGCTTCTCCAAAGAGCCGAGTGTATGATATCGATTTTTTAAATTTGATTAGAATTCTCATCCCCTAATTGCCCCTCCCTAACCCTAGATCTGAGGGTAGTAATGGTCATTTAGCTAGGGCTATAAAACTCATGTATTTTTATTATTTTGATAGATTAATTGAAGAAAAAAGCATTTGCTCCAAGAGCCTTGGGCGCCCCTCTCTTCCCCCTTTCTTGCAGCTGTGAGGGTTGTAGCAAATATGGGTGTGAAGCCCATTCTTTGGGAGTGATTCCCACCTCTATCACCTCTACTGTATGTGACTTCCAGCCACCACCGCCGCCGCCTCCGTTCGTGCCGCCATCGAGCCGCCACAGGCCAATTTCCTGACAACTATCTAGACCTGTGACCTACAGAACTGAAGCTCAAAGAAAAGATTATATCTCCAGATCCAGCCATCTGATCGAGCTGAAGTTTTGAGGGTTTATTCCCCGTGTTTCCCCCTTCTTCTATATAAATTTTCACATCGATCAGACGTCGTTTGCCCCTCCTCCCAATTAATTCTCTCCACCCCTTGCAGTCTGCCTTTCTGTAGATCTGCGAGATAGTACCCTATTCCACATATTTTCCACCCCTTAAATCATCTCATAAAATTACAAAAATATTTGTGCGTGATCCTCACTTTCCCCCCTCTCACCTATAAAATTCCCAAAGTCCAGATCTGACATCTTCCCTTCGATCAAAAATTGTTCTGAGGCCGATCTCACTTTGTCCTGCTTGACCTGGGTTCCAGGCCAGAAACAACTATGGTGTTGCAGAGTTTTTCATTTCAAATCCAATCATTGAATGGATGTAAATTTCACTTATGTTGTAGCTCTTTAAGTCTACTTTACAACGGCGTTAGTTTTGTCCCGATCTGACACCGGATCAAGGCATGGTGACCATTTTTGTGGATGCACGCAGTTCTGCCCGAGATAGGCCAGCAAAGGAGGTTGCCGTATTAATCCTCTGGAAAATATGCCGGTGTAGATCTAGCGACCGCCACTCCCGAGGGTCGACTAGGGACCCTCCGCCATCGTCTCGGTGAACCGCTACCTTCAGAAGGTCCCCGGAGGCTGACGTCCCTTTGGATGCCTTGTTCGTTGTCCTGCTGGCCAGCAAATTTCAGGTCTGGAGCCGCAGCCCGCAACCACTCGGAACCCGACCGCCTTGCTACCCGTTAACCCAAGATCAGTGCTCCTGGCGTCGTTGTGTAGCCTGTTATCTCCCTGCATGGAGTGGGCCGTAAAATTTATTGCTATAATTTATTTACGTTTACTGTACCAGAAGTTATGAATTTTGGCCGAGACATCTTCCCCATGCCCCGAGCGTGGAGGTACAATTGCCTCCCTATTTGTCTTACTTGCTTGTTCCGTATATGTCCTTAAGCCGCTGCATGTGAGTTATTTTCATTCCTAACTAGTTCAATTTTAATCACCGCTGTGAGAGTGAGTGTGTGACCCATCCCGTGACTCGATCCGAGTACGAGTGTGAGCCGAATACCGTTGACTCACTACCAATTTCTCAACCGCATAGATCCGCACACTTCTCTTGCTATGGACGAGTAGCGAGCTTATGTTGAGTTGGTCATGTCTTTGCTATTTACTGTAGCCCTTTACCTCCCTGCGTGGAGTGGGCAAAGAAATTAACTTTTGTAACTGTTGTAAAATTATTTTAACCGAGAGTTACCGTAACTGGCCGGAGTGGTCTTCCCCACGCCCGGAGCGTGGAGGTATCATCTCCGCTCCTCTCTTTAGCATTTGCTTTATTCGTATATTTTCTATACGCCACTGCATGTGATAGGATAATAGCTCATTTTACATTCAATCACCACTGTGAAGAGAGAGACAGAGACCTGTCCCATGACCCAATCCGAGTATAAGCACGAAAGAACCGACTATCCGACTTATTGCCGGTTCCTCAACCGCGCACGGTCCCACGCATCCCTCGCTAGAGACGCCCGCGAGCTAGAGTCCCAGGTCGCGTGTCTATCCCGCATCAACCTCCACCTAGTCCTTCCACCAGTCATCATTTACACTTGCCTACATAACCCCCACTTCTGTCTCTGCAATCTCCACAACCCTCCACTTCATCTGATACCCCTCGGCATCCCCCTTGCCCAAAGCGGGCTCCTCACCCTCCATTGTTAGAGTGTTTCGCCGACATCTTCTGGGCTTTGATGGTCACTCACGTGTTATAGCTCCCTCTGATTGTGCCCTACTGACTGGTGGTCTGGAATTTACTTCCGTTCTGTGATTTTCATCGTCAGCAGGGGTATTTGGTTGAGGATCGCCCCGAGTTCTAGGACTATATTTATGGCTTGGAGGACAAGAAAAGGATTGATTGGCCCGTGATTCATAAAGTTATTTTATATCTTCACAGCAAGCAGCAACAACAAGTAGCGCCACCCAGGTAGCCATCTCTGTCACTTCAAGATCAGGGGCACCCTTGTGATTTTGTGTCTATCATGGCACCCGCTCCGTCACCTACTCCATCCTCAACCCTATCGCCTGCTCCATTACCCATTCCCTCACCTAAGCCATCGCTTACCCCATTACTGTCTCCATCTCCATCTACCCCATCATCTTTGACGTCTCCTACCCCGCCTTTGTCTCCTCCACCAACCCAAGCCTCTGCCCTGACTAGTGCCTCCATTTCCTCTACTACCACCGCTTCTACTCCTGATGCCACCCAATGCATCGTGTCGATACGCCGACAGTGGACATTGCGACCCTCCTCTTCCTCCTCTCCATCCCCATTGCCCTCATTACCACCTCCACCTTCGTCACCATCCTCATCCCCTAACCCTTCTCCATCACCATCTCCACTGTCTCTGCCATATTCACCACCTCTGCCCTCTTCACCTTCTTCTCCATCTTCCCCATCGCATGCGCCTGAGCAAGCTCAACCTTCACCTATACCTCCATCTACACCTCCGCCTTTGCCTTTGTCTCTAACCAAACCAATCATTGCTTCTACTCCTCCATCACCACTTGACATCACCATCCCCGTTGAAACCTCCACACCTTCCAAGCCTCCTACTCCCTCTACTTCTTCTCCATCCACTTCCACCCCCACGGAGTGGGTGTGCTCTACCTTTGGTGCCCCTTGGGTCTAGACACCAGGGAGATCGTGAGCCGAATCAGTATGATGCGACGCCGATCATGCAGTTTAGGATTCAAGATTTTATCTATCGCATGCCAGTCTGTGTCCTGGTTTTAGACTATTTTTTGGATGAACCTACCGTTCCCATGACGATTGTCAAAAAGTGTTCTCTCGCATTTGTGCCAGTTTCTTCTAAAACGAGACCGATGGCAATCTCGTCGCTCACCGGAAGGTTTGTTATTGATGTTGTTATTTCTCCTCGCTCTATTGCTGCTCAAATCACTAGCCAAGAAGGGTTCTCTACCCAGATCATGCTAACACGTACGACTGTCAGAGATGTTATGAATTCCATGTTCAAGGGGCAATTCGCCATATCTTTAGGATTTTCCAAGGACATTCTGCACTTTCTATGCAATCTTCCGCGGTTTATTAGTAAGCCAGCCACGTCAACGTTGTGCATTACTCTCCCTCAGCTTCATCCTACTCTTTTATCAAGAGAGTTATGCTTCACAGCTGATTGTCGAGTGAAGTTGCCAAACCTCATGCTTCTAGTGCCAAGTGACAAGACTCCATGGTTTTCTAATATTCATCATTCTGATGAGTCAACCATTCAAGAATGTCTACATGTTGTTAGCACCAGGTGTTTAGAGGCAACTGCTCCAGTGAGGCTATATGTTCATAATCGGGCCAGGCCATCTGCTAGATGGGCCCATTATTTGAGAAGACATTACAAATCAAGAAGCCCAAAGGTCTGAGCTCATGCCAAGTAGATCCATTTTCAAGGTGTTTCTACTAAGAAGAGGTGGCAGTGCCAGAACAAGGGCCGTCAGTTGTGCACTCTGGGATCCACGACCTCTCCTTATTCTTCCTATTCATCATCCATTCTTTTGCTCAGCTCCCACCCTTGGGTGGTGTACCTACCTCCTATTAATCCTATCACTATCACTTTCTTTTCTGTCTCTAGGTCCATGAACCCCCATGCCTCGCCTTCTCATCTGGACCCGCCGAATTTCTCTTATTTTCCTAGTCCCCGGCCCCAGCTTGGGTCATCCTTCTTTTATCTCAATTACAGGACTCCTTTTGATTCTTCTCCTCCAGAGCCGCTGAACCTTTCCTATAGTGCCCATCTCTTGTTTCCATCCTATTCTTCATCCCCGGTATCTTTGGGTGTTGTTTCTGAGTCCTCTCCGACCCTGATGGATGCCTACAATTCTCCTTCTCCGACCTTGTCGAATGACCATTCTTCTTCTTCTCTGACCACGTCAGATGATTACTCTTCCTCCCCTGCGCCTTTGCAACAATCTCATCACCATTTTTCTATTCCTTCTGTCTCACCCTTTCGGGGTTGTTACCCTTTCTTACTATTTTCGAGGCTTTAGTCTGCCTTGATCCCACTTGATCCCAGTTATTCTATATTTGGTTCCTTGTTATTAGGGTCTCCATGCCTTAACGATAGAGTTCTAACCCTCGTCTCTCTTCCCTTTTATCATATTTCATCCAGTTTGGCATCTTCCACTCGTCCATGTCAAGGAATCTAATCCTTTGCTGTCCTCACCACCTTCATCTTGTCAGGCAAGGAATACAAAGCTCTTGCTACTTAAAGTGCGATGATCAAGATCGCTTCAAGATGTTGCTTTCATGCCATGGGTTTGCAAGGTACCTTTTGTTTTGTGCAAGAACATGTTGTTATTTCCATTATTTACTTTTGCACATGGTTATAATGTTGGTTCCTCAACATGTCTGAGTGGTTTAGGAGTCTCAGTTTAGTTAGGCCAATTAAGTTAGCTTCTGCAGCACTCTCAGGTCGATGATAGCTCCGTGCTGGGAATTTGAATTCTTTCCCTGATCGTTAAGGGTGTCCCTTTAGCTTGGGTTTTCACACAACACACAGCATGCCATAGCCAATCTCCTCTAAAGCACACTGTTGTTGCTTTGGCCATACTCTGGGTAAGCACAAAGGCCTTTTCTCCTCTCTACTCGGCCGAGTGCTGGGGCAAGAGATTGATGGAGGAGATGACTAACCTAGGCTCTCCCCAATACGGGAGTGGTCTCAAATAGGGACAGTCTTGAACCTCAAAAAGTGAGTTTTATTGTAAAATCTAGCTAATAAGGGCTGTCAAAATCAATTATCAAAATCCATATGAAAATCAATGTAAAATTATGAAAATGAAAGGCATGACAAGAGTAACAGTATAGATCCCCGCTGGACGTCATGAGCCCGGTCGAATGCATGCCAATGGGTCCAAAAATCAAAGACATAAAGCCCCAGCGCAATAGACTATCTCTTTGCGGGGTAGTGTCATGGAAGGAATTCGAATCCTGATATCTCCCATCCGGCATGAGGCTTATCTTTTTTTTTCTTTCGTCTCTTCCCCTTAGGGTGGGTTGTATCCCGGGTATAGACTTAGTAAGGGCACCATTCTTTAGAGACAGTTGGTTGTGGCAAGCCACCCTCATTTGCACGCCCTACTCAAGGGAGATTTTTAATGGTGGATCCCACCTTATAAACATCAGAATATTCTAAAGATCCTCTTTAGCAGGTAGATGATTGCCTGGGAGTTGATATAGCTTAAATCAGCCTGACTATCGAAATGACAGTAGTGCTGGGCATCAGCTTGGCCAGAAAGGCTTCAGCAAGGTGAAGTGTTGGGGGTAATGGATCTTCTTCTAATCTAATTTGCAGAAATTCCAGGGACAACATTAGAGCATCATCTTTGTTGAAGGCCCTAAGATTCCTTTTACTTCTTCCTTTCTTCTTATACATTTTCCAGATGCCAACACTGCCATGTCCTCGCTGACCATGACCTTTTGAAGAAAAGTCTTTAAAGCATTTTGGTGCAATGTGGATCTTTTGATCAATTCTAAGACTGAAATCTTGGCCGGCATTCGATCCAAATGCTGTAACAAATCATACCGTGTGCCAGGCAATGGGTCTACTTCTTCTTGTTCAACTGTTGGTGATGGAATTTGGGGGTTAGGTGCAAGTGCACTAGTGGTGGGATAGCTTCTCTGAAACAAGCGCCTGCTCTGGAGGGCAAGCGTCTGTGCTGGTACGACATTGAATAGACTCACATTCGGTGGCTTAATGGGCCCATTAGGGTGAATGGAGGGTGTAGAAGTGGGGGTGATGATGGTGGGGGCAGGCCAGACAGGCCCCGTCGGGAGGATGACGGGCGATGGTTTAAGTAAGTGGGTGACAATGGGGGGTGTGATGGGTGTTGGTGCTAGGATGGGTGAAGCGGTGGGCAATGTGGGAGGTATAATGAGGGGTCTCGAAGGAATGGCGGGCGCAGTGGAGGTTACAACGATGGGTCGAATGATTTCGGGAGTAGAAGGCGATGGGGAGTTGTCGTAGGTATGCTGGAGGGCTAGAAGGTGAGCGGGAGTCTCGTCATCATAAGACCACTCAGCATTGGGAGCTGGGTGGTGGACAATGTTTACTTGAGTCGGTGCTGACGGCTGAGGCTGTAGAGCGGGCGGGTGGTTAGGCATCAGATTCTGATGAATCCCTAAGTCTTGTGCAGGCAGTTGCTGCTACTAAGGTTGGGGTTGCTGTGGCTGCTGTGGCCCCGGCGCCTATCTTCTTCTCTTTGAAATCTCTGTAATCAACTTATGCATCTCTGCCTAGTCGATGCGCTGCCCCTTGTGCAAATCATAAACAAAATCTCAGAACTGGTAGCACCTTTCGATCGTGTGCCCGGGCTGCCGATGGAAGATGTAGCATCTGGACTGGTCAGCGGCTAGATTCCAGTTTTGTCATTCCGGAGGTAGTTGGAGATCACCGGTGTACATGAGGGTGGAGAAAATATATGGGAGAGTTTCAGGGAGGGGAGGGTGTAATACCCTGGATTCTTTTGGATCTATTTGGAGAGCTTTCAGATCACTTTTGTGGGTCTTGAGTTGTGTTTTACGATCCACGAAGGTTTTTCTCTTGTACAAGTTACGGAACCCAGTGGTGAGTTCATTGTTGAGTTCATCGACTCAAGGATGCTACAGTTGCGTTGTGCTCTTTCTGAGGATCGTTTAGACTATTTTTTCATATTTTTTTGAATTCGTGAATTTTCAGAAAAAATCAAACAATAAAGGTAAAAAAATTGGCATACCTCAACAGAAAAATCTGAGTACCACTAAGAAAACTACTCAAAAATCCCAGCCAGGTCGTCTCAACCCTTAGCCAAGGTCAACCCACACTCAGGTAGGAAATGGACAAAAGGGCAATAGAGGTCGACAGTACTTTGGGGTGAGGTTGACGAAGACATGGTCAATATCCAGTCAATGGGATAGAAAACCATACATAGGCCGACGCACCGTTTACAGGGAGTCGACGCACCCATCAAACAGAACACGTTATGCCTATGATTTTTAGGGTGTAGGTCGACGCAGTCAAATAGGGCGGTCGATGCACATGTCTCATAGAACCCGTTATAACGGGGAAGAATAGGGGACAGGTTGACGCACATACCCACACAGGTTGACGCAGTCTTACTGCTGGCACAACTAAGATTCATACATACACAAACTAGGTAGACCCCACTTCCCTAAGAGATTTGACACCTTTTACCAACCAAAAATAAATCACTAGACTCATTGGAATCAAAAATAATCTTTTTCAAACATCCACAACAATCCAAGGGCTGAAAAGATATCAAAGCAAAAGGGCAATAAGAAGGTGGAAAACAAGAACAAAAATTCTCCATCTAATAAGAAAACCACCAATGAGAAGAAAATTTGGATTCCAAAGTCCATGTTATTATGTCTTGAGGAGATGAATGGTTTTAAGAGACCCAAATGTGTTTGGGTTCCAAAAATTGTTGTTTAATTTGCTTTGCAAGAATGTCTTGCAGTCGTACATAACCGATGGTATCTCGATAGCGGCTGTGCAAGGCACATGACAGGGGATAAAGCCAAATTCTATATATTGGTAGAAAAAGAAGCTGGACATGTTATGTTTGGAGGGAACAACAAAGGCAAAATCATTAGTACAGATATTGTAGATAAGAGTCTCTCCAATTCCATTGAAAATGTACTATTAGTTGAAGGACTGGAATATAACCTGCTAAGCATAAGTCAATAGTGTGACAAAGGGCATAAAGTGATTTTTGACTATCATGAATGTAAAATCTTGGAACCAAATTCCGATAAAATCAAATTTTCTGGTAAGAGAGTCACTAACGTTTACATGATTGACTTAGATGCATGGAAGGCAGAATCGGTTCGGATTGGATCGGATCGCCCGATCGATCGGATTTCTGGCGAAGCGACCTGATCCCGATCTGGCCGGAATCGATCCATGCCCGGGATCGGCTGGATCTGGCGGGATCGATCGGATCGGCCGATCCCAGGTGATCCTAGGCCGATTCTGCATTCATGGTCATTTGTGAAAACTAGCAAGAAATGGATATAAGTTGCCTGAAGTCCATGGTTTGAACCAGGGTCACCTTATCCTGGTAAAGCTCAGATGGTCCATTCTCATTCAGACAATTTTCAAATCCACACAAGCTCGTTCATAAACCATCACTATACAAGTCAACAAAAAAGATAAAGCTAGTTAATGTATCATCATATCCAACTGTGAGTAACATGACCATTTTAATTTTTTTAACTTATGTTCCCTTAGATAAAAGTTTTACAGACCCTATGGTTAAGTGGGTTGAGCAGTTTATCATTGACAGTGGGTTTCTATCGATGCAAGAATATCATTTAAGCTGGTCTTAGAGGAAAGGTCTAAGCTGTTGGATTTTAGCGGTTGGCCCTGACTAGAAGTCAAGCACCAACCCTGACCACAAAGGAAATCGTTTAAGCCAGTCTTAGATGGAAGGTTTAAGCCATTGGGTTTTGGCAGCTAGCCCTGACAAGAAGTCGAGCATTGACCTTGGTGAAATCATTGGCATAGGGTATATGCCAATGTAAGGATAGTGTTTAAACCAGTCTTAGGCAAAAGGTCTAACCTGTTAGGTTTTAGCAGTTGGTCCAGACAAAGAGTCAAGCGCCGACCTAGGACAGAGATTATTTAAGCCAGACTTAGACGGAAGGTCTAAGTCATTAGGTTCTAGCCCCAACAAGAAGTCAAGCACTAACCTTGACGATATCATTGGCATAGGATATATGCCAACGCAAGGAAGAGAAGTTTTGCATATAGAATCAGGCATAAGGCCAGCAATTATGCGTTGGGGTAGCTGCCGATAAGACTGGATTAGCTAACTCAGATGAAAAGGTGAGGCACTAGCTATGGTGGTATCATTGGCATTGGGTATACGCCAATGCAAGGAAATCATTTTAAGCTGGTTTTAGATGGAAGGTCTAAAACATTGGGTTTTAGTGGCTGATCTCGACCAGGAGTCGAGCACCAACCTTAATGAAATCATTGGTAGTAAGTATATGCCAATGCAAGGATAGTGTTTAAGCCGGTCTTAGATAGAAGGTCCAAGCCGTTGGGTTTTAGCGGCTGATCTCGATAAGGAGTCAAGCACCAACCTTGCAAGAAACATTGTTTAAACTGACTTTAGATAGAAGGTCTAAGCCGTGGGTTTTAACGGGTGGTCCTGATAAGGAGTCGAGCACTGACCCTACAAAAAATATCATTTAAGTCAATCTTAGACGGAAGGTCTAAACCTTTGGGCTTTAGCGGATGGTCCCGATAAGGAGTCGAGCACCGACCCTACAAGAAACATCATTTAAGTTAGTCTTAGATGGAAGGTTTAAGCCATTGAGTTTTTGCGAGTGGTCCCGACAAGGAGTCGAGCACTGACCCTACAAGAAACATCGTTTAAGCCGGTCTTAAACGAAAGGTGTAAGCCATTGGGTTTTAGCGAGTGGTCCCGACAAGGATTCGAGCACCGACCCTATAAGAAACATCATTTAAGCTAGTCTTAGATGGAAGGTCTAAGTCGTTAGATTTTAGCAGGTGGTCTCGACAAGGAGTTGAGTGCTGACCCTACAAGCAACATCGTTTAAGCTAGTCTTAGACGGATGGTCTAAGTTGTTAGGTTTTAGCGGGTGATCTTGACAAGGAGTCAATCACCGACCGTACAAGAAACATCATTTAAGATAGTCTTAGATAGAAGGTCTAAGTCATTGGGTTTTAGCGGGTGGTCGCGACAAGGAGTCGAGCACCAACCTTGATGAAAATCATTGGCATTGGGTATATGCCAACGGAAGGATAGTATTTAAGCTGGTCTTAGACGAAAGGTCTAAGTTGTTGGGTTTTAGCGGCTGGCAAATTAATTTACAAACATAGACATAAGGCTCCGCCTACTGAATCTGAGATGCCATCTCTTAGAGGTTGGGTCCTTCCAAAAAAAGAGAAAATATAAAATAAAATGAAGGAGGCTTTGATGGCTGCATCTGTTAAGCGAGATATCACTCCCCTCATGTCTTGGTTTGTGCCAAATAAGAAACTACCATTGTGGGATTGGTATGGTAGAGCGAACCACTTGTTCCCTCTCTAAGGGGGGAGCACTCTCCTATGCACTCGCATTGGTCTGCTTAAGAACAAATGGTTGAAGGGTAATGGCTCTGCACTACACTTCACTGTCAGCGCCATCCGAGTTGTCTGTTTAAAAAAAAAGAATGAATGCAAAAGAAAATAAGAAAGAAAAATTATGAGGTCAGCAGGGCCTCCCCATCCACCCCCATAGGTAGAAGGCTCCCTAGTATCATTGTTTGGTGAACACCCAAGAGAAAATAAAATGGCTACGCCATCTACGAAGGTAGGAAGACCCTGCAGCCATAGCTTCTAAGAAAAAGGGACAAGAGGATGACACTTTGCGCAAGCACCAGAAGCCTGAGCCGAAGCTATTTGGAGCATCTCATGAAGAAAATAATGACCAAAGAAGATAGTTGTTGATTTGATGCATAGCTATCACTGAATATCCCCAAGGGGACTGTGTAATCAATAGTCCCACCGATGCTAAAGAGCCCGCATTGACCACTAGACCTCCCGTTTCAAATATGGGTCCATACCTGTTGAGGTACCCCCTCCATTCTCAACCTAGATCTTCCAATTGGGCCACTAAATAAATATTCCTTAACTTCTATCCCTCTGCTGCATTAAAATACAAACCTTGGAAGGGAACAAAGAGAATAAGCCATACCGATGCCTTGTCCTATGAAGGTACTTCCCACTGGTGCCACCAAGATACATGGTGCCTTACCATCTTCCTACCCTACGGGAATATTCCCCATTCGTCCCACCGGGGTTGACCCTCTACCCTTGATCTGGGACCTATACTCCCAACCATTGCATTCTCATTGCCTTTTGGCATTCAGTCGTAACAATGTCATATTTGTACCATGGGACTCTCCCACCACTACTGGTTTGGACTCCTTGCCCAACGTCGGTCCAATAAAATCTTTTTTTTTCTGGCATAAGGCACTCCGCCCTTGTCGAGCTCAAAATTTTACCCATCAGTCTCGTCGGACAGGGCTCATAAATTTTCCCTTCCTTTGGCCCAGGGCACTCTGTCTCGGTGGAGTTCAAATTTACCCTTTGTCCCACTGGGCTGAGTTTACAAAATCTTTTCCCTTGGCCTGAGGCACTCCGCCCTCGCCAAGCCCCAAAATTACCCTTTGTCCCACTGGACTGTGTTCATAAAATCTTTTCTTGACTTGAGGCACTCCGCCCTTGCTGAGCTCGAAAACTACCCCCTAGTCCCACTGGACTGGGCCATAAGCCTCCTCTTCCTTGGCCTGAGGCACTCCACCCTTGCCAAGCTCAAAATTACCCCTTGTCCTACTGAACAAAATATCCTGCATCACAGACGAGCTTGCGCTTGGGAGCCAAAAAAGGGTCCACTCTAAATTTGAGAGAAATAACCCCATGAGCTTACATTTTCTTATCTTGCCGGTGAAGAATGGAGAAAAGGAGAAAAGGAGAGAAGGAGAGAAAGAGAAGGGGTTATCATCTACATCTAGGCATCTTTGAAGCTCATGGTAGAAGAAAAAGATGAGCAAATCGAGGAGAGGAGTTAGATGATGTGGAAATCATCTCCTTCCAACAACAACTCTTAGAAGATCTAGACATTTCTGAAGAGGGGGAGCCTTACACTTGCTATATCATCTTTGTTTTTATCTTAGGGGCACATGGTGAGTTTATTGTATCTACTTGTGCATAGTTTCATCTACTCTGGACAAATACACTCTATGGGTGGACCGTCTGGGTACGGTCATGTTTGTTTTGTGTTGAGACTATTCCAGCATGTGTGCGCGCCATTGATCTGGCCCTCGCATCATGTTGGAGACTCTGTCTCCATGTGCGTTTGGGGTTTCACCCCGTGTGTGCAGATTCTACCTACGTGTGTGTTGGAGCTAGGCTCCATGTTGGGGATTTATCCCCGTGCTGGTTTCCAAGCAGTGAAGCCTCACTCAGTTGAGTGAGGGGTGGATGCAGGGAGCCCGTCGTAGTCTCGAACCACCTTAAAAATTATTGTGTTCATTTCTAAATGCCTGTGTGATTGTCCATTTCTTCTATCTTCATTCACAAGTTCAAATTGACACTATCACACACTCAAGCTAATAAGATTGCTACACATGTTTAATTTGCACACACCAAGACCTAAGTTGAGTTTAGTTCATCAAGCCACTTTTAATTGTTAATGTCCACCTATTTACTACTTGGTAAATCCATGTCGTGCCTAATTGTTTAGGCGTTGTGTTATTTTCCACTGTGGGGAGTTTGTGTTTTAATTGGACATAAATTTTTATAGAGGGATCTATTCACCCCCCTCTAGATCTGTCTTCCTACACTACGGGACCTAGAAATTGGTATCAGAGCGAGGCTCTGTTGTCCCTAGATCTAACAATCTACCAAGTGATCCTAGTGCTTTTACAATCATGAAATTTTCTATTGGACATATCTCAATGAATTGTTTACCTATTTTCAATGGTTCAGATATCACTTCATGATTTGGAAAAATGTGTGGGCTGATTAATTCTGTTAACCCTAATCTTTGGAAGTTGATTTATGATAGCCCTTACAAAGTGCCTGTAGATGAGACCAAGTGGTCCAATCAGGATAAATTGAAGAACCATGAAAATGTCACTATTCTGAGTTTACTGAAAGCTTCCATGAATACTTATATGTTTCCATTTGTCTCTTCATGTAGGACTACAAAGGAGCTCATAGATTATTTGAACAAAGCTCAAGAGGAAAAGATGGACGGCATGCGTCTCATGGTCGACAAACACGGTACATCGAGGGAGGAAAATTCTGAGGTAAATTCTGACAGCGATGAAATTTTATTTGAGGAATTGTTTAATTCTTATGAAGAGCTGACAGATAAATACATGAGAATTAAGAGTGAAAATAAAAAGCTTAAAAGAAATCTGAAAACACTTTTCATGAAAATATTTCTTGTGATAAATGTACGAAGATTCAAATCCTTTTAAGAGAACACATATTGCAAGCTTTGATGATCTATAAAGATCTCAAATTTCTCACCATATAAATAGTGTCTCCAGATTTTCAGTGCAAAGATCACCACTGCAAGCTCTAATTCATGAGTAGGATAATTCTCTTCATGCTGTTTTAATTGTCAGGATACATATGGTATAATTTTGCCATGTTGCATAAGCACTACACGCAAACCCACTCGAGAAGCATCCGTGCATACCACGAATCCACCCGAGCCAGAAGGCAAAACAAGCACTAGAGAAGTAGTGAGCAGCCTTTTTAATTCATTGAAGCTCTGCTCACATTGGTCTGACCACACAAATGGCACATCCTTGCGAGTCAGTCGAGTCATTGGCGTGACAATCCGTGTAAAATCTTGAATGAATCTTCTGTAATAACCAGCAAGACCCAGAAAACTTCTGAACTCTGTCACAGTCTTTGGACTCTGCCATTGAAGAACAGCTTCTATTTTAGCAGGATCAACTGTAACTCCGTTGCCAGAAATCACGTGGCCTAGAAAATGAACTTCCCGAAGCTAAAACTCACACTTGCTGAATTTGCATAAAGCTCATGATCTTGCAGAGTCTACAATACTACCCTGAGATGCTGAACATGTTCTTCTTCTGAAGCAGAATAAACCAGAATGTCATTGTAACGACCCAGAGCTCCGGGTACCGATAACCTGATAATATCAGATTATCGCTACCAAGAACTGGGGATGCCACCCAAGAGGCTGATAAGGCCCCTGAAGGGTTAGTGAGGTTTGTCGAGGGATTACATTAGAAAATGGAATTCGCAGGTGCGCAATGTTAATTTTTACAACGATTAATTAAAATAATGTGAAAGTAATTTAAAATATCATAGTAGTATTTATATAGATTAGTCCAGATTTACAACATCTACAAATATACAAGTCCCATAGCTAAATGAAAAGACAACTACAACTACACGGGGCATACCCTGGCAAAAATACAAAAAGACAGATCGGACTGACTGCTGGCACTCTATGTGCGGTCTCCAAAACCACGAGAATCACTAACTGGCGACTGAGACAGCTCACCTGTAAGAAGGAAGGGTGAGTCACAGCCAGAATCAGTAGGGGTCACGTGGATCCCTACAATGAACTAAACAAGCAAGCAGGCAATTAAAATACAACTAGAACAATTAAAATGTAATTAGAGCATGCATTTAAACAATTAACCAAGCAGATGCACTATCAACATGCTACTAGACTAGAATAGGAAAGTCTATCTAGGCAAGTAAATCGGCTAACGAGATGCCAATATAAATAAATAACTAAAAAGAAACAAGAGCAACTGCTAGCGATGGGAACTAGCGATAAAAACTACATCTACCAACAGAATAAACTCAATCATTCCAGTGACAGGAGAAAGGACGGGGAACTCTACCAGAACAGAGAGACCAGATGCGCCTCCGGATGACTTACACTGCATCTCAAGTAACTCGCCAGTTCTGAACGTGACCAGTGAGAGGCGTAATCGAACTGTACCAACCGAGAACTAGTCAGAGTAACACTCGTCAGTGTCAGGTACATGCTAGCAGCGACCTATTTGCACACACAATCATGTTCATGCATTGACTTAAGTGCATACTGACTGAAGTGAAGACATTAAAGTAACAATGTTACCATAGTCAAAATAAAGTCAACACATAGTCAAAGTAAAGTCAACACACTATTGCCATCATTAAAAGTAAACAACCAGACATCAAATCTAGAGGCGATAATATTCTCCCCCTTTTTGATGATGGCAATACAATTATATTTTGATGGTAACACACATTTCAATTTTAGTCAGAATATGCAAAATTTCAGTCAAGTGCAGCAGTGCAGATATGCAAACTATCACTGACAAACTGACAAACTATCGCTGACATGCATGAACTCAGACTCAGACACTGATAGGATAGGTACACAAGTAAGCATAGACAATCTCTCCCCCTTTTGCCATCTACCCAATCCAGCAATTCCAAACAATCATTCAATCAAGATCCATCAAAACCAGACTTTTTCTCCCCCTTTGCCATCAACAAATAGGGAAAGTATATGAACAGAGAGCAAGAAGTAAGAACTGATAAAGATGACATGGATTCTTGAGCAAGGGAGAATGAAAGATTGGAGAGATCTGATTGACATTCTGAATAAGGTTTCATTAATCTAAGCATACATAGCTCAAAATCTTCAGATATAAGATTCTATGTATTGCATTCTAAATGGAATTCTGGTTTAAAAATAATAAAGAGTAGAGTGTATCAACTGGACTTTTGAGTAATTCTGCAATGACCTTTAATAGCAATAAACCAGAATCTCTTGAAACACGAAGGATTAGGCCTTACTATATCCTACTTACTCAACATATAGTAAATTTCTTTAGGAGTAATCAGGATATGTATTGAAGATAAACAATTTGACATTTTCAAATTTTCACTTTTAGGGTTAACAGCAAGTTTATCAATTCTTTGAACTTTTTCAGAACAGTTACGTATAATGCATGTCTTTTATCGTAAGAGTACACGTTGTTTAGATGCCAGTACCCCTAGTTACTCAGCAATGTATACCATCCTGTTTCAAATATCAAAACAATAGAACTAGTTTGCACATTTTTGCGTAAGGGTACACGTTTATCAGACGGCAGTACCCCTAGTTACTCAGTGAAACTACCCATACTGTTTTGATCTTGTACAGAGATAACTTGAAGCACTTCATGACATGAGTTTTTCTCTATTTTATTGATGAAGTACCCAGTTTCTCAGTGCATTCAATCATTACTCTGCCTATACATTTTTGACTCAATTTATAATCCTGCTGCCTTTGTGATTAGAAAGACTTGTTTAAAGACAATACGCATTCCAAATTTCTCAACCAAGAAATCATTATCCAAGAATTTTCAGATATTTGAAGACTTTATCTGACATTTTATGTAAAACATGGTTGAGAACTATTAATTGTCATAATCAGTCTAGTTCATTGAATTCAATTTTTAGACTCTAAAAAATTATTAAGTTTAAACCATCGGTTCATTCATGAAGCAATAAGCAATTCTTATAAGAGAAAATTTCTGATAATAGTAGCTTAGAATGATGAACTGATTATCAGATTGTCATACATCGACAGTAGTCAATGGAGAATTGTCCAATACTCGAACCCTAATCATCTGATAAACCTAATCCACAGAATTGATAACGCACACGCTATTTAAATAGCCAACAAATGTGTGTCGATGTTCAACAAATGAACATTCTTCCATATTTTAAAATTATTCCGTGTTCAACAAACTGGCATGTCCAATAGGACTTTTCCCGTCCTTCTTTCTACCAAAGAATATCCACACATTTATTAAGGTTGAAATGCCCTTTTCTCTCTGTTTCAAGAGGGAAGAGGAAGGAAAAGTTGTGCAATCGCATCAAACAGCAACAACAACAATATAATGACAACGATCACATACGACCCTCAAGTCATCGCCGATCACGCCAGGTTCGGATACCTGGCAACCCCACTAATATTCGGGGACTTTCGTAGCGTAGTCGGCTTGCCCTACTTCTTGGGCATGGTGCCTGTGGCCAAGGATGAACCGGCCACCCCAACACCATCCGACATTGCTGACCGAGTTTTCTCGGTCAACCACATCACCCTCGACTCTGCTTCTGCTCAATGGAAGCAATGTTGTAGCCGCAAGGGCAAGAAGCCTATAAGGGCAACATCAAATTTCGGCAAGACTATCCTTATCGGAAACCTCTGTGTCCGGCTCAATGGAGGCGAGCCACTCATGCCACAGGTCCAGCATGTCCCAATTATAAGCACATCTAACCGCTTCAGTCTTCTCCGACAAACTCAGTAGGACAAGGTGGTCTTGAAGAAATCCGACATCCCAGAACCAAGTCGGGGGCAAATGCGTCAATTCAAGCACAGCACCTCCAAGCCCAAACACGGCAGCAACTCGGTGGAGGAGCGACAACTCTATCGGTCACTAAGGAGGCCCGCACCCTCAGAAGAGTTAGGGCAGGCGAGCCCATTCGAATGTCGGATTTACGTACATGGGGGCAGAAGCGTAATGGGGTTTACGAAAAACCCTAATGCTCATCACCTTTGAGATCAACCCAAACTAAAAACAAGCATCCAGGGGAGACTCCAACACCCCAAGTTTCGGTCTTCGATAGGCTGGGGGCATCAGCTCACACAAAAGTACAACCACCAAGAAAGAAAAGGGTGGTGCAAAGGACCAAGAACACCATCAGGGTGTTCACTTGTTACACCACTGGCAAATGGCCAGAAGAGGTGCATGATGACCTGAACGAGCCGTTGTCACTTCTAAAAAGGTCTCCCACAGTTGATCAAAGGGTGGCACAATTGAACCGTACTACTGCTGCCTCGTCAACTCAACAGAGGTAGGAGCATGTCGAAGGTTCCGGAAAAATCCATAATGCCCGTGAAAATTAGAACCCGACGTAGGAAGATGAGCTGGGAGAAAATGTTCAAGATATCACGCTGGAAGAATTGTGGCGTGAGAATCAAGAACTAACGGTCATCCTGCAAGGAATTCTGTGAGAAAGAGGAGTAGCACCCCAAACTCCCATAACATTACAAGCGACCAAACATCCTCCTCGGAGTAGATCGGCTGCTACCGCTGTTAAAATCTCAACAATAGTGGAGATTGAAGCCCCATAGAATGAAACCCATGTGCGGTCTTCAAGCACAGACGCCGAGAGCTTGACAGCTCAAGGGCAGATGATTGAAAAGATTGTAGAGGCCAAGTTTGCCCAACATGACGAAGGTGTTGCTGCTATTGACTTATACAGCGTGCCATACCCTCTCCATCATTAGTTTATGAAGTTACCTCCGGATTGCCCAAGGCCCTAAAACTACAAAAGTTTAATGAGCAAGGCTCTTCCCGTGAACACTTGGCATACCACATGACCGTTATGGGCGACTTGGCATTAGAGGAGCCGTATCTTCTCTACTACTTCGCCACTTCTCTCAAGGGAGCCGCCTTTCAATGGTACTCCCATCTCAGGCCCAACTAGGTGACAGACTGGGCAAATATAGAGTAGAAGTTTCTCGACCGTTTTCAAACGACCGACTGCAAAGTTTCTCTAGCAAAGTTGTGTTCTCTCCGGTAAAGAAAGGGGGAGGTGGCATTGGACTTTATCTAATGTTGGAGAGACTTCAGCATGAGGTGTGACAACCCTCCAGGTCAGGAAGATGCCATTACTATATACCACAAAGGTTTGGCAGCGAAAATCAATAAGAAACATCTTGGTGCGAATATTAAAGGCTTTGATCAGCTAAATTTGGTTGTCGCCAACATTGAAATGTTCTTTGTTGATAACCCTAACTACGCTCATGCCAAAGGCAAAGTGCCCAAAGATCGTATGGCCAGTGACAAAGAAGTTAATACGGTGGATTTCACCCCATCAAATTGGGGAAACGAAGGAGGATGCTCGGGCAAGTCAAACAAAAAGTCTGAAAATAAGATACCAATTATCACACTCACAGAGCACATGAAAGCTCCATACTCCTTCAAGAAGGAACACACCAAAGCCTCTTTGATCTCCGCCTGAGACAAAAGCTTATAAACTTGTCGGGGCCACGGAGGCCCATGGATCTAGATAAAGTAGATAGGTCCAACTATTCCATATATCATCGCACAGTGGGCCATGTTGTCAAAGACTGTTATGTCTTCAAAAATGAAGTTGATAAGCTCATCCGAGATGGCACCATTGATAAGCAAGGTCATCACGTGGAGCCACCTCAACCTCATCCCAGGACAGTTCAGAACTTCGCTGTCAATATACTCCATAAAGTCTCTAATAGCCAGCGAACCCGACCAAGCCACCCATAACAACACTGATGAGTCGGAGGCCGGACCATCAAATTGGCAGCTCCCGATCCAGCCAAGATGTATGCTCCCCCAAATTGTGCAAAGAAGTCTCTAAAGGGTAGAACAACAAATTAGGCGCCTGCAGCAAGAGCAATAGAAGCTACTGCAGTTCTTGAAGCACGTCGACAAACAGTTTACGACATTTCCCTTTGGATCATTTACAGGGGGATTTGCCCTGACACAAATCCAAAATTTGAGAGCTTCAGCAAACATCCGTGTGCCGCCAAGGCCTAGAGGGTGGTTGTCCGAAGAGTCGTCAGATTCATCCACAGATAAAGATCGTTAGAAGTCATATTCCTTTCTTCGTCATAAGATTTTGGAGATCTTTCATCTTTGTTGTCGAGAAAAATTGATAAACCCCCCGGCATCAGAAAACGACGAGGCAACAAGCACTATGCACCATCACAGATACTATCTGTATCACCGGTCAGTAGGCCATATCATCCATGACTAACATGTCTTTAAAGACATCATGGAAGATCTAATCAACCGAGGAGTGATAGAAACGGACCGGCACTTGGTAAATTCCACGCAACATCATATAGGGGATAGATCGAATTTTTCTGCCAACGTGATACACACATCGGCCTCCTTCACGTTCCCCGAGCCTAGAAAAGGAGCTAACCCTAGCCAGGTTAAACCCACACTTTGGTACCTAGGCTGGCGACCCTCTCATCAATGTTTCTTTCTCAAGGACACTGAAAAAATATTCGACACTCTCCTAAAAGAGGGTCGAATGATGATGCACGACCTGTCAGCATACTACAATGAAATGGCGAAAAGTCACCCTCTTTATTGCAAGTTTCATGCCAGGGTGTCTCACCCCACAGGGGAATGCCGAGAAGTCCAAGATTACATCGAGATCCTTATCTAAAGAGGGAATATAATTGATGCTCAAAGGAACTGCATGATAAAGCAGCGCCTTAGAGAAGCTACCAAAAAAATTATTTGGCAAAGCCAGAAAGGCCAGTCCATGGAAGGAGGCTCCAAGCACATCTCTAATCAAAGCCAACAAGGTGGAGCGAAGAAAAAGAGCTATAAAGCTAATCCTTAGGCAGATGTCGGAGTAAACAAGTAAAAGGTCGTCGAAGAAACTATAACGGCCCAAATGCCTTATGATCCCCATGGTGCCATAGCAGAGTATCAATAATTGCCACCTGAGATAATTGAACAAGCAATTAATGTCACATTTTAGGTGCAATCTAAGGAAGCTGACTACTTCGTCCTTCAACATTATTCTCCCATTTTGGTCAAGGCCAACATATATCAGAGCATGTATGCCTCGTGGTATCGCTACCCTATCGCCAGGGGTCTGTGCTGTGGTATGATCAAAGTCTTCTGCCCCGAGTACAACACTTTCTACACTTCGGAGGGGGAGACTTCTTTAGACCTCTGGAGCCTTTCCCAGCTTAGTGGCTTGCCGATTGATGGTGAACCGTATGAAGAAGTTCACGGGCTAGATTGGTTGAAAGATCAGACCAACAAAGAGGGCCGGTACTTGCCAGGCTTTGCTTATCGCTACTTGATGAAGGCGTATCGTACGCTCTGCCACTCATCGTACTATACCATGGAAGCATGCAAGCCTGGGGAAAAGTGGCACGTACAGATGGGTACTTGGCTCCAATACTTCTTTAGTGGGGAGAAAAAGTACGGTGACTTCCCTATAGTAGCGCCAACTTCCTTGAAGCGGAAGAAGAGAGTCCGATGACAAGCTACTTTCTCACCCGCTCTAAAGGGAGGACAGCAAGGAGGTCCGAACCCTGCTGGAGTTGATGTAGTCAAGCACTGTGTTGCATACTTGACTTATTGGATCTATTCCTTCGCACTCCCATAACACGATGAGGGCGTGATCAGAGCTAAAGCCATTTACCCTGCTTGCCTGATGGCTTGGGGTACGAAGCTCTCCCTTTGTCCGGTGGCTTTATGCCTTATCTACAAGATGCTGGGAGACCTGCACTAGTCTCATCTTCCCAAGAATTTGTGGATGATCGGTCCGCTATATTTCTTCAATGCCTGAGTATGTACACTGTTCCCAGAAGCCGCTCCCCGAGGACTGCAGCCATTGTAGATCATCCGGAGGATGATAGAATTCGCTAGTGCTGAGCCGTCACAGCCAGTAGAGCAGCTTTTCGCCATCAGGGGGAAGTTGGCCAAAGTTCCGTTGGACGCACCTGGGGTCCTGCACTTCTAGAGCTTGGCGGCCCACTCCAGTCCACTTGTGAACAAGATGCGAAGATGCAGTCACTTCAAAACAGAAGAATATACTCATCCCATTTTCGGAGCTAGATGTACAAGGACAATCCTGGAGCCAGAGTTGGTCGATTGGGCATTGGCGATCAGGCCGAGCATCCTAGTGTTCTGAAAGAGTGGCATCTTATGGCTGGAGCCGTACTATCCCTTTTGATTTAGTCAAAATTTTGGCTACGATCAGCACATTCCTCCCTCTTCCACGCAGTTCGCATTGCTAAATAGGCATAGAGCCGGCCAGGTGGCCAAAGATGAGGCTCGGGCATGGTGGGATTTCTTTCACTGCCAAGAGGAGGCTTCGTTCAGGGTCCCAACTCCTACTCGCTTCCCCCACGTCACCCTAGAATATATCAAATGGTGGAACGTGCGAACGGGGTTTTATAGAAATTTCCACTGGGAATGCTGGGCTATTGCGGAGCGCAAATTCCTAGATTCTCAGCCAAAGCCAGTTCTGGATATTGATCCTGCTTACTTGAAGAAGCTGAAGTCTTGTACCAATACGGAAGTAATGGCCTATCTAGAGGCTCGGAAAGCTGTGAAGTGGCACAAGATGGTGGAGATTCTAAATTTACCTTCTTATTTTACTTTTCTAAAGAACTTCTGAAACTCAAAGAAGGCATCATTTTTATGGGACAAGAAAAAGGTCCATGTGAAGCGTGTAAAATCATCAGCTAAAACATAGCCATAATTCTTTCCATTGAGGTTGGTGGTTCTAGTTGGTCCAAACAAGTCCATGTGTAGAAATTCAAATGGCATGGACAACAATGGCTCACTTCTAGGTTTAAAAGATTTTCGAGTTTGCTTTCCTAGGGAGCATACTTCACAAACCTTGGTGTTCTTTTTAAAGGATAAATTAGGCAGACCCCTTACCATTTCATGCTTGGCTAGTTTGTGTAGAACACTATAACTGATATGCCCCAGCCTTCTATGCCACAGCCATGCATCATTGGGCTGACTGGGAGACAAGCAAAGATTTTTAGAAAATGAACTATCAAGGTCCACCATGTAGACATTACTTATCCTATGACCTTTAAATTTCACAGTATTAGAAGTTTGTTCAAATATCTTACATTCATTGGCATCGAACAATACCTTGTGACCATTGTCGCATAGCTGGCTTATGCTGAGCAGATTATGCTCAAGGCCTTCAACAAGCATGACATTTTCAATGAGATTGAGTGAGTTCTTACCAATTATTCCCGTGTGAATGATTTTGCCTTTATGTTTTGCTCCAAACCTTGCTTGCCCTCCTTCTTTCTTGATCAGGTGACTAAATTTCTTCTTATTTCTTATCATGTTCCTTGAGCAGCAGCTGTCCAAGTAACATCAATTGTGATGGGCTACTAGGCATTCCTGCATAGAACAAATCAAGCTGAAACTTTTAGAACCAAAGCAAATTTGGGTCCACAATCATTGTTGAAAACATGCAGTAAAATTTTTAGAATCCATACTTGCTTGAATGATTTGATTTTCTGGCTAGACCAACATTGGTTGCTTGTGTGTCCTAATCAGTTGCAAGTATGGCAGACATGTTTTATAGCACATGGGTCAAATTGGAGTCTTGTGTTCTAATTTTTGAGTTTATTGAATTTGGTTTCGTGAACATTCATGTTGGATTGCCAGTTGAGTTTTCTATTATTGTTCCACTTACTGGTGTACCAACTGTTCCTTCTCTGGTTAGAGTGGAGATTGTGGTTTACATTCAATCTAGGCCCGTACTAGTTCCATTTTGGCCTGCTATGGGCAGAGGCAAATTGAGCATTTTGGCTAAAGTTTGATTGATATTTTTGATCCATGTTTGTTTTGCTATGTCTTCTATAGACGGGCCAGCCAGGGTTCTTCCTAGACTCAAATGCTAGGTTGCGTCAACTCAGCTGCTTGGTGTGTCGACCTGGCTACCTAGCCAGCCTTGGTTGAGTGGTGGTACATCGACCTGGGGGTTCAGCATGTGTCCTATAACCTGCATGTCAATTGCTTCTTTGATTCTTGATGTTTTATCCTTTGCCTTGAGGGTTCTAGGTTTTGATTGTTCTGGGCTCATGGACATCCTGCCTTATTAGTTCTTCTATTATTAATTTTTCTTTTCCTTTTTCAGGGTAGAATGAAATATTCTTCAGTTCCTGTGACGACCCAGAACCCAGATACCGGGTAAACCCGATACCACTTGGATCCTAAGAGGCCTCCCAAGAGTGGTAAAGCTCCGAAGGGAAAGATAAGGTATGTGTGAGTACATTGAACTTCAAGATAAAGTAGTAAACAATTATATTATTATTATCAGGATTGCTAATTAGCAAAAATAAACTTACATTTTCAATTAAACAAATTAAACTATAAGCCTACAACAACTACCAATAGAGTCCAGTCCAACTAAAGTACAATACAACAGAAAGGGAAATGTACCCTGATGTCGGGAGAAGCCCGACACAGGCAAAGCAGGTACTAGAAATCACGTACCACACCTCAAACCGTGAGGAAGAAGAGTAGCTGCACTTGAAAAGTGAGGGGTGAGTCTCGTGTCACTGGCTCAGTAGGGGTCCCACAGATCCCCATCACGAACAAAAGTGGTAACAATAGTAATAACAACAAGAGTAACAGCAGGAGTAGGAACAACAGTAAAAGTAAAGAGGAAAGCCAACGCATAAATAGATTAAAAATAGGCAGGTTACTATCTTCCTGAGGCCACTGCTTGCATAAGGCAGTCTCCTCAGGGCCGCATAGACACCCTAGTTGTTGTCCGCCCCTGACCCTTACTCAATAAGGTGGTCAGCACAAGGCTGCAACTAGGAACCGACATAGCCCTAATGAAGAAACATAAGATAGTCTCCCAACAGCCGTCACAACAAGTACGTGGTCTACCCTATGGCCGCATTAGCCTAAAAGCGGTCAGGCAGATGGCCGCATCTACAAACCAACTTAGAAAGCCTGGTAGCGGTCTCCCTAGGGCCACTACCACCGAGTTGCGATTGGTCACGAGACCGCGAACCGAAACTGACTTATAGCACCTAATAGCGGTCCAAAGAGGACCGCCTTCTCATAGTAGCAGTCACTGGTAGACCGCTACCACGCTCCGATGTGAAAATCGTAGATCTGCACAAAACCTGATCTTTCAATGTCGTAATCATTCCCAAATGACGGGGAAAACATCCATAAACCCATCACCAACTTTCCACAAGCTGGAAGGAATCAAACAAACCACAAAATGGCTATGAAATGGGTGATATCCTCAAATCCACCCATAATGACTCACGTGGGCAACCAGCCTCCTACCGGCCCCAAATCACAACTAAATGGAGTTAAACTGGTGGGAATTGAATCCCAACATGCCAGGGGTTCAAATGATACCATGTAAACTAAAAATCGTCGCCTGAAACGGCGATCTCGACTCACACCCCCGAAACATGCTTTGACCCTTAAAGTAGGAAAACCCACTCAAACTCACGTCGTTCGGCCTGAAATCACGAGATGAAGCAGGAAATCAGTAGGGTATCCATCCCCCTACCTTCACCAAAGATCTCATGCTCCAAAGTCGCCAATCCACGTCGAAAACCATCTCACGAACAACCCACATCGGCTTCGAATCCATAGAATGGGATTGCGCCAACATCACGCTCCAATTCTTGCGCCATCATGCCCCAAGTCAACTCCACGCCATAACCACCTCGTCCAGCTCCGCCACTGTCGTGCGCCCGAGGGAGAACATAGTCCTCTCAGCTGACAGCCTGACGACATCATCGGCTCTAGTGCCAAAGGAGACAGGGAACACCAGGCACACCGGACACCAATGACAATTACACAGAGGGACGATAATAAAATCAATAATATTGGACCACACACAGCATTAAGTCAGTCCTCACTCAGATATCACATCTGATCGAGTTGCGAGCTACTCCATTGGGAACAGGAGCGTAGCAAGCTACTGACGAGACAATGGTCCAGCGCATAAATGCAGAATCATACAAAAATGGCACTCGCAAAAACAACTGCTAACGACAACAGCACCTACAGGATTCCAGCTCCGTACGGCACATAGAACCGCGGAACATACTGCAAGCAAAGTCATATCAAGGCACGCGGCAGCTGAGCACACGACTACAAGGAACGAGTCATGCATCAAGCCGCTCACCAAGGAAAAAACCCACAACAATTAAAACTGATCGCAAGATGACAAGAGACACCACAATCTCGGGGAACGCATCTCAAGGATTACAAACACATCTCGAGAGCACAATACCCACGAAATTGAATGCAGAGTAAAGGGTACTTTATTAGTAGGGAAGTCGATGATTTCCCCAACACTCGCAAATGCCAACACTAAAACCAGAGGAATGACCGACAGCAGCACGACCACGACAACATCTAAGCACATGCAGCTAAGACGAAGTCACCTCGAGAAGAAGCAATCCTCTCGACCAACTAGAATTTTACGAAAAGAATCCTCGGCTAGTGAGTCATTAGCCCACAAGCTTCCACTATGCACTCAACAATGCACAAAGGTATTAGAAAGAACCTTGGCCTTCGCATCTCAGTATACACTAGGTGTCATCGCAATCCTAGAAAATCGTAATGTAATACACCTCGAGCACTGATCCAACGAGCAACCGAACAGAAAGAGCCCATGTGCAATAGAGAAGAGCACCAGCTTCAGCACAAAGCCCAAGGAAAAGCACTAATCATGGCCTACCTTTACGTCCTGTAAATGACAAATGAGCCTCACATCACATCGATCGTTGGACACGGCACGACAGAAATACGGTACACAATAGCTCTTGACACAGGAATTAGGTCCAAAGCCACGCAACCGCAAAACAAGGGAATGACCCGGCTCAAATTAAATTGTCCACACTTGAGCAGACACAGGACAAGGCGATACTGAAATAGGAATTCCAAGGCCAACCTCACCACGAGATCCACCAAACAACATGGGAAGCATCGAGCTTAGCAACAAAAGCTCACCAAGACAGGAAGAGCCTAGTTCGCTCAAACAGCTTCTCAGCTAAATTGGTCCAATCGAGCACTTCAACTTCAATAGAAGCGGAACACATCAGGAGCAGACCGGATTTAAGCTAGGATGACTAAAATATCATAACAATATGCACAGTCATCAATACAACTCAAATGGTCAACAGCAACCTGAGCAATTGACAGAAAAATCAAATACCAGCAAATCCTGACCAAAAAGGGAAATGCCAATAGGAACAACACAAAGAAATCCTTACACAGCACGAACAGCACAAAAGACAGTTGTCGAGCAATAACACCGAACAATCTACACACAGAAGTGTTCAATCAGAGAAAACTATGCAATATACCTGGATGCAAATTTCTGCACAAATTAAGATTGAGATCACTGAGCTCTGGACAGTTTAAGTGCAAAGCCTGCAATAGAAAACAGCTCAGGAATGGGAAAGCACAAAGCATCAAAAGAATTAAATAAAACAATCAATTTCTGCAGAAGCTCACATCTAAACCAGAGCAACCCCATAAACTGAGCTTCCTCAACAGTCCATGTTTGATAATTAGCTTTTGGTACATAGGCTGCAGTTTCCTAACGTGCCTCTCACAAAAGCTAGCTTCATCCATTTCCTCATCATGGAAATTATCGTTAAGGATGTCATTTTGGGAACTAATGTCACGCATGCTCATGCCACAGTCAATAAGCTGAAGGAATGGCAACTGAGCTGTTGCAAATTGGATCCCACCTGAAAGTCAAAGTACAATATCAAGTTAAGAAATGATCATATTGCATTGGGAGAAAGAAAATACTAAAGCCAAGAACTTGGGATATATAATTACTTGAGGTGATATTAGGGCAAAGAGCAAGGAGGAGCCTGGATAGCGTCTCGGAGTAAACATTGCATATCATTCCAATGCCACTGTCACTAATATTTGATCTGGAAATAAGGGAAATGATAAGATTATTCACAAATTAAAACTATATCAAAAAGATGTCATATGCACATGCAGTGATAGTCATAGGCTCATAGCAGTATTATAGTGGCCACCTGTACTCCATTATGGCCCATCAATGCCTGTTAGAGCTACCCTCTGAAAGAATGTACCATATTCTCTGTGAGACCCATATAAAGAAGAAAAGGAGCATACCCACTCAGATCAAGCAGTTCAAGATCCGTGTAGGAGGAAACAAGAGAGGCCACAGATGCATCTGTGATTTTTGAACCAAGCACTAAGGAAAGCATGCGCAGATCCCTGACATATGGCAACCATCATTTATGTAATATCATAATCAGAAGGGAGAGCAAAATTTTCTGGAGAAATAACATATGCTGCATCATATAGAATTAAACAAATGCAAGCTGCACACCTCAACTTTGCACTGGCCAGAGCAAGTACAGCTGCATTAGATAACCGAATGGAGGCAATGTGTATGTTCCTCAACAGTGGGCATGTTCTACCAAGACTCTCCATCATCATAACAAGATCGGTAGAGTCATTCTCTTGTCGGGAAAAATCAAGAGAAATCTCATTCAAATTAGGACAGTTAATGGCCTGCAAGTACAGGGAGAGGTTGGCTGTGATCAAAGAGTATACATTTCAAAGATCAAATTAGTAAATGTGTGGAGGACTCTGGGCACTTACTGTTTTCGAAAGGCAATAGAGATCAGAAAGCCAAAGAACTAGCAAACTTGAAGAACAGAGGTTCAGAAATCCAAGGTTAGAACAACCTTCAATTTTAAGGATAGAAAGACACCGTTTCTCGGCAACAAAGCGGCCTAACTCATCCCTGAAATACAGAGAACCATAAGAAAATAATAGCAATTAATATGGATGATAAAGATACAATGACATTCCCATGGAAAGGAAAAATGCTTCCTCATGCTCATCTCTTCTTTTTATGGGGCTTAATAGGCACACCCGCAGGCCGATAGTTTGAGAGGAAGGTGGCTGATGTCGTGGCAATGGAGAGAAGATGTTATATGTTGTTGTGAATCCCCGGAGGGATCAAGAGTTGGTATGGAACCAAGGTAGGGGTCTTTTCATTCATTAGTTCAGGCCACAATTCCGGGCCAGTAGTAAGGTGATGGTCGGTCTCTACTGAAGGTCGTGATGCTGAAAGACTTGGTTTAGGCATAAAGCCATGATGGCAAGGGAGAGCATTCATCAGCTTAGGCAAGGAGCCATGACTCCAGACCACTTGGCCAATACGGAAGGTCATGATGTCAAGGGAGAATGTTTATTGGCCTAGGCAGAGAGCCATAATGCCAAACAACTTGGCTTAAATATAATGTTATGATGCCAAGGTAGGATATTTACCGGCTTAGGCATAGGGCCATGATGCCGGACGACATGGCCTAGATGGTATGTCTTGTTGCCAAGGTAGAATATTTACCGGCTTAGGCGAAAGGCCATGATGTCGGATAACTTGGCCTAGACAGTATGTCATGTTGCCAAGATAGAATATTTACCAGCTTAGGCGGAAGGCCATGATGTCAGACAAGGATGTTTAACGACTTAGAGGTAAAGTCATGACGCCATATAGCTTGGCTTAGGTGGAAGGTCATGACGCCAAGATAGAATATTTACTGGCTTAGGTGGAAGGCCATGACATCGAACTAGGGTATTTAACTGCTTAGACGTAAAGTCATGACGTTGTGCACCTTGGCTTAGGCGGAAGGCAATGATGCAAAGATAGAATATTCACCGTCTTAGGTAGAAGGAGCCATAAGGCTGGACAAAGATATTTAACAGATTAGACGTAAAGTCATGACGCCGTATAACTTGGCTTAGGTGGAAGGCCATGATGCCAAGATAAAATGTTTACCGGCTTAGGCAGAAGGTCATGACGTCGGACAAAGATATTTAACAGCTTAGACATAAAGTCATGACGCCGTGCCTCTTGGCTAAGACGAAAGGCCATGACGCCAAGATAGAATATCCACCGGCTTAGGCAGAAAGAGCCATGATGCTGGACAAAGATATTTAACGGCTTAGACATAAAGTCTTGACGCCATACAACTTGGCTTAGGCAGAGGGCCATGACGCCAAGGTAAAATATTTACTGGTGTAGGCGGATGGAGCCATGACGTCGGACAAGGATACTTAGCGGCTTAGATGTAAAGTCATGACGTCGTGCAGCTTGGCTTAGGCGGAAGGCCATGACGCCAAGATATAATATTTACCATCTTAGACAAAAGGAGGCATGACGCCGAACAAGGATATTTAATGGCTTAGAGATGAAGTCATGACGCTGTACAACTTGACTTAGGCGGAGGGCCAAGATGCCAAGATAAAATATTTACCAGCTTAGGTAGAAAGCCATGATACTAGATGAAGATATTTAATGACTTAGACGTAAAGTCATGACGCCGTACAACTTGACTTAGGCAGAAGGCCATGACGTCAAGGCAGAATATTTACTGGCTTAGGCGGAAAGCCATGACACCAGATAAGGATATTTAATGGTATTACTTAATGAACTTGACGATGAAGCCCCGCTTAGGTGGGTGCCTAAGCGCTTAGGCACTCAAGGACCCCAAGCTCGCCTTGCTCTCCTTGTCGCCTTGACAACTATGAGAACTCTTGTTAGGCAAAGGTTGATTCGGAGCTGTCTAGGGTCCCGGGATGTTCCACTCTGTTTCTTTCAGTTGGACACCATAGGCAGGGATCTTCTCCCCCATAGCAGCCCCCTCTCCACCAGTTTTCTTACCGTTTCCATTGATACCCCAATAGCTAAGAACCCCATCCCCCCAGTAGTATGAGTCTGCCATCCTCCTTCACCACTCCTATTGACTAGAGCCTCCCTCACCTCCTCTAGATCTAGAGTTCCTTCCAGCGGCAAGATCTAAAGACAGGAATCCAGCCATGAGGATCGTGCCGCCACCCACTCCCTGGGGAAGGTTACCTCAATCGCCTCCAACTTCGACCCTCTTGCCGGAATCTTCGCCTGAGCAACTACCGCCGTTCCCCCTTAGCAAACTTCAGTAGGTAGCTTGTCGGTGCCCTTCCTCACCACATGCCCTGCATCAAAGCCTCCCCTTGTATTGTCTCTGGAGGTGACCTCTGTGAAGGCAACGATAGCACAGGGGGCCTAGACTTTGGAACCCCAGGTAGTCCGCCACGTTCGCTGGTTGTCTGAAACGAGTGCTAGTAGCTGCCGGCCATCTCTCCAGGGGCACACGGTTCGCCCACTGAGGCGAACGTTGGTGCCCCCCTGGTCGCCCCTCCCCTCTCATCCCTCCTTTCGAGGGTGGAGATGTGTGTGAATGCAAGGAGGCTTCCTCCCTCACTCTCCTTTGCTCTGTGTCTGTGACTCATGACTAAACATTATGTCAAAAACCAAGGGTGCATTGAATGCTCATAGACATACTGGGCATTATGTCAAACACCTAGAGTGCATTAATGCCTGTATGGATGCTGAGTATTATATCAAACACTTCGTTTGATGGAGAATACATATGGGTGTACCTTGAATTGGGTCAGAAAATCTTGCCCTTGGTTCCCTCTCAGTCTAGCAGGAAGCGAGGAAGAAAGGGGCCTTGTCCACCCTTGGTCTCTCTGCTGCGCCAGGGAAGGCAGGGCCACGGTTGTTCCTCTTGTTTTTTCTACTATTCCAGGGGATAAGAGAGGGACCTAGCTGTCCTCCTTGTGGTTTCCTGCTGCGCCGGGGAGAAATGAAGAGGTAGCGGGTATCCTGCTTAGGGTTCTCTGCTGCGCCAGCAAGGGAAAAGAGAGAGAGGGTGTTAAAAGTACAAAAGAAAACTAGGTGAGTACTACTAGGACTCTAACTGCTCAGCTGTTGTGCTGCATCAGGGGAGAAAGGATGGGGGATGGGGCCACGGCTGTTCTTTTGTCTCCTCTGCTGCACCAGCGGATGGAGAGGGAGTAGGCCGAGGGGTTATTCAAAAAGAAAATGACACACAAAATATAAAAATAATAAATGAATAGGCTATTTATAGGGGCCAGCCAACCCTTTTTCTACCCTTTATAGGGGTTTAGGACTGGGTCCACCCCTTTTGGGGGGGTTTGCCCCTGGTCCAGCTATGAATATCAGAGTTTAAAGATCAATAAGATCTCATCATGAACCAAGAATTTACACATGAAGCTTCATGAAATGAAATCTTTGCACATACGAATATTTCATGAAAGACATAGCATAAAGAATATGACATCATGAAAGATCATCATTATACACATTGAATCATAGTTTGATCAATATCAATATTATAATAATGAATCATAGTTGGACATCATCAAAACCAAAATCATGTATGAACCACACATGCATAACACGCCCTTCTTAAAGGTTCTAGAGAACGGCATTCTGACACTTCTGATCGAGTGGCTGGATGAGACCCCAATCGCCACCACTAGTTCACTCAGAGGGAAAGCCAAGAGCTGCACCGACGGTCGCTCGATCCTGCTTCTCTATGTATGAAAAGATGCCCTCATGATAACGGTGACGTCACCTTGCACACATGGGAACCGCCTTGCGCATCAAGAAAGGTCATAGGTTACACGGTTCCCTATATCAGAGGTATGAGAAGGTTTGCACACCGAGCATTCCCCTCATCTGACCTCGTGTAATTCCTCCCAATTACTGAGCACTCTTGCTGCTCGTACTAGACCCAACACGGCCCAATAACATCAGGCCCAGCATAGCACAATGTTGCCAAGCCCATGACGGTCATATTTAGCCAAGCCGTAGTCCAAGAATGCAACCGAATGGGGCCCACTCGGGACCAGCAGGCCAATAAGCATGATCCCCATACACGTCCTTCCTGGATGCCATGAGTTCGCCAATAGGTGAGCGTAAAGGCTATGGTTATGAGGCTTATCTCGATGAATGCCAGATCATGCCCACGCCTTCGTGAAGCTTCCCATGATGCCCTTTCTCAGAGAATGGTTGAGTGGGTAATGGATGACCCCCATAATCAAGTAGGGCATCACTCTACTAACCATGCCCTCGCTAAGTCAGGAAAGAGATGATGTCACTATGACCAGTATAAATAGGTCCTCAACGAACCTAGACAGATGGACACACACAGATAGAGAGAGAGGGATGCAACTACAGAGCTACAAGGGGACACACATATACACAGAGCCAAAGAGACACCTAGAGAGAGATCCATATGCACAATGGTGATAGAACTCCATATCACTCCACCTCCCTTGCCTCAGAGAGAGACAGTGAGTTCTCCATTGTTCTCCAGGCCTCGACCACACTACCAAGCACTCGCCACATTGTCGAGCACTCATTTCTCCATTTAGGTTCTCCTCTCCTTCTCTCTCTACTCTCCCCTTTACTCTTATGCTCATCTCTAACTTAAACATCAGAGGGTTATCCTCTGCGATCACTCCCAGGGCTCCTTCTAAAGCTATGTTTAGTGTCTGTAGGTTTCTCGGGATATTTGGACACTCTTCCCCCCAAACAAATCTTGAAGGTGTAGTACGAGACCGAAGTAACACTTTTTAACCTCTATAGGTATGTTTTGACACACCTTCAGTATTTTGAGCATGATGTTTGTGTGGATATCTGATTGAAACCAGACTAGTGCTGTCAGAAAGTTTATTTAGAGAGCCAGCTAATAATATTTTTTGGCCCAAAATAAGGTGGTCAAAACGGCGCATCCCCCGGGCGCACCATTTCAATCCCTCTTTTGAAGCCCCCCTTTTTGCCCATTAAACAGAATGGTGGTGGTCAAATAACAATAAAAAATATAATAATAAGAAGATCAAATGTCAATAAAAAAAATAATAATAAAAGAAACTCTATTACCCGCGCCTTAATTAAAATTTTATTCCGGGGGCGCTGCCTTGTCAATACACCATGAGCATTGCCTCCATGTTTGGGACCCTACACTCTTCGCCCATCACTTCTAACTACATGCTCGGAAAGCCTCCGAGAATGCTCAGGACCTTGCACTCTTCGCTCACCACCTACGATGATGCACTAGGAATGGACATGCTTGGAACACTTCCAAGCGTGCTCGCCGATCCTCCTTCGACACTCGGAGCCACTCCCTGTGCCTTTGAGCTTGCTGGGGAGTTGGCGACTGTAATAGGGGCTGAAGGGGAGACGGGCACAGTCGATGGCCTCTCAAGTGCACCCATCGCCAGTGAGCAGTAGCGAAGACTGCCCAGAGAAAGCGGAGTGACTAGCACCGACACGAAGATGGGTACCTCATCCATGGAAGCACAACCCACGTGGAATGCAAGACCCCTTTGCCTACCAGATTCCTCCCGAGCACCGAGCACCGGGCACTCGCTACTTGGGAGTGAGGGGATAGTGAGGAGGAGGAAATTCATCAGGCCAACTACGGCCCATTATCAACCAACCTATAGTGTAGGATGTCACCAACCAAAGCCCACTCAGGACTGGCCCAGCATATAGGCACGTGCTCCGTGCACTATCTGCCCCATGTTCCTAGTTGGTAACCATAATTACTGCAATAATGGCAGAGGTTACCTCAGGTAACGGGTAGGCCGAGGGTTGTCACCCATTTCTCCGTGTCATTCACCATCTACTCCGCCCCTTCGCCTCTCATGCAACGGGAGAGTGAGTAACTGACGACTCACGATCGGGCAACATATTAACTCCACTCTTCACTAAGTCAGAAAGTAGGCGAAACAGATGAGCTCGAGGGAACCCTTATAAGTAAGCCCTTGGACAGATGTCTAGGGACAAGGTACATGATGGTACACAGTATTTACTCACAAAGACCACTCCAACTATTCTCATCTCTCCTGGCTCTCCAACTCTAGTCTGAGCATTCACCTCTACCACTAGACACCCTATCATATGCTCTTAACTCCCCCTGTCTTCTTCCGAGCATTCTACTGACTTAAAAATCGGAGGGTTGTCCCTTGTGATCAGACCTAGATCTCCTTCTGACGTGTCATTCATTGGTTGTAGGTTTTCACGGGGCGATTGATCTCTCTCCCAATAAGTAAATCATAAAAATGTGATACGAGATTCGAGATATCAAATTTATGTCTCTCTAGGGGAGGCTTACACAGGGTAAGATTCTGCCCTAAAAATCGCGATAGACCTTATCAAATGTGTTTGAGTAGGTTTCTATTCTCAAATTTTTGTTTTGAGAGGAAAAATAAATTTAAAAAAGTACAACCAAATATCCTATAAATCTTTATGTATTGGTTTATCCCTTTTTTTTCTCCCGGAGATTTTCACTTTTGCTTCCCCTTTCTATCCTCGAGTGTCGAAGACAGAGGTAGAATAGGGGGAGGATGAGAAGGGCTGGAAGAGACCGTCCTGGTCTCACCTATTAGGACTTCTTCTCAACCGAGAAGGACTCGAAGGAGTCTTGCCGTGTCTTCCTTAGAAAAGGGTAGAGACACCAGCTCCTGCCAGGGTCGCCATTGTACGGCTGGAGTGGTAGAGGCTGGTTGACCAGCCTATGGTCTTGGAGCCTCGGGAGAGTCCGGGGGAGCAGGAGAGTGGATGACGTTGGCCGAGAAGGTACTCGGTCCCACCTCTCGGCTGGCATCCTGCTCCCTGTGTCTCCGCAGTCGTTCGAGAGCCTCCCGATTATCGATCTGAAATTCGAGCCATTCTAGAGTATGCTGGTAAGCCGACCTGTGCCCATTTTCCTAGGGAGGATCAGGCCGCTCTGGTGCATTTCTAGCGACAGCCTAGGTTTCTTCGACAGCTTGTCGCAGTCGAACAAGTGCCATGGAATTTCCTTCAACATCGATCTGCTCCCACCAGATCTGTTCCTCAATGAGGTATTGGACTTCCTCACATGACTCGATTGCGTGGCAGATTCGCGCATGAAAGGGACAATACTGGGGGTGATTAAAGTCCCACTGAGTGTAGTCTGCCGACGGATCGCGAGGTAAGATTTGTGCCCGCTCGACGAGGATGTCGAAAAGTCACCGGGTTCTTTCCCTAGGGAAGGAGAGGGGTCTGCGATCATGCTAGGGCCGTCACCCTGGGTACCAGATCGAACGCTCTCTTTGGTTGGTGCTGGGTTCTTCTGATTCATCATCAGAGAGAGAGAACGCTGCCATCATGTGGATCACATTGACTGGATGGTGAATCACACGTGCTGCTTTGGCTGATCTGGACCACGTATGTGGCTGTGAAGGATTGACGAGACCGCTTTTCATTTGGATCAAGCCGTCTCAGATCAACTTCTGTGGCTGGGTCTTGAAGACGTAGCAATCTTCAAGAGAATGACCCAGCATACGGTGGTATAGGCAGTACTTGGGATCGTCAGTTTTCTGGGCTTCGTCTGGCTTGCAAACTTCAGGCAGTTCGACAATCCTCTGAGACACGTCGAGGTCAAAAAGTATCTTCGTATGTTCCTTCTTGAAGGAGAAGGTCGTTTTCATATGCTCTGAGAAGGAGGGAGCAGCTGGCTTATCAGCTTGCCTTTTGTTGGAATGGCTCGTTCCGGCTCCCTTGCTGGCATTAGTAGTGGGGGTGAATTCGATGATGTTCACCTCCTTACCGGGTTGGCGTTCCCGCGTCTGCTTACCCTTTGCTGCAGCGTAGCTCGGGTTGTCAGTGAAGAACATTTCTATCTCGGTGACTGCTGAGTTGAGCTGGTCTAAGCCCTTGACGTTGGTGCCGAGAAGCTTTTTGCTGACCTCGGCCGCCAAGCCTCGACGACAGATAGTGATGGCATCCTCCTGGACTGGTGGGTTGACGCACATCATACTGAGGTCTCGCCATTTCTTGATGAAGTCAAGGGCACTCTCGCCCTTCTTCTGTCGGGGGGAGCAAAGCTCGGCTAAGGAGACTTTTCACTTGGCCATTTGGAAATGGTCGAGAAACTTCTTCTGGAGATCCGCCCAGTCAATGACGGAATTAGGCTTGAGGCGGGAATACCACTGGAAGGCCATTCCCGTAAGCGAGGTGGCGAAGTAGCGAAGGAGATAAGACTCATCCAATGCAAGCTCGCCCATGGCCGTAATGTAATAGGCCAGATGCTTGTGCAGAGACCCCTGTCCGTCAAATTTTTATAGCTTCGATAGTTTGGCATACTCTGGGGGAAGCTTCTTGAGCTGGTGATGTAGTGGATAGGGGACACTATAGAGATCTACAGTCGTGACCCCTTCTCTAAACTAGGCGAGCTTAGTCTCAAAGATCCGCTCGATCATCTGGCGCTGTACCATGAGGTTCTCTGGCACCGACGTGTTGGATGGCCGTGGTTGAACCTCGGCCAAGGACGTGGTGAACCCAATAATTGTAGGAGTTTGGGCAGCTGCCATTGAGGCGTTAGCACCAGTTTGCCCACCCGGCAGGGTCGGAGCATCCATTGAAGGCCCGGTGGGTGACTGAGGATCAAGGTCACGTTCCTGAAGTAGATCTTGTAGGAGGGCCTTCAAGTGTTGGTTCTCCTTCATAAGAGTCTCTAGAGTCACCTCTTGACTTCACCTGTGGGAGGATCATTGTTGATCGGCTCTGCATTGACAAGGGTGGCACACTCCTCGGCAGGAACTTCTTTCACTTGTGTGGATGCCTGAGGTCCGGTAGAAGTGCCGATGTGGACGACTGAAGCCGACAGTGGAGGCAGATGATGAGGCCTTCGAAGGTGAGATATGGGTTGGTTCAGATCATCGGTCTGAACCTTAGGTTGGTGTCTGGTGGTATAACACGCAAACACCCTAGCTGCGTCATTGAGGAGCCGGACCGTCCTCCTTTTCTGGGAGAGGCTCTTGGGGTGGCTAGGTGTCCCCAGCCTATCAATGACCGAGGTATGCTACGGAGGAGTCTCCATCGTGGCGTCTGCCTGAGGAGAGCTTGGGGCTGGATGTTGGTGGGGCCCGGAGCGAGCCCGTCTCTATTTTCGCCTATCTGTGCAAGAGGCAATGAAGGGTTGGGCGCCGCTAGATGGCGCGACTGTGGGGTCAGTCACACCTTGCTTGGCGCGACGCCTTAGTGCCCAAAAGGGGTTGCTAAGGCGTGCTCTCTAGCAGCTTGAGCTTCCTCCGGGGTGACCCAGATCCTTCTCAAGTCCAACTGCTGGTCTCCTTCGTCCTTGTTCCTCTGATGGGACTTGGGAGCTTGAGTGCCAAATTGGCGCTAGTGCTTTTGGGCCGTTGCCGAAGCGTCGGCCCGCTTAAGTTCCTCCTTGTCTTCCCGCATTCGACGCAGGAGGCTAAAGCGGTTGGTGATGGGGACCGTAGGGACGATCCGTTCCGGAGGAATAATGGGTTCGCCCCCATCCAGGCGAATTCATAAGTCTCCGACAAGAATGGTCTTTCCGGAATTGCTAGTGGTAGCAATGGGTCGCTTGCCTTTATGGCTACGATGGTGCTTCTTCTAGGGAGCGGAAGATGACTCCACCCCAAGGTGGTAGGCCGAGAAAACCCAGCCTACAGGTGCTGGTGGCACAGGGCCATTCATCGGGAATACCAGGGTAGGCCACCGAGACTCGAAGCCTATAGTGACGGCCGACGGCTGGGTGGCTCGAGTGTAGGCTTTTGCCCGAGCCGACAGTAGTGTTGCGGAAGCTCGGGATTGATGGGAGCTCGGGATTGATGGCCCGAGTAGAGTGCTGGGGAGCCGAACACCGCAGGGTGGAGATCCACACGGGAAGTCGGCTTGGCTAGGGCTCGGGGCCAGAGGCCCGAGCGAACTACAGGATTGGAGACTGGGACCTAGGAGGCAAGGCTTGCGTCAGAAGCCGGTCGAGACTGGGCCCGGGGGCTAATACTTGCCCGGGCTGGGACTGGTCTGGGACCCCTACGGGCATCGGTGGCAGGAGAGCCGAGCCTGACGCTCGACCTAGCTATCGGGACTGGTAGCTGGCGTGGCACCCTGGTGGCACCAGAGGAAACATGAGCTGGAGGTGGCGGTGGAACTGCCACGGGGCCCACACCCGAGAAGTAGGGTGATCCGACTACTGGGGCGAAGCTACCGAAAGTGATCGGCACTACCAAGAAGCCCACTTGTGCATGGGTGGCGACAGCAATGAGACCGTAGGTGACGGCCGCCATAGTTGCTGGAGTCCTGGATGAGCAGAGGCGACGGCCGGGCGCGGTCATCGAACACGGTCTGACAACTGGGAGACGAACTGGAAGTTGCTAGGAAGTACTAACAGGTGCTCTTCTGCTACCCCTCCTGCAAGGACAGGAAAAGGGCACCCGGACTTCAGGGCTGGCATAAACTTTCGCATCAGCAAAAAGAACGAAGGCGGGAGACATCCCACTAATGGGTAAATTAAAACTTTTACTTTGGATCTATTTTGGACTCGACGAAATTATCGAGTTTTCTTGGATTTCCTTAATTGTTTAATTGGAAATGATAAGAGGAAGGGTATATTGATGGTTTCAATTTTTTGGGGTTTAGGGGGATACCTGAAGATTCCCCATTTTCCCATTATACACAGGGCCACTCCTCTCTCTCCTCATTCTTCCCTCTCCACTCTGATCACAAGATGCCTCCCTCTCCACTCCAGCTATAGACGATGAGTGCGGGGGTGGATGATCGAAGACGATGGCAGCTAGGCGAAGCATGGGCGAAGGTAGTGGCCGCTCGTTTGTGTTCGCGTGCGTGGCTGTGAGCTGGTTGGCAGGCACGTGTTTGGCACGATCCGGTGAGGTTTGAGCCCCTTTGAGGTTTGAACCATCCATCAGGTAGGGGGATGGATCCCAAACTCACCCCTTGCGTTTTCCCTTCCGAACCGAGGTGTTTGAGGTGAGTGAGAGGGGTTATTTCATTTCTGGGGGATTTCATGTTAAAGGGCTGTAAGAATGGATTTCTAGCCTAAATCAGGTTTGATCGATGGATTTGTAGTCATAGAAGGCTTTCCTATGTTTTCTGGGATTATTCTGAGCCCACTGGGGGTGTAATGGGTGTGGGAGAAGAAGGTTCCCAGAGGGGATCTGCAGCAGAGAGGCGGCCATCGAAGTGGCTGTCTCCACCCATTGGGTGGCCAAAGTGCTTGCCACCTGGGTGCCAAACCATCTAGACTGCCAAAGGGGTGGTCGCCTAGGCCTCTGGGTGGCCAAATCGATGGCAGTCCACCCCCATTCCCTGGGTGGCCAACGGTTGGGCCGCCAAGTGATGGGCGGCCATAGGGTGGGCCACCCAGACCCAGCCCAGAATGTAAGCTGGGCAGCCAAGGTGTTGGCCGCCCAGGCTCCTGGGCGGCCAATAGTGTGGCCGCCTAGGTCCTGTCTTGGGTGGCCAGTGCTGTGGCTGCCCAGGTCCATGGGCAGCTAGCAGGTTGGCCTCCTAGGGCCTTCAGTCCTGATTTTCCCAGATTCAACCAATCCACGTGTCTAGAAGTACTGATCTTCGCCATACACATCAGTAGTTCATAGTTTAGCTATCTAGCTAGTGGTCCTTGGTTCTCCTGCTAGCAAGCTACCTCGTGTCGTGGTGGATTAGTACGGACCGGTGGTACTCTGGTGACTTCTGTGGTTACGATGAGTTCTCACTCCTAGTGACTCTACCCATTAGACGTAGCTACCCTAGGCACGTCATTGCTTACCCACCAGGGAGTGGTGGAGGCATGTCCCAAGTAGACAGTTTCTAGGCTGGTTACTGAAGGGCCCCTTGCCTGTGCTACCTAAGTCTGGATGGGGGGATAATTGGCTAGAGGACCCGATCTAGAGTAGATGGTCTGTATGTGCACACGTAGTCGGGGACAGTGGATGTCATGCCCTGGATTTTTGAATCCAATTCTGCGGGTCGCGGATCATGTCAGAGTGAGATTTGGACTTTTATAATGGTTTTTTAGACCCTTTTAAAAAATTGGTGTGTTTCTTAATTGTTTTGGGGTAAAAGGCTACACAGCGATCTGGGGGTCGTGCGAAGTGGGGTGACGGGCCATGGGTCGGTGTAGCTTGTCATCCATGACCCGATGCAAACTGGTACGAGAAGGGACCATCAGTAAGGATGGTACGCCATGGAAGCCGAGGAAGGCACCAACATCCCTGGAGGTACACTGTCATGGATGGCAAGCCTCCTGGATGAAGAGGGAAGTCGACGGCACCGGCTTGAACCTCCGGAGTGGCCTCAACCGGTGGGCAGATTGCTCGCCGGTCTGCACATGCGCTAGGAGGCAGCAAGAAGATGAGCCCAGTATGCCACTTTCTTCACATTCTCTGGTCACGGAACATGGCGTGGACATTGCTGGGGATGTCCCAGGGATGCCGTGGAGTGGAAACTACAACTGGGTACCATGGAAGGCAAAGCATATTTTGAAGCCAACCCTGCGCAATCTGGATGGTGTGCTGGCAGCAGGACAGGGGACCGAAGATTGGGCTGGAACAGGGGTTTCCTGGAGGCAAATGGGGTGGGGTTTTCTCTGGTGGATAGCTGATAGTCGTAGGATGACTAGGTGGCAGGGGCGGGGTGGTGTGCAGTGGAGGTTTTGGGCGCGGGAGGCAATGGAAAGCAGAGCTCAGTCTGCAGGCCTGTGTAGACCAATAGGAAACCAGGAAAGTAGGACAGTAGTGCGCAGGGAAAACGGGCTCTAAGCGACTTTAAATTTTTATGGTGGAAGTATTAGGATGTGGGGAGAATGCATACCAATTTTTATAGTATTTGGGTACGGTTTTAGGGTTGGGAAAATTACTGTGGTCTGGTTCTATCCCGTCGGGCTGCACAAGACTAGTCTATGCAATAAAAAAGGGTATGAAGAAAAGTTTGGCCACCGATAGAGTTTTGGTGTGAAATTTTCACTTCGTATAGGGGACATATGGAGTAAGAAAAACCTTGAAGAGGTTAATGTGATCTGAGGTTGGGAAAGGGGCATAATAAGGTGATCTTTAGGGTTCAGATTTTATGCAGGTCTACATAGGGACAGCCAGCACAGGTAAAAGTCTTACAAAGGGAATTTTCGCAAATGGATGAATTTTGGCATGGAGTTTGATGGACTGTCTTCTGGACAGGGAGAGGATGAAAAGTCAAGAAGAGACTGAGGGGATATGAGGACAGGATGGAAGGGTTCCAACCTGATCTTTGTGGCCTAATTCTGCAGGCAGACAACTAAGACTGGTGCGTAGGGCAGCAAGTGCTATCTCCCCCGAACTTGTAGCCACCTTTGATCCATGAACTCCGGGCTTGAGGAGAGGTTGGGGAAGTCGCCTCCCAATAGATTGAGCAGCAAGAAACCTATAATAGACCTTAGGAGTCACTCCCATGGGAAGAGGAAGAGGGGGAGGAGAGATACAGGGTGTCACACCCTAGAGGGGAGGGGAGGAAGAAGAAGGAAATGCTCTTCGCCAAAACTCAATTTTCGTTCATTCATTCATCAAATCCCTCAAGGGGGGGAATACATGATAATATATAGAGTTTGGGCTCCACCTTCCCTCCTTGGAGTTTGAATTTGAACCCATTTGAAATTTAATCATTTTAGCCCTTCCGAGCCCTCTGGCTCGTGGGTGGCCGGTCAGGATTCGAATGGTATCGGGTCATTCCCGGCATCAAGATCTTGGGTCGTTACACTTGTTATCTTACTAAGATAGGTTCCTAGTAAGTTTCTCAAGTCGTTTCTTCAACTTCTTATGTTTCCTTTGAAACTAAACTCTAAGTTTTCTTATCTCTTACCCTAGGGTAAGCTAGTGAGAAGGAAAGACAAATTGCTGGAAGGAAGAAGGAAGGAGACTCAATCAGGCTTCCATTAAGGTAGGATTCCTGTTGGCACTCAAAATATGATCAATAGTGATCAAGCCACAGAGACGAATGATACGGCCCGCTAAAGCACAAAAGCCAATGAAGATCAATGTATTGAAGCCTCCTCAAGCTGCCAGAGCCTCAAGTCAGCTGAAATGAACATCGGGGACTTCACCTCAGAAGAATCGAGATGAATTCACAACCAACCGGCAGTGCGACCAAGCCTGCCTAATGAACCGGCATCGACTCCGTCGTGCCGCATACACTACACCCGTTGTCCTACCAAGGACAATGGTCTACCCGGTGGCCCACCACCTGAATGAAACACTCTCCTGAGGAGGAAGAATGCCCTCGGTCCTTCAAGGCAAGGAATCAGAGGCTCTGTCAGCAGAAGACCCCGATCACCCGGCATGGGTGCGGCTTCTCGCCATATTGGGTCCATGAGCGGCCGAATAATCGCCCAGTCAAGGTGAAATTATCCCGGGTGTTATGCCACCCCGCAAGGAAGCTCTGAGCACGAGTCAGCCCGAGCCAGCGGTACAAATCATGGTGCCGAGAGCCGTGTCAGCAGAAAACCCATGTGTTCAAGCTAAACACACATGAGGTTCCAAGAAAGGTCGTACGTCGTCCCGAGAGCTTCGTCAAGACTTCTCGTCAAAGTTTTTCAAGATTGCAATGATGAATGGTCAACGGTGACTTTTGGAACAATCCCCGAACCCACCGGCTAATCCGCGTCAAGCGAATAGGCTAATACGGCGCGATCCTCAACCCGACGCCACCAATCCCGATGCGCAAAGGTTGCAGAAGCCCTTTAAACCGGCGTCACTAACCCCGGCGCACACAGGAGACCCCTGGAGGCCGTTCACCCGATGCCACCATCCCCGGCGTGCCATTTCCCACGCCATGCTAGACTTGGCTATAAAAAGAACGCTTGGTTCGACCAAGTAAAAAAAAAAAGACAAGAGGCATTAAAGGGAGACGAATTAAAAAGACAAGAGGCATTACTGGGAGATGAATGGAGAAGAGAGGGGCATTTTTTTATCTAGAGAACAATCTGAAGAGAAGAAAAAAAAGGGTTTCATGGGAGAGAAGCAATGTCTTCCAGAGCGTCTCCTCACCCTCCTCCTCCTCTATTCTACCTGATTAGCTTCGGAGCCGGAGAAGAAGAGTCGGATACGATACTCTGTTTTGAGGGAGAAGAAGTTTAGGTGGGTCTCGTGGTTTCCTTCTGGGATTCTCTCCGTTTTCCTTCTCTTTCTGATACGAATGTAAGTGAGAGGGGGCAGGGGCGATGATATGAGCCCATCTCATCCTTTTATTCAACTCAAAAGTGAAGTCCACTTCGGGGCATTATATTGCGACATGAGATTTACTAACGCTAGTGCCAATTTTAGCGTGTCTACAGGTGGACCATCCGAATGCCAGCTTCACAACTCACTGACCACTCTCACACCCTACACTAGGGGCAACCACCACTGAGCTTCCACCAGCTCACACCTGGCAAGCCGAATGCTTACAATAGCACAGAACCAACTCTTGCCAGAAGACAAACTTTAAGCAAATACCAGATCCAATTCCGGAAAACGCACACCTCATAATCGGCCACCCCAGGCCTCGTTGGCATACGGCTCACGCCATTCTCGAGCCCCAACAATCAACATCTTCTGTATGTGAAAGACCATCCACTGGTCGCTAGACACTCGCCAACGGGAAGCCTCCACTGGCCCAATAGGCACGCTCCAAATCACGACAAGCCATCCACTGACTCTCCCAGAGACCATTACAGCATCTCGAGCTAGATCTCTCTCGGACACCACATCCGATCCGATCCGATCCTCATGCCGACTCTACCCTCTCAAGGGAGCACGACGAAACCAAATAACATGACTCCACAATCCTCGATCCTCACATCACTGGACTCAGACTTACGGGAAATCCTCCCTTGCTGATCACAAACTAGAGATCACCATCCAACGCCTACGTCTCATCAGAGACCTCCGCACACAGGCACCGTCCTTCATCTTATCTCATCAAATCCTTCGCCTCAAAATGATCCAAAAGGACACCTGCCAATCCTCGGCTCTGCTCTGACCACAGAGTCTCGGGACGCCACCTGAACAATTCACGACACACTTGTTGACACATTTTCCCAACTCTCCATCTTGCTAGTGCCATAAATCACAATGTCTCCAGCAACAACATGGCAACAACACGTCTAACGCAACCCGAGATAATCTCACAACGAGGAACCAATCCTCTGATGCTCAACACATCCTCTGTAACTCTACAGGCTCCGATTCACGATACCTCAGAAAATACAATACCAGCCACAAGTTCTCACGAACACTGCCCAACTGGCACTCATCCTTCCGAAGCAGTGCCAACACACCTTACACATCGGGGAATGGGCAACATTTCTCACAAACAGCCACACTCTAGCCACAGCAGTTAAGCTAGCCGCTGCCACATGCTTCTCTCTTATGCCCGCCTTTGACCTTGAAACTAATAACACGCCTAACGCTTACCAAGGAGTGATGAGAATCCACCAAAATGCCAGGTTCAAAGGCTGCAACATCTCTAGCCACCAGACATTATTCTCTCGAATCTGTCCGTGCTAACACCAAACCATCCTCAAGCTGCCACCGCGTGGACCACCACGCCAAGAGCCGCAACACGAACCTTAATTGGCACCCGCCAATGCTCATCCTCGAGTTCTGAACCTGCCACTGCCACACGATCTCGAACCAAATTTAGGGCGACCATAGCCCAATCCAAGAAGATCCTCCACTCATCCGAGCACATCTCGACCAGAGCGCCCACTCTGCCACCTCGAACCACAATCTTAACGGCACAGGGGCTAGATAAATCTCAAACTAGGATGGTTGACTCTGGACAGCCCACTAGACCTATTAAACTCAATGGTTCTTGAGTCACAAGACTCAGGTCAAGACTGTCGCACGCGACAGCACTGAGCCGTCAATCTGGCCTAATCCCTAGGTCCAAAACCTCGGTGACACGTGGAAAATTCCCAGCCCCAGGCTAGTCAACTGGACTCACAGTCCAAGGCCATACACATGGCCCGCACAAATACTCGAAGCACACGCATGGGGTTACCCGGACCCCAAAGCTCACGAGCATGCCAATCGACACAATGCGGCACCTCTGGACACCCCCAAAAGACAAATGCAGGTCTCACGGTGTCCGGGACATTCACGAGGTCGAAGGTCAACCACTGAGTCACAACTGGGTCGACCAGAGACTAACACAATGTGCAACAACACAGTAAACATGGAGAATATCCTGGCGGTCCAACCTTGTGCCACCACAGTCTCTAGCGGCCCAACTCTGGTCCGCCATAAGGACTCTAGCGGCCAAACCTTGGTCCACTAGAAGACAAGCCACGTTGGGTCTGACGGTCCTATATATGGCCGCAAGGTTGCTCTAGCGGTCCAACCTTCATCTGCTAAGATCCCTCTAGCGTGCGTACCTACGGTCGCTAGAGGGCATGTGACACCAATGGTCAAAACATGCGCCCTGAAGCGCAATGGTCAAAATCAGAAGTAGTGACCGAAGCTACAGTTGCTACAGTAGTTGGCGGTTTATCGTACGGCCGCCAGCTGATGGACACCCTTGCCGACAAAATAGTAACAAATGGCACTCCCACCTTAGGCCGCCAGGGAATCTGGTGTGCCTACTTTGGGCCGCTAGTGAGTGTGGCAGTCTCTGGAAGGGCCGCCACACCCACCTGAGAACGTGACGGTGGGAAGAATCACAAAAACCTGTTCCATACCCTGATCATCCATGGATAAGAGGGAAAATAATGGGGAAGCTCCCCTGACACCCCTAGCATGCATCTAAAGCCCCAAATAAGTCTAAAACCTCGTAAAATGGCGGATCGACGCTTAAGCCCTAAAACATGGATTTTTCTCAAAACGCCCTGAATAGCCCACTCGACTCACCACGGCCTACGAAACTCGCAGAAAATGAAATACACGAGCTAGTGAACCATCCCCCTACCTCCACCGATGATTTGACGCGTCGTGGACGCTGTTCCACGAAGAAACGCCCCACGAAACCCCACCGGCGCCCCACGCTCGCGAACTGACTTCAATGCACCCTCGTGCCTCGATCCTCGACCCATCCTCATTGTCCTCATCGCCCACGCCGCCTTGCCTTGCCCCCGCCCTGGTCCATCGACCACCGGAGAGGCGAGAGTGAGAGGAGAGTGTGAGAGAAGAGAGAGAGGGTGAGAGTAAGAAATGAGGGAAGAGAGAGAGGGAGGGGTTAATATATAGAAAATTTAAAAATTTAAAAAAATATGAAAAAAATTACCTCTATGATCCTCGAAAGACGTACAATGCAGCAGTACCGTCCCAGAGTTGGAGAATGCAACGGTTCACCCTACACAGTGTTCCGAAGGATCATCAGAGAAAAATACACGTAAATCACAAAACATACTATGCCTCTGACCACGTGTGCACACACTGACCCATCGCCCTGAGCCAGGCCTCTAGCTAGTTTTCCCTCCCGGTAGGATGCTACTGACTATGCGAGAGGGCCCACGGAAACTAGCCTATAAACTGTATATCGGGATTACCCCGCCACCTTTCCCAGGTGTGCTGACAGGAACATCGTCGGGCTACGACTAGTGAATTCATCACCAGGAAAGAGAAGAATACTCTATCAAAATGTAAACTACACCGCAGTACTCTAAAATACCTTAAGCATGACACACACGAATCATGGAATGCGTTAAGAAATAACATGCAACGCTTTTGAACATGCAGAGGATATAACGCGCCTATGCTGCGCCATTATATCATATAACGGATCAATGGAGGTGCGCTACATGACCTGTGACGCGCCCCCTTGGGTCCATTATACTCACCCGAATAATTCAAGGAACACAAGAACATACACACACAGACTATAACGCACCAAGGGTGGGGAATTATAGTAACAAAATGCGCCGCCCATGGCCCGTTATTCTCACCAGAACGATCAGAATTCATAACTAAACAGGGGATATAACACACCAGGGCAGGTGCACTATATGACTATAACGCACAAGGGAAGGGCCGTTACAGACACCGGAAGGTCTGATGAAACCCAGGCTGTAACGCACCAGGGAAGGTGCGCTACAGGGATATAACACATGGGGGTAGGGGCGTTAAAGCAACAAGCACACAACACGACCGACAAGGGATATAACGCACCATAACAGGCGCGTTAAAGACACCTGAACTCAGAAATCCATAGGAAACCCACAGTTTTCATGCATGATATAATGCAACCATATCGGGGCGTTAAAGAAATATAACAGACCTAGAGGAGTCCGCCACAAGGGAAAATAACGCACCTATAGAGGCGCGCCAAATGACTATAATGCACCGGGGCAGGCGCGTTAAATCGCCTAGGTTTCAAGATTCTGGAGTTCGGAACCGAACCCCCTCCCGATCGACCGAAATCGACCAGGGATGCGGAAAAATGCGTTTCTAAACTACCCTACTATGCCATAACAACATTTTATACCTAAACATGCCACTAGAATTAAAAGATGATGCCCATGGAGACGATTTCAAGCATTACAGACTAAAAATAGACTAAACGGGAACATGCACAAAAAATGAGAAAAAGGGCGTCAGACCACGGCGCATGTGGTACCGGCGGTGTCCTAACGAGGCAAGGAGTCCATCACCCTACCTCGATTACGATGAAAACAACGATTCGATGTCGATCTGGCGAGAGGGCGATGCGGCGCCTCCCGACCCGACTCGGCTCCACGCTCCGCAGATCGAGAGAAGATGGGCATCAACGCGATCCTCGCGACACGACCAATCCAACGGTACCTCCCTCGCTTCGATCAGCAACCATTTGGACCAGAAATCGAGAGAGGGATGAATTTTGAGAAATTGATGGGAATCGACTCCGAGCATGTTTATTTTATTTTATATTTATGTCTTTTTATTTATTTTTATATCCTGGGAGAAGTAGATTCGTAAATGTAAGGCTTCATGAGCCTATTTGTTCTTCCTGTTACATATGACAAATACTCGTGCGGAAAACTCACTGTGATCCATAGATATTGATCGGAGTTTCATCTTGATCCGAGCTGCCTTTGTCACCAAAACTTATTCTTCCCAAACCATCACGCCCAAAGCACATAGAGAAGGAATCTGATACAAGGCCTGCTCTTGACAAAGTGCTAGGAACTGAAATTTTCTCCAAACCAAGTCCAAAAAGACCATTTGGAGCTGCAGAATCCAGGAACGAACCTGTCTGAATCTCTCCACACCTTCACAAGTGGGGTTAAAATCACACCACGTAAGACACTGGACAAACATGCAGATGAAAGTGCCATATGAAATCCAGTTTAAAAGGGGAGAGAAAGGGTAACCATACCCAAACATGATTGGTGCTTCAACAGTTTCATTGCGAGAATCATCAGTTACCAGGTGCAACACATCCTGCACTAAAGTCCCAGATGAAGAGGTATTTGCAGAAACATATGCAACCTCGTAAGGACAAGAGCTGTCTGCTGCAGAACACTGGCTTCGAAGATCACAGTATGAGCTGCTGCAAGAGATCTTCTTGCTAGTTGTTGATGCGCTGGGACTATAAATATTAAATTCAATATTTCCCTACAGCATAAATGTGAATTATAAAAGTCTGTCAGCAAAAATCTGGGCCATACAAGGAAAAGAAACTAGAATTATCTTAATGCTGTATCAAAAGAAAAGCAGAAGTTTCATCCAAGGAAAGATCAGGCATCAGGCTCGGATCGGGGGCCCAAAACCCGAACCGGATCAGGCGATCCAAGACCGATACCCATGTGATCCTGGATCGGCCACTGTTTAGCATTTTTAATAGCTTAAAGTTCTAAAGTTCACTTTTTAAAGCGATTTTCTGCAATTTTGTAACGAACCCTACACTTCACTGGCCTCTTCCAATTCCTTCTAGTGCAAGATACGATGGAGGCGGCAGCGCAAGAGGTGGAGGGAGGAGGGTGCAATGGAACCATGGCAGAGGAGGAGGAGCCTGCGGTGGTGGCATCTGCAGCGGCACCATTGACGAAGGATGGTGAGGCTGAGCTGCAAAAGCAGGTAGGTCGTTTTTAACTCCCCCCCCCCTCCCTCCTTTTTTGTTTCTTCTTCTTCTTTCCCCTTTTTAAACTATGGCTGGCCAGGGAGGTGGGAGGGCCGTTCCTGGCAAGAATTGGCCAATCCAGTCCAATTCCAAGCCGATCTGGCCGATCCAATTGAACCCCAATCAGAATTGGGATCATGGGATCGGACTCGGATTGGCCAGCCCCAAAATTGATCGTATCAGCCGATCCGGGCCAATCCTTCCTTCCATGGTCTCGTCTAAAAGGGGGAATGAAGAAAATACGGAAGTCAAAAGAAATGATCTTACGCATCTTATCAGGGCAATAGTTGGAAATGAAAATGCACCAGGGAGTTTTTTTATAGCAGTGAATGTATGGCCCAGAAAATATAGCAACGAGTCTAATGACATTGCAATTTTCTTAATCCATCTGCTCCAACACAGGTAACGATACTAGTCCAAACTCTTAAAAAAGAATGAGTATTCCATCAACATTTTTGTTAACAATAAATCCCATAAATAACGAGACTCATGGGGGCGCCTCCAGGCTGTCTCCGAGCCAAATAGAACCTGCCGTGGCTCGCGTGGTGCTCCGTGTACGATACTGGTGGCTCGCTGGCCCGGACCGGTCAAGTGCTCGGGTGTCCGCACCATATTATGGTGATGTCGGGGGCACCGGTGATGGGCGTCCCTTGGCGGTAACGGGGCAACAGTCTCTAGGTAACACTCCTTGGGAGGTTCTCTTCTGTCTCTTATGGTGGACTTGTTCTGGCTCCACCTGAGCCGGTGGAGTAATTCGGGTACCCTTGGGCACTCACACCTGCTTCTTCTTTGCCGACTGTCGGGTGGGCTGGTCTCTTGGCCTTGTTTAGTCTTCTCTTGTCCACTTCCATTAGTGGTTGGAATGAATTCCGCACTGGCACAGTGGGCACGATCCTGTCTGGGATCACCTCAGCTCATCGTCCATTCAGGTGTACTCGGACGCTTCTGATGATAACCGATTTACCGGAGTTAGAGACTTGGCCTCTGGAAGGAGAGAAATTCGCATGGCCCCTACAGAGCCTCCTGCGATGGGATGCCGACCCCTGGTTGGACAGGCCAAGGGAGAAGTGCACGTGATGCAATAAGTAGCTTGATGCCCTAGCCGGGGCGTGTTTGATGGTCAGGGCCGACGAGCTGTTTGCAATAGTTTTGGTGGCCCCGTGGATGGGGGCGTTGACCTCGGCAACGTCGGACGCTTCTACATCCAACAGGTTTACGAAGGCCACCCCAAGGAAGTTGGGGAAGCCTACCACAGGAGGGAACCTCCCGAAGTGGACAGGGACGGCCAGGTACCCGTCCTAAACGTAGCTTTCGACTACCAGCAAGCCAAAAGTCACCTCCATTGTTATCATTTGAAAAGCAACCTGCATTTGCAAATTGAACAATTAGTATTTCAAGAAGGGGCCGTGGGGCCCTCTGATCTGGCAAGGAGATGAAGGGTGGTGTCTGTCCCACCAGGCGTGCCAGACTTGTGGATGAACTTTTTATTAATAGGTGTTTATTTGTTTATTTATCTGGTTGATTCGTTTATTAAGTGCGTAGGCATGCCCGTCACAAAGTGACAGTTTATTTAGACTTCAAAGAAGCCCTTGGTGCGCTCGATCTGACTTGATCAGGCGATTGTGTGATTCATGTCAGGATAGAAACCCGTCGTACCATGAAGGTCACGACGTTATTTACATCTCCCCGGAGGGGAGAACACCCTTGATTGATCGCCGAGAAAAGAGGGCCCTACGGCCTAAAGAGTTTTAGACTGTATGAGATTAAGAAAGCCTAGAATTGTACTGAAAGGTGTCGTGCTGATAGCATAAACAGTAAAAGGGTGTCAGTCACTCACGGACCATTTTGTATTTGGACAGACGTCCATTTTTAAAAAAATGCGATGAAAGCGGGAACAAACTCGTACAGATGTCTACTGAAGACACGGCAAGTTTAATGTTTAATTCGAGAGTGGGTCAGCTTAAAAGGATGTTGGCCTGAATAGGGCTGACCTATGGCCATGCCAGTGAATAATTCCCAGGGGTCCATAGTTGGCCGATAGGGTAGCATTGGTATTCCCTTTACGGGGTCCCAGGGGAGGGGAAGTCTCCAAACGTGTATGCCACGAGGCTACATTTTTTTATCCTATTAGTTTAGTTCCACTTCTGTGTGAATTTTATCACGTTTAATGCTTCTTCATCATTTCTTTGCTTGGGCAGTAGTGCGGGGATATTTGGGGTCGACGCCATGAGGCTTGGGGTAAAGAGAGGTCGATGCAGGCAGCGGTCCAAGGTCAACGCAAGTGGGTTCTGGCTATGAAGAAAGGTCGACACAGGGAGGCCGAGAGTCGACGCGGAGAGCAACTGGCTAAGGAGAAGGGTCAACACAAGGAGGCCTAGGGTCGACACAGAAGGCAACTAACTAGAGAGAGGTCGACGCAGGAAGGGTTCTGGGGAAGGTGAGGTTGATGCAGGCTTGGTTCGAGCCAAGCCAAGTGCAGCAACCACATGGGTCCAAGCATGCACAGAATGGAACTGAACCCAGGATTGACCCTCGATATGAGGCGGAGGTATGTCCTCACGCATAGGGACAGTTTCTGACCAGACGTAATCCGATCTTTCACACATCGCCATTTCATATACCGCAGAATCATGGCATGCAAGCACACATGGGAGGCGACGATGCGGTCATATGCCAAGGAACATGGCCTCTTTTATTCACGATATGCATGTGTGTGGCATTCTAGCTAGTCCCCTTCTTTGTTCATGCGATGAATGCTCATGTTCGTGTTTGTCAATGTAATGTGGCAGTGCTATGCCCAGTTCTCTCCATGTATTCCATAGTTCTTACAACCCGACTGGAGCGTCTTATTGTTATTTATTACATTTATTTGTTGCTTCCTTTTGTATTTTTAATATGCGTGTAGTTCTGGCAAAAATTTGACAGCATCTCTGTCGGACCCGAATCTAGGAGGGATAAAATGGGTACACGTCCACAAGGAGTGACGCTACCCAAAGTAAAAGGAAATCACCGGAGTGACAACAGCTCTAGAAAGACCCATGGAACAACAAACGGAAGGCATTTGTTCGCAGTTAAGACACCGAGCGGGGAGGTGAACTCCACCGAATCGAGAGGCAAAGGATGGCAAGCTGCCAGATCGAGAGTGCCCAGAGGGCCACCGGATCGGGCGGGGAGGAGGCTACCGGATCGGGCGGATATGAGAGGGACTGGATGAGGGGTAGGGTGGTTGGGCCACCGGATCGGTGGGGCTGGCAGGTCACCGTATCGAAGGGTGGAAGGTGCCACCAGATCAAGAGCGCGGCGGGGCCGCTAGATAAACGGGCTGAAATGGCCAGGCCACCGGATCAATCAGTAACAAGGAGATAGACTTAGCCACCGGATGGGCTGCGATGGCAAGCCGTCAGATTGAATGGCAGACGCTCCACCGGATCGGAGGGTGAAGGGTACCACCCGACAGCAAGGGGAAGGAATGCCACCAGATGGCGGACGCCACCAGATTATGAGGGTAAGGTGGTTTGCGCCACTGGATCACAGGGGCAGAATGGCCAAACCAGGGGTGGTGAGAGGGCCACTGGGTTGAGGACTGAGGTGGCAAGGGTTGTCGGGCCCAAATGGTGGCGAAGGATATTCAAGGGAGGTGGCAAGCCACCAGATCAAAGGAGATAGCGGGCTACCGGATGAGGAAGGTGACCGGCCACTGGACCGAGGGGATAGCGATGCCACCGGATCACATGCATGGTGGAGGATGCCACCGGACCTAGGGGGCCAAGCATGTCACCGGATGGGGGCTGGCCCAGATCATCGGTCAGCAGTCGTGCAAGCGCACCAGACCAAGGGCAGACCCACCCGATCAGGAAGGTAGGATGCCACCCGGTCAGGAGAAAAAAAGGCCACCAGATGGGGACCTTGGGAGGCCACTGGGTGAGGAGGTGAACTGAGTCACCGGATCAACGGTGGCAAAGAACCCTTTGATTCTACTAAGTGGAGTATGAGCAGGGAATGGGGAAGTCACCACGTTATCCTATGAGGAGAGGAGCAACTGGGGAGTGAAAGATGATGGTGTACCGAGGGCAAACAAGGGGACACCCAAACGATGTGAAAAGGGGTTTGAAGGATGGATGTGGTTGTCATGGGGATTGCTAAGGGATGAAAGGATGGCCTACCAACCATGGACTCAGGGCTACCAAAGGATCAGTGGGGGAGGACTCCACCGTATCAAGGAAGGCAACCAAGGAGCCACCGGTTGAGAGCCAGGCGCCCCCACCAGATCAAGTTCTGGACGGCCCAAAGGGGACGCGAGGGGTTTATTCTTGAGTGAGAAAAGCTTCCTAGTGATGTGGAGAGGGCATGGCCTCGATCCCAGGCCGGTAGGGCCTCGATCCCAGGCCGACAAGGCCCAGATGCTAAAGCCTACCCAATCACTACTTCAAAGGGGAGGGCAAAAGAAAGAGACATCTAGGGTAGGGGGTTTACGCGGACCAGCTTCACCCCCTCAAGCTGGTCCACATAAACCCCTTGACCCTTCCGGGGGTTTACGCGGACCAGCTTCATCCCCTCAAGCTAGTCTGCGTAAACCCCTTGACCCTTCAACTTCCCTTATAAAAACCCCTTAGGGGCTCAAGGGGCAAATACGAAGGATCAACCACTCAACATTCAACTCAGCATCCAACGACTCCAAGGCTTCGAGCGGGCTCCCCACAATGGGCTGAGGAGAATTGCGTGTGTGTGACTTGTCAATCGCTTTAGCACGCCGAGAGTATGTCCTTTGCACTTCCCTCACATGCTAACTAGTCGTAAACACACAAGCCCACGCGCGCCATATGTGAGATGCAATGATAAGGACGTGCATCCCCTCATGCCGGGACAGCCCCTCACGTGCCCGTCAGCCGCGACCATGCACATGTCACGATGTCTTGCTCCCTCCCAGTAATGAGGCCACGTCGACTGCTCAACTCGACCCGTGATCGACCCTCGCCCAGACACCGGATCGATGTTTCCCCTTAGTTGCCCAGCCAGCCACAAGCCCTCGTTCGGCACCGCGGCTATGGCCCACGCCATGGGAGGAACCTTCTGTAAAATACACATGTACTCATATATCATGCATTGACTCGGGGACCGATTAGCACGTCGAAATTGTCCCGAGGCATGCCCATGTTGTACCCGGGCCGCCACGGCCCGCCTGTAAAAATATATACATCTTAGTGTTACACCGCCAGTTGGACGTATGCTCTCGCATCCACGTTCGAGCCTCCAGTTACCCGCTGTGTCACCTAGCTTGAACCTCTAGCACCCTTTGCCCCTAGCCAACACTGCCCAATCTAAGATGAACCTACAGCTACAAAGTGCTCTCGGCTCTTCACCCCGGGCTTCAGGAACATACGGACTTCTCTTCGGCATGGAACGAAGCTCTTCGGATTCAATCTGATGTAAATAAACACTGACTACTTGCGGTCGATGGGGAAAGACATCCTGTACACGACTCCCCACAGTCTCCTGCGCACTCGTACCCATGGAACCGTTCTTCCCTCCACATGTCACTCATCCCCCGAGTCCACGTGCCGCGCCCTAGTGGCCCATCCCCAGTTAAACATTCGATTCCACGGGTGATTGTCGAGAAATCGATTGGCACGCCCGCACCCCAGCCACGTTTCTCGTTAACCTAGAAAACCTCCCATGTCACTTGGTCTCCCCTTGACTCTCCGTAAAAGGTGAGTGCATGGTGCCACTTTGAGACAGATACGGTCATGAGAGGGGGTGCCTGAGACCCATTAACTTCCGACATGTCTCCCGTAGCTATATCCTACCCCTCACTCCAGTCACCGCCGACACCGCCCCGGCGGACACCCCCTCTGGGGTGAAACAAAAAGGATGGCATGCCCGATGGGATGTCTCGCACCTTCCTTCTTTTTGGTGAAGTGAAAGTTCGTGCCAGTCCTGAAGTCCTGGTCCCCTTTTCCTGTCCTTGCAGGAGGGGTAGCAGAAGAGCACCTGTTCGCACTTCCCAGCAGCTTCCAATTCATCTCCCAGTGTGAAAGCACAAGCATTAGAAATTATACACAGCCAACAACATCTATTACACATGCATGGTTATACCTTTTCCTTAAACCCATTTGAAATTTTTTTGTTCTACTCACTTTTTATTTCCATCTCAGTTGCTCGAGGATGTTTACTCCGAATTTGTGAAAGATGTTCTCTACATGCCAAGTAACCAATGTACATTCAAGTGTGTGCAGCTGCTCATAGAAAGTAACAAGAAGTTAGAATAATACTTACTCTCTATAAGGAGCTAGCACATCACAATTGAATAAAACATAGCGGTGTGCCTGACATATGTCTTCCTTGTGAAGGTTAATATGAATCCCTACACCTAATGGACGGCCTACATCTAAGAAAATGGCCCATCCATCATCACCATTGTCATTGACATAGGCATCCTCATTCCGTCTAGGCCTATTAAACCACGTCTCCACATCATCAGACAAATATCTAGATGCAAAAGTAAGCATCTCTTTAGCTAAATATCCCTCAGCAATGCAACCCTCTGGCCATGCCCTATTGCGCACATATGACTTCAGCCGCGCTAAATATCTAGCAAATAACAAATCAAATTATCATCATCAAAAGGAGTGAAAGACTTAGAAGAGTCAAGAGTATGCTTCATACCTCTCAATGGGATACATCCATGCAGTATTGCTGGGACTTCAGTTGGGACTGAGACTCGGGACTCCTTGGGTGTGACGGTGATATCAACAGTCAAAACAGAGGCACCCTCAGCAACCTCTCTGCTTAGCTCATCGACATTTATGGAGTCAAGGCGCCTAACTAGGTCATGACTAACCTTAGGGGCCTCAGAAACAGGTGTAATAGATGTAGGAGAAGAGGGAAAGGGAGGTTTCCCTTTAGTGGGAGTTTGGGGATTCTCCTGAATTTCGGGAGTTTCAGTGGGGGTGGAGGTGGAACTCTTACCCGAGGTCACCTTTGGGGGTGTCGGGTATAACTGAATCATCCTTCTATTATGGGAGAAGGAACACTGATGGGACCGACCAAATGTAGCGAGGTCCACATCATAAATCCATGGTCGTCCTAAGATGACGCTTCCGGCCTTCATAGGCATTACGTCACATAAGATTTATCCTTGGTAGGACTGGAATTAGATGAGAATGACACATGTAGTGGTGACTGGGATAGAAGTGTCATCGACCCAAGCCACGTTGCATGGCCTTGGATGAGGGTGCGTAGGTAGACCTAAACGGGAGACAAAGTCTGAAGAGACTGCATGATACAGCTTCCGTTGTCAAGAATTACCTTGCAAGGATGAGAGTTCACCATGATGTAGGTTTGGAAGATAGAGGTTCGACGCCAATTATCCTCCTGGGGTGTTGAGATATAGCAAACTACACCCAATCTTTTCTGGCTAGAACTCTCGGTGATATCGGCCACTTGCATGTACTTGACATGCTTGCCATCAAATCTGGCATCCATTTTCTCAAATTGGGCGATGAGGTCAGGATCAGCCATATATCTCTCCTGATCCATGGGTGTTTGTAGAGTTGAAATGCACTCTAGACGGCCTAATGACTTCCTAAACTGACGTGGTATGTACGGATCTAGGCTTGAACCACTACGGATCCATTAAGACACGGACGTTACAATAGGCCTCCTCCTCCTTCTGTGTGTTCAGCTCTAGCTTACCAACATCCTTCCTATGCGAAAGACCCTTCCTATCATCTCCCGACTTTGAATTGCCATTTGATTTGAAATTTGAATTTGAATTTGGACTTGTCACTCTGTTTGAGCATACTCCCAGGGAGTCACTGCAACCACCTGAACGATGATTGGCAATGAATTTCCTCTGTTGAGAATCGACACCTTACTGAAGATTAACCTCTCCTGGTATGGAGACAATAGCCTACCCAGTGTCGACCCACGGGTCTATTTTCTCCAAATTAGAAGACAGAGCAGCAAAAGGGTTGCGCGCATGAATAGGCTACTTGGGAACTGCCTTCTCCCCTTGTGATGAAGTTTGTAGAATGGACTTCTGTTGTCGCTGATCATTCCAGACTGGTGTACTCTTTGGAATGCACTGAGCTTCTGGATGACCAAACGATAAACCAATTGAGCAAGATCTGGGTTTCCAGGGATAAGAGACAAATATCCTTCATTTCTTTCCCTCTAAATCCTTGAAGAAAACCTCATTAGGAGCTCTTTATCAACAGAAACCATGACACAAGCTCAAGTGAAAGCAAGACGCTGCCTTGAGGCTGTGAGCATGTCTAGGTAGAGAGGAGTACCAATGAGGCTACAAATGCGGCTGAAGAACTTTTTAGTCCATAAATGTAAAGGAACCCCATGCAGAGAGACCCACAGAGGAATGTTTTAAAGACTGTCTAATTCAAATGTTACCTCCGGAGACCATCTCCGGAGTATCATAGGATGACCTTTAATGGTCCAGAAGCCTTCCTGAATGTGCTGCAGGTCCTCTTCCAAGTCAAACTTGCAGAGGAAGAATCCATTGTCCAACATAAAAAGCTGGAACCCATTGGGACTCCACCAACTCTTAATGAAGGACTGTAGAGGAATAAAAGATGTTGATAAACCAACAACATAGCCCACAAGAGCCATCGACCATACCTCCTAGAGTTCAGCTGAATCATCTGCTTGGCAAACTGTAATGTCCGTTGAATCAAGGGAAGAAGGCTCCAGGAACTCCAGTTTGAGGTCTTGAGGAGGCTCATAAGCTTTGAATAGGCTAGTCCATGCCTACGGCCTGGAAGAAATCAGAGCTCTGGACCAGGACCTGGAACGCCCACGGGCACTCTGTGGTCTTCTCCCATCCGCATCTGAAGAGGGACGCAGTATACGCCTGGGAGGGCTATTGGATGGCAGAGGTGGAGCATTAGAGGAGCACGGTGAAGCACCTCCCTTCATGGATGAACCATGCTGCATAGAGGCCTTGGCAGGTGAAGAGTTGCCAGAGCTTCTCTCTCCTCTCGCTGTTCTCGAACCCATCTTTTTCTAAGAAGCACTCTGGGAATATCTGCAACCAGTGATTGTCATTGCAGTAGATCCTTCAAAAGTAGAAGCTATTAAGAGCTAGAGCCAACTGAACACCATATCTAAAGTTTGAAGTTTCATTAGCCTGGTTGGTTATTATAGGCGATTTATCAAATATTTCTCCGCCTCTATATAGATACCGATTCTTTCTACCTTATCATGTACAAAGAACGAGCAACCATGTATATATGGGTGCTTATTCTTGATATCATGGCACCCATTAGGGAGCCAATTTCACCCAGTTTTCAACGAGTACCGTGGTTATACCGTTTGGATCGTAGTATGTCCTTACATAAAAATTCTATCATTGAAATTCTATTCCACAAGGTCTACCTTACATTCCAACAAGTTCATTCCATTGGAATTCTATATTGGCTATAACTATAGTGGATGTCGAAAAAACATGACCCAATGCCTGCGCATATAGGGCCCAATCTGATCCTAGGAGGAGCACCCGAAAGTACTTGTGTCCATGGGAGCCATTATTGATCATGGTGTGGCATTATATCGAAGTACTCATCGTTCTAGATAAATGACATTCGACAATCTTGTACTTCACTTGACATGACATGACTTGTGTGACTCGGAAAGGGTAATACTTACTTGCTGGATAACATGATAGCCAAATTCTTGACATGACTTGATAAACATACGGGCTTGTTCGTCATGATACATATTGACATGAATTCTTGAAAGACTTGCTAGGTCACTCAGTTACGTCTTGTTATACTCTCTCTAGTGTCGTTTCATGCGAACATGCATAACTATACTTGCATTCATGTAACATGTAATTTACTTAAAGTCAGCTCGTACTTGAGATATAATTCCTACTGAGCATTCTCTCATCTAGTGTTTTCTCCTATTTTTCAGGTAATTTTGATGATGAGACTCGATTGAATGGGGATGGACATGAGTGAAGAGTTTAGAGCCATTCCAACCGTCAAAGTGCTATCTAGTCATGTCTTTTCTATTTCTTGAGTTAATCCATTGTACTTTGAGTCAAAGTTCTTTATTTAAAGAGATTGTAACAGAAGTTTCAAGGTAATGATGATTAAAGGATTAGGTTATCTTTACTTTTACGCACTTTGTCTATATGTCAAATACACTTACGCTCTGATTGACATGATGAATTATAACTCATCACGCACTCCGGGTTCCATCTGCGCTCGGGGCGTGATAGTTTTTGTGGTATCAGAGCCTTGAATATTCAAATCCTAGGAGAAATCCAAGTCCAATGATAGGTTTAAAAACTTTACCAGGTGAGTTTGGGTAGAACCAAGGGATAAGTTAACTTAGGAACTTAAACCTTTTGAATTATCACATATTAATAGAGCTATTTTAATTGTAGGATTATGACCGCAGAACGTGCCCAGTGGTGCGATATGCAAAGGATCGTGTAAGGTCTCACACAGACGCTACAACAAGTAGCACAAGGAGGAGCTCATCTTGGAGCAGGAAATCTCTACTAAACTTTCCGCAATATGAACCCTCCCAAATTCATAGGGTCGACAGACCCTGATGACGCCGAGCATTGGATTAGGGAAACGGAACACATATATCATGTTATGCAGTGCAGGGACCAACAGAAAGTGTTGTTGGCAATGTTCCAGCTAGAAAGAGATGCCCGATGCTGGTGGGAGTCAGTAGAAGCTACGGCAGAACAAGACCATGTTACATGGGTAGAATTCATGGAGTATTTAAGAAAACAAAAGGGAAGAAGGAGAAAACAAAAAAAAACTACAAGGGGGGGGGGGACCAGTTTGGTCGATCGACGCCCTTATTTCGGGTGACCGAAACCGATCAAACCGGTCCGGCAAAGGCTACGACCGAACTCGCTTCATAAGGGGTTTGACCCCTTTTTGCATTTTACTCGGCCGCATTCACTCTCAAACCCTTCCTTCACCCTCACACACCCCAAATCCTCCCTTCAAGCCCTAGCAACCCCTCCTTTCTCATCTCCACACAAGATCGGGATCGCTCATCGTCATTCATCACAAATGTTTGCGGGGCCATATGCAACCTTGATATTCTCTCTATCGATCCAAGCTTGTGGAGCATCACATTCCAAGACTTTTTATGTGCCATTTGGCTCATCTTCGCCCCAAAGAAGGAGGCGAGTTCCCCAAAGGGATTCCACTTTGGTCTCTATTCACATGGCACCTAGGAGAAGCTTATTTTTTCTAAACTTGTGAAAATCCACCCGAGGGGCATCCAGCTCCAGGAGAGGTGAGGATCCGATTCCTTAACCCCCGCAAGCACCCGCACCTGCGCCTACACCACCCGTGCTTACCCGGCCCATCATCAACCCACGATTGGTTGATTTTGCTGAATTAGATGAGATATTGCCAGATTTAAGTTTCACATTTAAGAGTCAAGATGGATGGGTCAATTTCATGACCCAATATCCTAGATTTTTTCCTAGACTAGTGCAGTAATTTTATGGAAATTTATTCATAAGAAATGAGTAATTGCACACGATTGTGAAAGGGGTTGAGCTAAGGATTAATCCAGACTTTTTTGAAAGAGTCCTAGGAGTTTTTGCTAGGGGCCACGGTATGGATAACACTCATGCTCTAGTTGAGGAAACTTTCATTCTTATGACATGCAGTCAGTATAACCATGGGGTCAGTAATTTGATTAAGTTAAATGCAAATTTCTTTACCTCTTCAACGGATCCTTCATCATATGTTTACCACGATTATCTATCCTAAGGGCGGTTGCAGAGATGAGGTAACAGAAGTACGTAAGTTCCTCTTTTTTCGTGTGTTGAATGGACTGTCGATAAACATGGGCTGCCTAATGACAGATTTGATTGCCTCATGCCAGACACAAAGAAGGTGATCCATGCCTTATGCTTTACAACTCACCGGAGTCTTTATTTATGCGGGGATCCGTTTGGCCGATGAAGTAAAAGTTTAGGTTAGGCCAGATGACATCTATAGCAAACACAAACTTTTCACCTCCATGTAATATAAGTTGAGTGCCGATGGAGAGTTATACAGGGATGTGCGAGGTTATGGTGATGAGTCAGATAATGAAGAAGAAGAAGAAGAGCCCCGCCAAGAGGAGGCTCAAGTGCCAGTCCCACCTCCAGTCCAGGTAGAGGACTAGCCTTTTCCATAGCATATGGAGTAGGGGATGCCACCACAGTTCTACCCCAGAGAATCATCTTCTCAAGGAGTTGATAGCCTTCTTGGGATTTTGAGGCTCTCGATAGTTGCCTCATACGAATGGAGACTAATATGGATACTTTTGGGGGGCAAATCTCAAACTTCTATTCCTGACTTCTACGGCCTGCTATTCCTGGCTTCTAAAGCCTGTCACTCTTGGCTTCTATAGCCTGCTATTCTTGGCTTCTATAGCCTGCTGTTCTGGCTCTTAAAGCCTGCTATTCCTGGCTTCTATAGCCTGATGTCTCTAGCACTCGTAGCCTACTATTCCTGTCTTCTATAGCCCGCTGTCCTGGCTTTTAAAGCCTGTTATTCCTGACTTCTATAGCCTGCTATTCCTGGCTTCTATAGCCTGTTGTTCTGGCTCTTAAAGCCTACTATTCCTAGCTTCTATAGCCTGCTGTCTCTGGCTCTTGTAGCATGCTATTCCTGGCTTCTATAGCCCGCTGTCCTGGCTTTTAAAGCCTGCTATTCCTGGCTTCTATAACCTGCTGTCTCTGACTCTCGTAGTCTGCTATTCCTGGCTTCTACAGCCTCCTATTCCTGGCTTCTATAGCCTGCTATCTCTGGCTCTCGTAGCCTGCTATTCCTGGCTTCTACGGCCTGCTATTCCTGGCTTCTAAAGCCTGTCACTCCTGACTTCTACAGCCTGCTATTCCTAGCTTCTACGGCCTGCTATTCCTGGCTTCTAAAGCCTATCACTCCTGGCTTCTACGGCCTGCTATTCCTGGCTTCTAAAGCCTGTCACTCCTTGCTTCTACATCCTGCTATTCCTGGCTTCTATAGCCTACTATTCTAGCTCTTAAAGCCTGCTATTCTTGACTTCTATAGCCCACTATCCTGGCTTTTAAAGCCAGCTATTCCTGACTTCTATAGCCCGCTGTCCTGGCTTTTAATGCCTGCTATTCCTGGCTTCTATAGCATGCTGTCTCTGGCTCTCGTAGCCTACTATTCCTGACTTCTATAGCCTGTTTTCTCTGGCTCTCGTAGCCTGCTATTCCTGGCTTCTACGACTTGCTACTCCTGGCTTCTAAAGCCTGTCACTCCTGGCTTCTATAGCCTACTATTCCTGGCTTCTATAGCATGTTGTTCTGGCTCTTAAAGCATGCTATTCCTGGCTTCTATAGCCTGCTGTCTCTGGCTCTCGTAGCCTGCTATTCCTGACTTCAATAGCCCGCTGTCCTAGCTTTTAAAGCCTGCTATTCCTGGCTTCTATAGCCTGTTGTCTCTAGCTCTCGTAGCCTGCTATTCCTAGCTTCTACGGCCTGCTATTCCTAGCTTCTAAAGCCTGTCACTCCTGGCTTCTATAGCCTACTATTCCTGGCTTCTATAGCCTGTTGTTCTGGCTCTTAAAGCATGCTGTCTTGGTTTCTATAGCCTGTTTCCCTAGCTCTCGTAGCCTGCTATTCCTAGCTTATATAGCCTGCTGTCTTTGGCTCTCGTAACCTGCTATTCCTGGCTTCTACAGCCTACTATTCTGGCTCTTAAAGCCTGTTGTCCTGGCTTCTATAGCCTGCTACCCCGGCTCTCATAGCCTGTCGTCCCTGGCTCTCGTAGCCTGCCATTCCTGACTTCTACAGTTTGTTATCCTGGCTCCTATAGCCTACTATCCTTGGCTCATAAAATTTTATGTTTCCAGACCTTGTGGTCTGCTGATCCTGGCTTTTATAGCTTGCTACGTGATCCTGCAAGGCATCCTTTAGCTCATTAAACAAGATGCAAATATGTTGCTCAAGAAACACCCACAAGCATACTTAGTAAACAAGTTGCAAATATGTTGCTCAATGAAATACACATACAAGCACACTTGGTTTGTTAACATTAAAACCCAAGTACCAAAATCAACTAGCGGATGGAACAATCTCCCCCTTTTTGATGATGACAAAATGATGTGTGTGAGAGTTTCAAAAGATATAGAGTGGAAACATTTCATTCAATGAACAGTGTGAACAGTTTTGCATTCATCTTAACCAAGCATTTCACTTAATATTATGAGCATGAAAGATAAGGCATTAAGCAATCAAACATATTCTCCCCCATTAAGCACATCTTCCCAATTAAGCACATAAATACATTCTCCCATTTTTTGTCATCAACAAAAGACGACTGACAATGGGGTTATTAGAAATGATATGAACATGTGAGGCCTAAAGATATGATACCAAATGTTGGGTCAGAGATATGTGCAAAATGAAGTGTTCAAAATGATGCAGTTCAAAGTATGCACTATGTGAATGCTAAAAATGTCAAATATGCATGTATGCACATCATGTGCTTCATCTTCCAATTGCGAAGTGTATGTATTATGCTCAACCTATTCTACCAATGCACATGAGATGCCAAAGTGAGCACAATTGCTATCTTGAAAATACTATCCATATGATGCATCAAGATGAACATGAGCACCCTTCCTATTTCTCCCATTTTTTATCAACAATAATAAGATCAATGGTGAATGTATGAATAGGCAAGTACACAAGCACAACTATCATGCACACAAATAGTACTAATAGAAACTCCCCCTAAATGGGACACTGGTTAATAAAGGAGCAAGTGATTCAAATTCAAAATGTAAGACATGAAGCATAATTAAGAGAGTTGTGCATTCATTACAAGAAGTACTGCATAAATCATGAGTGTAAACAAATTCATAGAATACATACATCATAACGATACCCAAAAGTGAAATGTGATGCAATGAATAATGAGCTTCAAAATATATGGATATTCATATTTTTTAGGAACACTAGAAGGTAATATCCTCTTCACACTTGCACTTTAGATCCTCGACTCTTGGTAGCTTTGCGCAATCCTATTTTTATTTCTTTTAATAGACTTCACCGTTCGGCGTGAGTTTCCTCGTATGTCTCAATGGAGATTCCCGGCTACTAAGATTCGTCACACATTTTAATTTGTCTTGTGAATTCTTGTTTCACCGGTCGCGTAAGTTTTCGCATTAGTCTCAATGGGGATTCCTGACTACTAGGATCGACATTCCACTTATTGATTATTGTGGGGCAGATAATTTTTTTCTCACAATTACTCTTTAATGTCTATGTAGAGATTTAAGTTCCTTTTACAGTGTTGGAAAGAATTTCTCAAATTCTTATCAATTAAAGTCATTAATTTTATTATGTGTAAAATGTGACGTAATATTTTACATGTATAAAATAAATTTGTCAAGATAAAGTTATGACTTCCCCTAAATGTATGCACGGTTAGAATCAAATCCTCCCCCTTAATGTATGACATGTCCAATCGGCCTTCCTTGTTGTTGAGGAGAGCCATAGTTTCCCAGGGGTGGAACCTGATGGTACTGAGGTGGTGGTTGTTGTTGCTGTTGGGGATGAAGCGGTTGAGACCTGTTGTTCTGGGGAAGATTGTTTTACGGTGGAGGACGATAAGGGTATGGACCCTACTAGAGGGGAAGCCTTGGCATTTGTGGAGGTCTTGGGTTGGCTGGCTGGTTGGGGCTGCTAACTGCACTCACTTGCTCATTTGTTACAACCCCTTCTGTCACTCCACCTTGGACCCCAATGCTTATCTTCCTAAACACCCGGGGCTTTGGCGACTGAAACATGTGCATGAGAGGGGAATCTTTTAACTGAGTTTGGATGTATCAGACTCTCTCATACAGCTCCTCCATTGCGGTGAGCTTATCCATGGCCAAAACATGTCTAAACTGTGGGGTGGCATTAGACACGATCATTTTGACTTGCTCTGGCTCTAAGAGGGTATCTCTTATCTTCTCTATCAGGGACCTCCACCTGTCAGTATATTAGATGAAGTCTTCATCCACCCTCATATTTTTGGCCACTAGGTCGGTAATAGAGAGAGAGGGATCGACCCTGTCCTGGTATTTCTACAGGAATTTCCTTTGCACTGCATCAAAGTTCTCAGCCTCACTCAGGTCTAAGGAGTAGAACCATTCTAATGTGGGGCCGTCCAATGATCTCCAAAAGAGATATGCCAGGGATCTCATATCGTTCTGTTAGAAAGAGGATTCATACATGAAATCCTTGAGGTGAATAAAGGGGTTGCCAATGCCATTGTACCTGCGGTACGTAGGCATTTCAAAGGGAGGGAGATGGAATACCGGAAGGACTGGCAAGGAGACCTCAGGAGCGGACTTTACGTCCACCATTTTCTTCAAATCTCAAAACTACTTGTGGCGACTCGGGATCCGAGTACTGGAAAGGAACTGACGCGACTCAAACCTCGGCCCACCTCCCACGAGCCCGAAGACTCGGAAGGGAAAAAAAGATGGTGTGAGGGTGTGTAAGAAGCTAAAGTAACTACAGAGATAACACAATATACAACTAAATAAATAATTAAACTGCTATAAGGTCCAGTACATCTCATGTCCAAAATAAAGTACAGTCAACTGAAAGAAAAGTACAAGTATACGGGACATACCCCGGCTCTGGTAACTGGCACTAACCTTGGCTACTGGAACCACGCTGAGCACCTGCCGCACCACCTGAAGTGCCGGCCTTGCCTGAAACATGGTGAAAATACGCAGGGGATGAGCCTCATTTCACAGGCACAGTAGGGATCCCTCGAACCCTACCTCGCAGGGAAAAATCCGATGTCACAGTAGTAAAACTAACTCTACGAAGCAGTAAAGCTACTCTAGCTAATAGAAGTACGGTAGAATCAACAAGCAGGAATAAATAAACAGGAAAACTATCTACTCTAACAGTACCGTACTACTGAACCTCGGTCTGTCAAAACTCGAGTACACACCTACCCGCAGACAGGAGCACCTCCCACTAGAAGAACGACCGGATGCGTCCCCTGACGTCTTACACCGCGTCACAAGTGTCTAGTCCCTTGAGTTCGAGGCAGAATGAGCAAGTGAACATCGTAATTGGAATGGAGCCACGGGTGCTCAAAAGGACCCAGATGTGGGGCGTCAAAGGACTCCCGGGTTGGTACGGGAAGTTAGAAGTGAAAGCTAATGAACCATGGGCGGACGTTAACATGTTCACACAATCCCAAAATCTTCTCACCTCCTAATCAGTTTTCAAGTGCAATTTAAAACTGCTCACCTTGATCAACCCTCCTCAAGTGCCATGTCAAGAGACCTATGTCTCTTCAAGAGCTCAGTAAGGGCAGGAGTGCCCTTTGGTCCTCCTTAACCCACCTCAGCCAAAGTTAGTCCCTTCTTCCTCTCCTGGCGATTCTGGAGACGATTCCACCTCCCTCTCATACATCTTCGGGTCTCTAGCTCCCTTGCAGCTCATCTGTCTGAAACCTTTGGAGCGAGATGATCTGAAAGAAGCTTTGGTGAATGTCACCCTTCGTAACTGCATCATTCCCCCTTCCCAAAGGCCGTCTTAGCCGGAAGAAGGGGCTAATTCTCAAAGTCCTCTTGCGGAGTATGGCATTCTCCAACATCTAGACAGGACCCCTGCTAAGGTTTCCATCTTTGAGCTCCTTAGGACGTCTTCGTCACATCAGGCCACTTTGCTCCAATTCCTCCAGAAAATCATGGTCAACGAAGACCTGCCAGCAAGTGGTGTAACCGAGGCCATCATGGCCCTTACATGTGGACCATCCATCTCATTCTCTGATAAGGACCTCGCTTTGCTAGAAAGCAGGTCCCTTCCATTGTGCCTCACAGTCTCTCTCAACGGAGTCAAGGTTGACTCTACCCTCACTGACACGGGAGCTTCAATTAACACGTGTCCCATGAAGACCATCCAGAAAATTGGCCTCTAGGAAGAGAACTTAGAAGAGGTGTGCACCACAATCTTAGCTTATGACAACTCAAAGAGGTGTGCAAAAGGAAAGGTAACCCTACAACTCGGCTTAGGTCCAATGGTCATGACATCCGATTTCTTTGTCCTTGATGTCGACCCTGCATATAAGGCCATCTTAGGACGGCCATGGATTGAGCAAACCCTCAGAATCCCATCAACAGCCCATTAATACTTCAAATTTCCTTACAATGGTAGGGTGATCAAAATCAAGAGTATCCCATTGACTCTCAATGCTATCACTTCCGAGCAGATCCCCTTCATGACCATTCCAAATAAGGGCAAGAAACCTGTCCTCTCCATAGAGGGTGCCGTAGGGCCCTCTGCCTTAAGTCCACCCGATTCCTCCTTCCTTCCTCGGCCAATTGCGCATTCCAATATTCCCCCTGGTAAAGGATGGGAAATCATGGCCAGGATGGGCTTCACCATAGGTAAGGGTTTAGGTCAGCTCGAACAAGGGCCCACGGATAGAAGAAAGCTTAAAGTTGCTAAAGGTCGTGCCGGTTTGGGTTACTCTCCAGAAGAGCCGTCTAAGGCTACTCAAGGTAAGGGTTTGGTTTACAGTCGCTTTGTTATAGGACCAGTTCAGCCAAGAACTCGGCCGGAGCCGAGAGAAAAGTTTGAAATTTCTCAAAGAAAGGAGCATGGGATTATGGAGTAGTGTTTTGCTTACAGTTAAATAGCTCTGGGAATCTTCTATGCATTGCTTCTTCCATTTCCCACGTAGCTTCTTACTCTAGGCATTTATTCCACTGCAGCTTTACCATGGGAATGGTCTTGTTTCTGAGCTAACGTACCTCATGATCAAGTATTTTATGTGGCTTTTGCTTGCATGTCAGGTCCTTCTGTATTACAAAATCGTCATGACTTATAACATGATATGGGTCATGAATGTACCTTTTTAGCATTGAGACGTGGAACACGTCATGGACTCCAGACATTTGAGGTGGCAAAGCTATCTGATAGGTGACTTCGCCAACCCTTTCTAGAATTTCAAAACGGTTGATAAATGATGGAGTGAGCTTGCCCTTGATGCCGAATCTTCTAATTCTATGACCTGGAGAAACTTTGGGAAACACATGGTCTCCAATTTGAAATTCTAGGTCTCCTCTTCTGATGTCAGCTTATGCCTTCTGTCATGACTGTGCCATCTAGAGTCTTTCTTTGATAAGTTGTACCTTTTCTATTGTAGTCTTGACAAGTTCTGGGCCTCAAAGTTGTTTCTCCCCAACTTCGTTCTAGCAAATTGGTGAACGACAACTCCTTCCATACAATGGCTTGAACGGTGCCATTTGAATGCTAGCTTGGTAGCTGTTTTTATAGGCAAACTCGAATAGAGGCAAATGGTCATGCCAACTTCCACCAAAGTCTATAGCACAAGCCCTGAGTATATCTTCCACCACTTGATTTGTTCTTTCTGTCTGGCCGTCTGTTTGTGGATGAAATACTGTGCTAAAATTTAGTCTTGTGCCTAAGGAGTGTTGTAGACCTTTCCATAAGTGTGATGTGAAGCGTAAGTCTCGGTCAGATATTATCGTGTTAGGAACTTCGTGTAGTCTAACAATCTCCTTGATGTATAATGCTGCAAATACATCCATTGTCCATCAACTTTTAATGGGCAAAAAATGTGCAGACTTAGTCAATTGATCAATTATCACCCATATTCCATCATGTCTACCTCTTGCCTTTGGCAAATCCATCATGAAATTCATCCCTATACTTTCCCATTTTCACTCGGGAATATCCAAGGGATGTAGTTTACCAGCGGGCTTTAAATGCTCTACTTTTACTTGCTGACAAGTGAGACAGCGGGATACAAAATCTGCTACTTCTCTTTTCATGTTGGGCCACCAGAAGCTTCTTTTTAAGTCTTGGTACATCTTGGTAGCACCAGGATGAATAGCATACCTTGACTTATGAGCTTCTTCCATGATCAATTTCTTAGTGTCGACATGATTCGGCACACAGATTCGATCCTTAAATAATAGTCTTCCATCTGTGAAAATGGAGAATTCTAGTCTTTGATCAATATTAACCTTGACCTCCTTTAGTGTGGGGTCATTTTCCTGTAAGTTGACTAGATCCTTGATCATTGTAGGTTGTAACCTCATATTTGTAATTATACATTCTTCCTCTTCTTTATCGATATTTAGATTTAAACAAGTAAAATCCTGGATAAGACATATCATACCTTTCCTGAGGCTTGCTAAAGTTTCCATTGGCCTTCTGCTAAGAGCGTCACCTATAGCATTTACTTTGTCTGGATGATATTGGATAGTAAAATCAAAGTCTTTGAGATACTCCAACCATCTGCATTGTCTCATATTTAATTCCTTTTAGTTGAAGAGGTATTTCAGACTTTTGTGATCTGAAAAGATTGTGAATTTCTCCCCATATTTCAAACTTTTGTGTCCATGTGGTTTTGATGATAGCAACACTATAAGTTATACATTTGGTTTGCATTTTTCAAATTGTTACATCTTCATGTTTTACAGAACCTCATAAGGTCGATGTTGCATTAATATGGCTTGATGGTGTGTGTTAGAAACCTGCAAGAACAGGCCTTGAGGAAATGTCAAAAGTCAAAGTCAAAGTCATGAAGATTAAGTCAAAGTCAACTATGTAAGGGTCAAAGGTTAAGTCAAGTCATGAATGAATCAGTGAAGCTGTAAAAGGCAGGTTGACAAATCTGACTGAGCAGACTCAAGGCCGATGCACCTCTGGCCAACTCAGACCAAGGTCGATGCACATCCAAGACTAGTGCATGCCAAGGTCTGAGCGCATTATTGTTCAAGCATTTAGAAGGTCAGTGCACATTACTTTTCATGCATTTAGAAGGTCAGTGTATGTTACTGTTCATGCATATAGAAGGCCTATGCACATTACTATTCATGCATACTCAAGGTCGGAGCACATTAGCCTTGATCATACTAAGGTCGACGCTTGTCTTCTATAGTGCACATAGAGGATCGGAGCATGTTACTATTCATGCATGTGCAAGGTCAGAGCACATCCACCTTGATCTCACTAAGGTCGACTCTAGTTATTGTTCATGCACATCCAAGTCTAGCACAGACCAAGGTCGATGCTCATCCAAGGTCGATGCATGTTACTGTAGTAGTGATTATTAAGGTTGAAGCATATTTTGCTTCTTTTATTTTAAGGTCGATGTACATTCTGCTTGTGTATCCTAAAGTTGAAGCACATCTTGCTTCTGGCACACCAAGGTCGATGCACATTTTTAGGTCTAAGTCCATTCAAGTCTGTGCATGTCCAAGGTCGGTGCATGTTGCATATTAGAAGGTCTTTACACATAGCAAGGTCAAGTCGGTGCATGTTTATAGCATTGCATAAACCAATCGGAGCACATTTTCAAAGGCTGCATGATCAAATCAGAGCGCATTAGGCAAGTCAGAGTATATGCATTCGAAGTCGGAGCACATGCATAATCTCTTAGCTACATAGGTCAGAGCATATGCATTAAGTCTCTTTCATCATGTCGGAGCACATTTGCTAGACAACATGAAGGTCTGTGCACATATGACCCCAAGGTCAGTGCACATTTTGCTTCAACGCACCAAGCCTGAGCACATGAGACTTCAAGGTCGGTGCAGTTCTGGTTTTCAAAGGCACAAGGTCGATGCAGGTAGCCTGAGCACATGAGACTTCAAGGTCGGTGCAGTTTTGGTTTCAAAGGCACAAGGTCAATGCAGGTTTTGAAGTCTGTGCACATATGGTCACAAGGTAGGTGCAGGTTTCTGGTTTCAAAGCAGTAAGGTCGATGCACATAAGGACCTAAGGTCGGTGCAACATACAAGGTCTGTGCAACTTTGTAAACTAGGTTTGTGCACATATAACCCCAAGGTCGGTGCATGTTGTTATTCAATGCACAAGGTCTGTGCACATTTGGTTCAACGGTCGGTACACTTCATGCCACTACAAGAAAAGGTCTGTGTACATGAAAACTCAAAGGTCCGCGCAATTGTTTAAAGGTCTGAGCATATTACTGTGTGAGGTCGGTGCAGCTGAACAGTCTATGAATCAAACTCAAGCCAGAAAGGTCAAAGCATGTGCCTATAAGGACAGTGGCAAAGGGTTTGATGAATTGCCTGACTGAACACTCAAGTGACAACATAAAATCTCAAGGCTCGGGAGCTCGAACCAGGTGATGCCATGTGATCCCAAGTCAGCCAATGATGGGCACGTGCTTCTCAAGAATGGCAGGTAAGTGGCACGTGAGCCCAGGGAGCATATGTTGAGCACGTGACCACCTTAAAAAAGGGTGTTAGAAGAACTTCTCCAAAACAACTCAGATGCAACCTGTGAGCATCCCACCAGGGACTTCATTTTGGCGTGAAACTTTAGGCCACCTGAGACTTCACTTTGGCGCGAAACTAATGGCCACCTGGGACTTCACTTTGGCGCGAAATCAAATGAACACGTGGCAGATTATCTGAGGGCTATTCTTGGGGGGAATATTCTTCTCCACGTGGATGTTTCTTGCCAAGACCTACTTCACTTTGGCGCGAAATCAAATGAACACATGGCAGATTATCTAAGGGTAAATCTTGGGGGGAATATTCTTCTCCACATGGATGTTTCTTGCCAAGACCTTTAAGTACGATGCCCTGTCGTGAGGTGATCTTCGGATCTAAGTTCTCCACCTCGTACTGGGAGCTAATTTACCTAAATGAATATTGTATCGTGATTCACTTGACTGCATGATTAAATCCTATTTTCTCCAATAAAAGGATTTTCAGATCATTCTTTTTATAAATTATTTGGCCCCAAGATCTCTCTATTTTTGGCGATTAATCAAGGGTTGTCTTTCTTTCATAAGGACATAATTAACGTTGTAGCCTTTAGGGTATGATGGGTCTTGGGTCCCGACGTGATCATCCTCCTTCGTCTGATCAGTCAGATGATGCGCACAATAAACTCATCACTTCTGTGACTGGCACACCCACGTAATAAGTAAACAAAACAAATAAACCTAACCATCCCATCCCAACAAAATTTAAGTAAAAAAAATAAATCCATCTCCCACAAGTCTGGCACGCCCGGTGGGACGCAACCTCCTTTCATCTTTTTGCCAAATAGAGGGCCCTAGGGCCTTCATCCAAGTGCTAATTGTTCTATTCGTCTTGTTGTTCTCCTTGTAGGTTGAAGTAATGGCGACCGAACTATCTGGACTTATTTTTGCCTCCTAGGTGGTGGCTGACCATGCTGTGAACGGCTATCTCACCGCACCTACTACCTTCGACAACTTTCCCCCAGTTGTTGGTTTCCCCAACTTTCTAGGAGTTGTGTTTGTGAGTCTCCAGGACACAGAAGGCCCGAAACCTGTGGAGCTGATGAAGAACAAAGCTGTGGCCCGCCAAAGTGTGGGTCGGATCAAGAAGATCTTGCTAAAAAGTCCTGTGATCGTGAGCTACCACGTTCACCACATTACTTGCCCGACTGGGGCAGCCAATAAGAAGCTTGCTGGGGTAATAAGAAGAATTTTAGAAGAAGAAGAGTCTCTGCTGCCCCTGTGGGCCATCTTTTGACATCCGGAAGTCCGTAATGATCGGGGGCATCTAGGTCTACTTGAATGGCCACGACGCTGAAGTTCTGCTAGATCGGGTCATCCCAACCGTGCCCATTCACAATGCCTTCCAAGTGCTAGCAAGCTGGAGGGAGAACTTTGATGATAACAAACAAGGTAGGCTAGCTCCAAAACTATCGAAGTTCAAATGAATCTGGGTTCCGAAGAGGACCCGGGGCCTCGTACTGGCCTCGCAAAGCTCCAACAACTCTGTTGATGTCCCCGGGAGAGGGGGCAAGAGAATTATGCATGAAGAGGAAGTCATGGTTGCAGCCTCTTTACCTACTGCCAGGGCCTGTGCAAGGTAGGCTCATATCTATAAATACTTAAGAAGCTTCAATCAAGCTGCCAGGCCAATACGGCTTTCATATACGCCGTCTGCTCGGGATTGGATGTTGCCTCCCGCCATTTCTCCAGAGCGCAATCGGGAAGATATGACAAAGATGGTTTGGGAGTGTTTTCATGGCCTTGGGAACCCCTCCCTGGGCCAGCAAAGATTGTTGTGTGTCATCAGGGCCGAAGAAGAAGAAGAAGGTGAAGCATCACCTATGGGTGCAGATGGAGAAGAGAAGCGAGCTGGGATCAAAAGCTTTGAAATGCCCCCGCAACATAAAAGAATTAGCCCATGGCATCTACCCGAGCCCGCTGGAAGTCGGGGAGACCTAAATAGGCTGCCAAGACCTGGATCCAGGAGATCTGAGTTCTCATAAGACCCTGTTCAAAACATCAGACATAAAAGAAAACAATTTTTGTCAAAAGGAGGTTTTCATTCAATGGACGACCTACACTAAGTCGTTATCTAATAAATTAACGCCCCAAGTCAGGGTGTTGTTTCAGACAATTCAGGGAATTTTTGAATTATCTTAATCAACGGGTGTTGTTCCTCTAGCTGTTCTGAATTGTCAACTTAATTGACGACCAAACATGGGTCATTATTACTTTAATTAACGCCCCTCCACAGGGCGTTGTTCCTCAGGGTTACAGTAATTTCACAGAAATAATTGAATTAACGACATGCCTCATGTCGTCTGTTTGGTAATTCACGCCCCTATGGGGGGCGTTGTTTCAGCATTTCGGGTGTTCATGTCATCTGTTTCTTAATTCACGCCCCTATGGGGGGCGTTGTTTCAAAATGTTGGGTGTGTTTTCAGAATGAATGTTGAATTGACGACTGTCCACTTGTCGTCAGATGTTTAATTCACGCCCCCTTGGGGGACGTTATTTCTAAATTTATGGGACCTTTTTTACATTTTTTTAATTTTTTATTTTAATTGACGCCCTATCTGGGAGTCGTTAGTTGTTTAAATCACACCCCTTTAGGGGGCGTCGATTCTCTGTGTCACAGATTTTTGCAGAGCCCCAACCCGTGGGCTATGGAAATCCATATGGAAAATTTACAAAAAAGAAAATGTTTCAAAAAAAATAATAATAATGCAGAAAGAGGCATTTTGGGGACCTACCTTACTCCGTGGGCGGGGGGGATACCCCCACCCCGCATTGGCTGCCGGAGGGGGGGGGCTTCTTCACCGTCGTCGACCTCTTCGTCATCGTCTTCTTCTTCTCCCTCTCCGTCGCCTTCTTCCTCTCCTCTGGCTTCTCCGCCACTGTCGCCTTCTTCTTCTCCTCCGGCTTCTCTGGCTCTATCGCCTTCCTCTTCTTCTCCGGCTCCGCCGGATGGCCCTTAGTCGACGGGCGCCGCCGTCGTGGGGACCTCTTCCTCGGCCACGGTGAGGAGTTCATCCACGTCCACCCTTTCGTCACCGGCGAGGTCTATGACCTCCGGGCCGGTGACACGCTGTCGCTTATGGGGCCCCGCCATCGGAGAGGGCGACGTTGAGGTTGAAGGAACGGTTAGGGTTTCGGTTGGGGGTTTTGCGATAGAACGAAGGTAGAGGAAGGAAGGAAGGTAACAGAATGAAATGAACTGAATGAAGGGGAGGGAAAGACAAGGCTTTTGTTCGTGAATTTTGAAAATGAATAGCGCCCTTGAGAGTGGCGTGATTTCGTTGAATGACGCCCTTTTGCCAAGGCATCACTTTAATATTAGACGACATTAAGAGGGGCGTCATTCGTAGAGGCGTTTGGGAATTTGAACCGATTGTCAGGCATTAATGGGGGGTTGATTGATCCGACGCTGCTAATGATGATTTGAATTTAATTGACGGCAGTAAGAGGGGCGTCAAATGTGAAAATACAGACCCACAGATCGGTGCCACACCATTTGTCTTCCTACTCGCAGGTAGGGTACAGTTATAAGAGTGATCATTTTTGAAGAGAAACCAAGCAGAAAAATGACACCCAGATAGAGTATGACAAGGAGACTCTATAGAAGAAGAAAACTCCTATCTGGATCGGAATGGACGGAGCCTGTTTCCTCTTTGTCGTTCTCCTAGGTCTTCACCGAGACTGCAAGGGGAACGGTAGGTGCACTCCTCAGCTCTCACTCCAGTGGATGAAGCTGTAGAGGAGGGTTGTCTCCTTTGCCTTTTGAGCTCCTCAATTGGAGGAACAAGATCTTCTATCTTTCACTTTCTCCGGCAACACAAGGAAGGAAGTTTTTTGCTCAGCAAGCTTAGTTGTTCTTGTCTCCTTGATCTCCCACGTTCTGTATTTCCTTACACACTATGCTTGAGCTGGAGCTTCTTATATATATAAAAAATATATGACCAGCAAGCCAATGCATCTCTTACGTTGTCCACTGTGAAGACCAGAACCAGAATGTCACGTCCATATAATTTGGTTTGCCTTCTTGTCAAGGTTGACCTCTACCTACCGGCCAACTGGTATGTGGGTAGGTAGGCAACAATATCTGCCATGTTTTCAGCAAAGCAGAGCATGTTTCTGCCAGACATTTATTCCCCTGACAAGAGAGTCCTTCTGGCGGCCCTTTTAAGTGAAAGCGGATCCTTCAAGACGGGTTACAGATCTTGGAGAGTAGGTGCTTCTGGTTCCTGATCCATTCTCGGCGAATATGAATGTGTCGACACTTTACTCACAGGGTGTCGACACATCGCATGAACTAGCATCGACTTCATCAAGCTAGCATCGACATTATGCACGTACTGGCACTGACCTTGCTGTAGATGTGCACCGACCTAGTCTTGCGCTGGCTTTGAATGTGCACCGACCCTACTTGCAGATGTGCACCGACCTTGCTTGCAAGTGGTCAAAGCTAGCATCGACCTTCTTGCACCGCAATAGTAATATGCACTGACCTTGGAGACGCTGGCCACTCACGTGCAGCTTGCGCTGAAGTGTCGAGTCTTGGGCTTGACGTGTCGGGACATATGCACCAGAAGAAGGTAGATCTTGATTCTTGGAACTGAGGTGTTGACATTTTTCACTCAGGGTGTCGACACTTCATGGATCCAGAGCCCACATAGAGACAGCTTCGATTAGGATTTCTTCTTGGGGTGTCGACACGTTGTGGGGAGGTGTCGACACTCTTTGAGTGTTTGAGTTCTGTAATTGGTTAAGCCAAACTTGTCAGATATTTGTCAAGGGTCTAATAATGATTTATGGTTTGTTATCATGAAAAGTAGGGGACACAACATTCTCTCCCTTTTTGATGATGACAACCATGAATCATTATCTCCACGCATTCATATATCATTAAACATTTGGGTAGAGGAAACATCATACAAAAGAGTTTTTGCTGTTCAAGAAAAAGACATTTGATTCAAATTAAACACAGTATCATCCAGATATCATACAGATCACACAAGGATGTGTATACAAACATTCACAAAAATAAAAAACTATCTTTATGCCTTGTCATCCCCCTACAACCCCTAAGCCAACGGACTTGTAGAAGCCTTCAATAAAATGCTATGCACCCTACTGGCGAAGACTTTCAAATCTAATAAAAGAGATTGGGAAGAAAAAATGTACGAGGCACTTTGGGCTTATCGTACGGTCTATAAAACCCTAATTGGCTGCTCACCATTCTCCCTTGTATATGGGTCAGAGGTTGTGGTGCCAATTGAACTGGAAGTCCCTTCACTTCGAATCACAATTCAGTATGGGTTGGCTAGCATCGAACAAACCAATGTAGAAAGAAGACTGGAAGAGCTCGCTAAGCTCAAAGGAAAGCGTCTTCGAGCGCAACAAAATATCCAACTCTACCCGGCTCACATGGCCCGTGATTTCGACAAGCTTGTCATAGGACGAGAATTGAAGAAAGGTGACCTGGTAATGGTCAAAAGAAGAGACGTAATGGCCTCCAACCCCAAGGGAAAGTTGGTTGAAAACTAGGTCAGACCGTATATCGTCCGCCGAGTGTATGAAGGGGGTGCCTACATTCTTGTAGATCACAAGGGAGTCGTCCAGTTCTCTCCCCTTAATGGAAAATAAATGAAGCTGTACCACACAGCTCTACCGGCATTCCTAGAATGACCGAAATCCATCTTGGCCTAGTGGCACTCCGTCCTGACCGAGCTCTAAAAAAATGACAATATTGCCATTATGGACCTTACGTCCGAATCGGTGAAAATTCCTCTTTTGCGTTAGCATTACCTTCTTGCTAACGAGCAAATCCTTTCTCAGCAAAAGACTTCGCATCCCAGCCGACTTTTCTACAATATTGTCATTACAAACCTTACGTCCGAATCGACGAAAATTCCTCCTTTGCGTTAGCATTACCTTCTTGCTAACGAGCAAATCCTTTCTCGGCAAAAGACTTTGTGTCTCAGCCGACTTTCCTACAATATTACCATTGCGGACCTTACGTCCGAATCGGCGAAAATTCTTCCTTTGCGTTAGCGTTACCTTCTTGCTAACGAACAAACCCTTTCTTGGTAAAAGACTTCATGTCCCAGCCGACTTTCTTACAATATTTTCATTACGGATCTTACGTCCGAATCGGCAAAAATTCCTTCCCTTGCGTTAGCATTACCTTCTTGCTAATGAACAAACCCTTTCTCGACAAAAGACTTCGTGTCCCAGCTGACTTTCTTACAATAACGTCATTACAGACCTTATGTCTGAATCAACGAAAATTACTTCCCTTGCGTTAGCATTACCTTCTTGCTAACGAACAAACCCTTTCTCGGCACAAGACTTCGTGTCCCAGTCGGCTTTCATACAATATCGCCATTATGGACCTTACGTCCGTATCGACAGAAATTCTTCCTTTGCTCTGGCATTGCCCCCTTGTCAGCGAATCAACCCCTTTTATTGGCGAAAGGTCTCATACCCAAGCCAATAGTCATCTGCCACCACCAAAGGTCGAGCGTCACATTTCGACCTATCACCATTTTCCCGCCATTTATGTTCAAAAAAAAAGAGTAGAAAAATGGGGCTTAAAATAGAGGTGCCTCGCCAGACTTGCTCCTACACTAGGGCAAGCCCAGTCCGCCTAAACCCATGGTTTAGGCGAACCAGCCTGACCCCCCAAGCTGGTCTACCTAAACCCCTCCAAAATAAAAAAAGATTTTTTTTAATAAAAAAAAAACCTCCGTGAGGGGTTTAGGCGGACCAGACCAACCCTTTGGGCTAGTCTGCCTAAACCCTCCCTCCCCCACTCTGTAAACAAAAAAAAATACTTTCCCAAGGGTTTACCCGGACCAAGTCTCACCCTCAACTTGGTCCGCCTAAACCCCCCCTGACCCTTCATCTTTCGCTATAAAATCCCCCCCTTTGGGAAGCACAAATCATCAAGCATCAAGCAGAACCAGAAGATGCAAGGAGCTCACCCCCCGGACTACAAAGGCGCGCGAAGGAGTTTTATGTGTGTTTGCTAGGCTCACGCCGAGGGCATGCTGCATGATCATCCATCACACGACGTTTAGCCCAAACACCAACCTCCTAAAAGGTGGCCCCCTGTTTCGATGAACGTATGTCATCTTGATAATTATACATGACCCCTGATGTCACTGGGTGAAAGCACTCTACCCGAGTCCTATCTTGATATTCGTGCATGACCTTGATGACGCTTGGTGAAAGTACTCTACCTGAGCCCTATCTCGATATTCGTGCATGACCCCAGATGTTGCTTGGCGAAAGCACCCTATTTGGCCCTATGTTGGTGTCCGTGCATGACACAGACATTGCTTGATGAGAGCACCCTGTCCAATCTCTATTTTAATGACTATGCACCGTCATCGAAGTGCCCTATTTGGCTCCCCGCCTCGATGATCGTATGCCACCTTGGTGTCACCTCGATAAGTGTGACCTCAGGTCTGTTACCCGGACGATGGGCATACCTCGCAAGTCTCAGCGTAAGATGAAGTGTCAGGCCCCTGTCTCTGTTAACGGGCCCCAAGCACGACCATCGAGGTCTCATAGGGACCATCCCCTTCAGTCACAATGGTGCCTTCGGCACCCGACTGCCAGCTCCTCCAATCACATCAGGGCCTGCGGCGCCTGACCACTCAACAACCTCAGTTACAACGGTGCCCTCGGCACCCAATTGCTAGCTACTCCAGTCACGTCGGGGCCCGCGATGCCCGATCACTCAACAATCTCAGTCACAATGGTGGCCATTGCACCCGACTGCCAACTACTCCAGTCACGTCAAAGCCCATGGCACCCGATTGTTTAGCTCCTTCAGTCACAACAGTGCCTCTGGCACCTGACTACCAGCTCCTCCAATCACATCAGGGCCCGCGGCACCCAATCGCTCAGCTCCTCCAGTCACAACGATGCCTCCGGCACCTGACTGCCAGCTACTCCAATCACGTTGGGTCCTGCGGCACCCGATCGCTTAGCTCCTTCAGTCATAACGGTGCCCTTGGCACCCGCTGCTAGCTCCTCCAATCATGTCGGGGCCCGCGGCACCTGATTGCTCAGCTCCTTCAGTCACAATGGTGCCCTCGGCACCCGACTGCCAGCTCCTCTAGTCACATTGGATGGGTATTGCTCATGTCGTGATTCATGAATGTGCTTCATGTATATAGCTCTTGGGTTGACTGCCCTTAATAGGCCATCTGCCTCCATCTGTCAGCATAGGTGGCAAAGTCTTCATCCACCTTCATCTTTTTAGCCACTAGATCAGTGAAAGAATAATCCGGGCCCACCCGGTCTTGGAATCTCTGTATAAAGCTTTCTTTAACCACTTTAAAACTCTCCGCCTCCTCCAATGGCAGAGTATAGAACTATTCTAGAGCTATCCCATCCAATGAGCGGTGAAAAAGATATGCCATAAGGTGGTCGTCGTATTGGAGATGTGCTGACTCGTATAAGAACTCCCTTATATGAATAAAGGGGTTGCCATTCCCATCGTATTTTCGGTACGTGGGGAGCTCAGACTGTGGAGGGAAATGGATATCATGGAAGTTGGGGACAGGAATATCAGCAAGGGATTGTGGGCCGACCCGCTTCTGGAGAAGGTCAATCTGTTGCTGCATGGCTGCCCACTTATCGAGAAGTTTCCGCTTCCGGGAAAGAGGTAGTAGAACTGGAGGAACAGAGCTAGTATATGGAGTCGATGGATAAACAGATGGAGGTGGAAGGCTGTAGGAAGGATAATGGGCCAAGGATGGGCCCATATCTGCATGAGCTAACTAGGCCGCCCCTGATTGAAGACGTACAAAATCGGCTGGGGCCACAAGGGCCTGTGACGCTAGAGGGGTAGTTCCATAAGGATCTGCATAAGAGGATGAGGGGAGCTGGGTCTTCCCCTTATCTGGAATCTGATGGGCCGAGCTGGAAGCTTGGCCCACGTCCAAACTGGGGAATCGAAGAGTCCGAGGATGGACGGGAGTGAGGTCTATGGGCACCGCAGAAGCGGCCCCTAACCCACTAACTAAAGATGGAGAAGTGGCGGCAGCAGACACGCCGTGGGGAGAAACTGAAGATGGGGCATCCCACCCTTGCAAAGCCTGACGGAGGATGTGAAGTTGGGTTGGATCTAACTGGGCCATCATATGAAGAATATGATTGGCCAAGTTATGAGTGGAGGAATCAGAAGGGAAGGGTTGCGTACCCTCGACAACAATAGATGGGAGAGGAGGGACGGATCCCTCTCTCCCCTACACAGACAGGACCCTAGACGGTTCCTCCAAGAGCCCCTGAGGAAGGGAGTCCTCATGGGAATGAGAGAAGTTGTAGGAAGACATGATAGGTGAGGAATCGAATAGAGAATTGAAGTAGGAAATGAAATGGGAATTGCCCCTAGGAGACGATCCTGTGGGTGTGAAGCACCTCCACATGCAACGAACACCTTGGAAAATGGAGGAGAACAACACCTAGTAAGGACCTAAATGGAGACGAATAATCAAAAATGCACAAACAAAGAGAGGAGAGAAGAGGCAATCAATGATCAACCAAGTTTCAAATGATGCACGAAAAGTTTTATAAGTCCCCCTTTTAGAACCTTAGTGAATTAAATTAGATGAAAATTCTCTCAACATTGGGATTCCTAATAGGGGCAGAATGGGGACTTGGTTGACTGTAAGGGTACCCTCTCTCTCACAGATGCAACCTAGACTCGGGGTGGTAAGGTACAACCTGTCTGGCATCCGTGTGAGAATCCATGGCTCACGGGGACTTACGGTGGGCGTGTTAGCTCCATCCAAGATGAGCTACTGAAACTGGAAGCTGAAGAGTGTCGACTGCAAGACCTGGTCGACCACCCTTTTATCGATCTCATGGAACTTGACGATATCTTCCATTGTCCCAGCCAGTAATGTACCATTTCTTTTTTTCTCTTTGAACTTTATGTATGTCGGAGCTCGCTCCGAAGCCCCATGTATCCTCTTTTTTGGTGTAACAAAATTCCTTCAGCTTCGCTTTACAATCTTGGTGCTAAGCTGTAGCTGCATGTTTCTTTTCTTTCCCTCATAGATTTGGGTAGAGGTATAATGCCAATTCAGCCAGCCTGGGGTACGTTAATTGCTAGGGCAGGAGAGCGCTCACACCTTTAGAGAAGGTATGAGGAGTTCTCTCTACCGCAATGCAAATTTCCCCCGAGGTCAAGGCTACGCTAGCTCGAGTAGAGAATATTTAGAGACAAAAGGTGAAAGGTCATTGTATTTACCGACATTGAAACATATGCTGAGGCAATGAGAAGGGGTAGTCATCAAGGGTGGAAGACCCGAGTGATCGTGTATTCACTCGTCTTGCTGATGATGGCAAAGACCAGGGGCTAACGCATTCCTAGACATTGAGTAATATGCCGAAGCAAAGGGTAGACTTTCTTTCGTTAATGAGGATGGAAGGTCCAAGTTAAAGCTTCTTCACTGATCTCGCCGATGAGGACGAAGATTAGGGCTGGTGTATTCATCAGCATTAGGTGAGATGTCGAAGTAAAATGAGTTTATTCATTAATGATGACGAAAGGTCCAGGTTAAGGGAATATTGACCGGTCTTGCCGATGATGACAAGGGTCAATAGTGTTTTGTTCATCGACATTGGTTAAATGTCGAAGCAAAGTGATTTGTTCATTAACGAGGACGAAAGGTCTAAGTTAAGAGAATATTGACTAGTCTTGTCGATGATGACAAGGGTCAATAGTGATTTGTTCATCGACATTGGTTAAATGTTGAAGCAAAGAGGTTTTGTTCATTAACAAGGACGAAAGGTCTAGGTTAAGAGAATATTGACTGATCTTGCCGATAATGACAAGGGTCAATAGTGGTTTGTTCATCAGCGTTGGTTAAATGTCGAAGCAAAGAGGTTTGTTCATTAACAAGGATGAAAGGTCCAAGTTATGGGAATATTGACCGGTCTTGCCGATGATGACAAGGGTCAATAGTGATTTTTCATCGACATTGGTTAAATGTCGAAGAAAAGAGATTTTGTTCATTAACGAGGATGAAATGTCCAGGTTAAGGGAATATTAACTGGTCCTACCGATGATGATAAGGGTCAATAGTGGTTTGTTCATCGACGTTGGTTAAATGTCGAAGCAAAGAGATTTTGTTCATTAACGAGGATGAAAGGTCCAAGTTAAAGCTTCTTCACTGATCTCGCCGATGATGAGGAAGATCAGGGCTGGTGTATTCATCAGCATTAGGTGAGATGCCGAAGTAAAAATTGGTTTATTCATTAATGAGCAGGCCAGGTCCATTCTGTTAAACAACAGTTTATGGCTAATTGGATCTGGGGAATCAGTGGACTTTCTCAAAGATCCCACCGGGAGCACTGGTGTGGCGTACCCGAGTGAGACGGTGAGTAAGCTGGTTACCGTAGGGCCCCCGCGTACCGATAGGTCTGGGCTTGGTGGGGTAATTACCAGCTAGAGGACAGACCTAGGGCGTATGGTCTGAGTGTGCACACAGGGCTGAGGGCACGAACCCGGGCTGACGAGCGTGACCTCAGCTAGTCCTTATTTTGTGGGGAGGCCAGGCAGCGTGGAGATTTCTCACCACGTAAGAAACATCTTCACGCATCGCCGAGGCAGCGGCGGAGGCGCCCCCCACGGCTGTCGCCCGGAGAGACCACCATCGGCCTCCGGAAACCTTCGGTGAGTAGAACTTGCTAGAGGTCTCCGAGGTAAGAAAATACCAAAATCCATTGTCCTGGAAGCAACGAGTCCCGATCTAAGCTGGGTTTTCGTTAGATTATGTAATTGGATGCGTTTTGTTGTTTCCCCCCCTTTCTCAACATCTTGCTATTCGTGGGTTCGAAAAAGATGCGACCTTTTTGTGTTGGCGTTCCTCTCTTACCGTTCACATCGTTCTGTCTATCGTTCTCCGGTTTGTTCTCCCTCTTGTTCTCTTTGTTGTGCCATTTCTGTTTCTATCGAATTGGTTCAATGGGGCAATTGGAAGAGCACTCTTGTGCAATTAGCATGAGATCTTCTGGAACTCGCACAAGTTTAACTGAGGCCTTCCATGTGGTAATCAACCGCATTATGAATGCCAATTTGATTCTTTCATCGTAAGAACCCTATTCTATTTCAGTGAAAACTGACGGGAACAGCGAAGCATTTCGTGGAGGGTCTACTGCTTACAGTCTCGGGTCGACAAAGTTGTGAAGAGACTGACCGTGGCAATTGGGTTTCCGTTGTTTCTGCAAAAGAGTAGTCTTGATGGTGCCAAGATGAAAATTGTATCCAGGAAAACTCTGACAGACCGCATAAAAATTTGTCAAAACAAAGATGCATATGCCTCTTTTGTCTGTCTTTCTCTTTCCCCCACCTCTGCACTCTTTGACACTGTAGTCCTCCTGAAACTTATGAGTCTTTGCCTGAATTTACTTTGTATCCAGCTTAAAAACCCTAAGGCATCTTTCAATCTTTTGCAACTGCTAAGGTTCAAAACTTTCATAATTTGAGTGATTGTTTTCTTTTTATCTTTTTTAGTACGAATTCTTTTACCTTGGCCTGCAACATTGATTCAACACTCAAAACTATGTGAGGCGGAGAGTGGAGATACCCAGGATCTTATGTTGCCAAGCCAACATGCCCACTATCAAGGGTTGTCTACATCTCAGCACCCAGACATCAGAGACAGGTTCTGATACTGTACCGAAATTGGGTTCCAACTCAAATAACTTCATGAGGAGAGGACCAAGGCCATTTAAGATACGTTTCAACACACTTTTAGCCATTGTGGGTGCTAATCTGCTTTGTGCATTCTGCTGCTACAACGAAGTTATGTTTGATGCAGCTTGGTGATGCTGCTTCATGTGGTTAGGATTAGGAAATAAAATGTGTTCAGCTCCATGGCCATTTGTCTGGTGCAACTTTTAAAGGTTTGGATACTGAATGTAATAGACAACATGCTAGTAGTGCACTCGGTGCAATGCATCACCATGTCATTGCAACTCCTCGGGACACTAGTACTTTTCAAGCGTTCCTCCCAGTACCAGACCGGGCCCTTATGATGCGTTGACATTGATTTGGTGGATCCAAGATCCCAAGTAAAATCTAGACATTCACTGGAATCAGCCAGGAAATTCCCAGGGTCAAGCTATGTAAAAGTTTAATAATTGAATGAGAAGCCATAAGATTATGGCTTGCAAGAGTCAGGAATACATTCTTGATTTGATTGCAGCACGAGCCATTCATGGCCCGGCTACCAAGGTACATAAGAAATACGTGGAAAATGAGTTTCTAGATGAGTTGCATTCATATCTGGGCCGCAACAAGATGAAAACGGTCTAATCATGGACCGCATCAAGCGATACGAGGCCAGAGGGATAAGCCCAACGTCCCAGGATGAAAATGGTCCTTAATGGGCAGCAAGAAGGTAAAGGTGGTCCTGGACGGCCATTTACCAAAGGGAAACGGTCCACAGTGGGCCGTTTAGAATAGGAAGGCTCCTAGGCCACCACAAAATGTACACGGTCACCACTGGGCCACTCCACCATCAGAAGGTCCTGAGAAGGGCCGCAATTGAACCAGATAGTCCCTTTTCTGGGTTGTAAAATCAAGTGATCTGATCGAGTCAATAGGTGCAGGATTTGGGGGTACAACCTGCCCGACGTCCTGGTGGGAATCCCAGGCTCGCGGGGACTGACGGGGGTCTCATAGTAGAGGTCCTAGCCCGATGAAAGGAGTATCCGGCGGAGAGTCCCATCTATTACAAGATTAGGGGCTAATAAAACAATAGAAAGTTAGAGTATAGTGGTCAGCTGGCCCCACCAGAGTGGCATGACTGTCAAATAATTCTAGTAAATTTTCCACAATCTCAATTAGCATTGGAGTAATAATTTCATAATTGAATTGTATTAGATGTGACAAGAGGAACAATAGATAAGGTACAATTGTGGATCAACATAGTTAAACTAGGCATTTCATTGTTTCATATAATCCATTTATTTAGTGCGTTTCTACCCTACACACCTAATTAACAAGATCAACATAATTATTAAAGCAGGGAACAAAGTATTAATTGCGTGTCAAAGGTGGTCTGACCAGTGCCGCTAAATAGGGATTAGCGATCCACTATGAGGCCGCTTAGAGGCATGACGTTTCAAATCCAAACATGCCTTAGGGGGTCTGTCGCGCGGCCGCTAGGGTCCCAAGGGGTCAGTAGCTAGACGCAACCCTAGACCGTGTGGGCTATCGCAGGACCGCAAACATGTAGTGGGTTTCGAAAACATTAAACAGGGAAATGGTCAGTCGCGAGACCGCCAAGGTCTGAGACAGCTCCTGTTAGGACTGTGACCCATTCGCCGCTCCCGATTTTCGGTGAACACCGATAGACCTCGATTGCAACAAGGAAATAATGCGGTGTAGTGCATAATAATTGGGCAAAATTATATTACTAGAAAGAGGACAAAAAGGCGCACACTATAGCATGATCAATTAAGATTTAAGCCCGCTTAAGCCTATCAGTTAAATCAATCAGCAGAGCTTACAGTGACTCAATATGTTGCTATCAACAAAACAAACATCACACCATCATCAAAGCACAAGGGGCACAACAGGAGTCGCTCTACCTCAGCTCAAAGGAGTGCTGTCTCTACTGAGTCTGACGGTCCGACCTGTGCTAGCTACTGCCGAAGGCTGGCTACCTCCTCCTGTGTCGCAACCTGGCCTCACTCCGCCTCCTCCCTCGAGTGAACGCTCTACTCCTCTCTCAGGCGATAGCTCTGCGCTAGCTCCTCCTATAGACGGGCGATCTCATCCTGAGCCAGTACGCGCTCCTCTCGCAACTGGTCACCCTCGCCTATGGCGGTAGTCAGCTCCGTCACCTGCACACATACATTCATCATCATCAATAGTCAACTGCATTTAGTATAGAAGCATAATTCACAAGGGAAAGTGTAGGGTGTACCCGCTCGAAAAGTGCTATCTCAGTCGCCTTGGCCCGCTCCACCATCCGCTGAAACTCCGCCTCCCGCTCTGCTCAGTCAGCTAGAGTCTGTACCAAAGAAGTAGATGGAGCATCGGCTCCCTGTCCCTGGGCCTCCTCCCCTCACTGCAATCAAAACTCCATGCCAGGTATGTCTCAACATAATCATAATAGAAATGCATAAGAGTCTAAGTTTAGAAAATTCACCAGAAGGGCTAAGGCTTGTCAGGCCTCGTCGCGCTCCCTGATCATCGCCGTAAGGAGCCCCGTCAACTCCGCAAGACGTCCCTCAAGGTCGATCTGCATTTAGAAGCCCAAGTGTTAGCACATCATCAGATAGAAATCATAAGCATAAGTAAAAAGGTTCAGGTTTAGAAGTCGTACCGGTCGGTGGGCACCCCGGAACACCTGGTCCCAGTAGTATCATGCATACGCGGTGTAGTACGCTACGTCACTCTAAGCCCGGACGGTCACCACCCGCCCGAGGGTCATCGAATCGATGATCTGTGTAGCATTTCTCGATGTCCAATCAAACACCGCGGACAGGCCCCTCGTCATCCTCGTGACTCGCTCCCCTGCATTCTCTAGTGCTGGGAACTCCACCGCGGGCTGATGAACCCTGATGGTCCTCATCACTAGCCTAAAATGTAGTGGCTCCACCACGTTCACGCAATGAAGCCACACCTCTCGTCCCGTGAAGGCGAGGGCACCAACCACCCACGATTGGTCCTCCTGGCCCTCCTCCGCGTAGGGTGTCCACCGCACCTGCAAAAATAGGAAATTACATCAGTATCATAATCATATAGGAATGAATTTAATTAGGGAGTCTGAGTTTAGAGTAGTACTGAGGCATACGGTAGAGCGTCAATGTCGTCCTGTAAATCTCGAATCTGTCGTCTTAGGGATGCAGTCTCCCGAGGTGCTACCCAGCTCCGTGCTATCGGGAGAAGCCCAGGATGGGCCTCCTCGCCTCCACCTAGTGCACGTAGGTACACGTAGGCCCAAACTTGCATCACAGTATCGTGTCAGCATTTAGGAAGCATATAGAAGTCACATAATCAAACCTAGGATAGGAGTCGTACCTGGAGTAAGGGGGAGAAGCCCCCGAGCATGGTCCGACGGTCCGTCAAACTCAGCGTGTCAAACAAAAAGGCGGGGACTGCCGCTCCCCATGCGTAGTCGCCCACGTGGTCAAGCTCCTCGAGGAAGGGAAGGAAACGACAGCTCATCGCATCCGCCCGGGTGGAGAAGAGTAGTCGCCCGAGCAACGGCATCAAGAAACGCCGCAGCACTCGATCGGCCTCCACTCCTGGCTCCGCAGCTACCCTCGGTCTAGTCAAGTCCACTAAGCGCTGCAGGTGCTGCTCCGGCTGCTCTCCGACCGCTATCCCTGCTCGTCGCAACTCCAGGCTGTCCTGTAGACTCGCCCGAGGTAAGAGGGTCGACTGCCTCTCGGGGCGCCGCAGCTCTAGGCCCAGCAGCTCCCGAGCCATCTCCCGGTAGTCAGGATAGGTGGTCCTGCTAACCGACAGCCCGTGCACTCAAAGGCCAGTGAGCCTGGCCATATCCTCCAGCGTGGGGACCATATGCCCTCACGGGAAGAGGAAGGTCTGACTCACTGGATCCCAGTGGTCGTGCAGGGCGTAGAGCAGAGGTGTGTCGAATCGACACACCTCAATACTCAGAAACAGGGCGAACCCCATGACAGTCAACCACTCTCGCTGAATGTCCGACAGTGCCAAGTACACTGCACGGACCTACAGCCATGAGATGCGGGTCCTACCCTTTCCCTACATTATTCATCCATTTTTAAGCATTCAATAAATTAATTTAAGCATTCACAAAATAAAGGAAGAGAACAAAAAAGATACATTTTTCTGCAGGATGGGCGGTCCTCATAGGACGACACATCATCATGTGCGGCCAGAGTTAGGCTGCTCGTGATCCCCACGGCATTGAGGTTAGTGCGGCCAATCCTGGGCTGCAGGTCATTTGTGCGGCCCTATGTAGGCCGCATGTTCTTTGTGCGGCACCCTAGTGGCCGCCTTTTGTGTGTCGATTATTGAAGTTGGTGTGGTCGGTCCCGGGCCGCAGGTGGTTCTTACGGCCTTATGTAGGCCACATGTTCTTTGTGTGGCACCCTAGTGGCCGCCTTTTGTATGTCAGTTTTTGAAGATGATGCGGCCGTTCTTGGGCCGTAAGTGTTTTGTGCAGCCTTATGTAGGCCGCATGTTCATTGTGCGGCTATCTATTAACCACTTTTCCTACGTTTGTTATTGTAGGTGATGCGGCCGTTCCTAGGCCGCGGGAGGTTTGTGCGGCCTTATGTAGGCCACATGTTCATTGTGATGCGGGCGATCAAGGACCGCACAACCGTCGTCTCCCCTGACGACGGTGACAGCCCTCCCCACTGGTGGGAGCCCTCCGTAGGCCCCCAAACTGGTCTACTAGTGTTCAAAAACCCATCCCCCCAACCAAACTAAGCGTGCATAATTGAAAAAAATGACAATGGGGGTGGTTTGAAGCCTACCTCAGGGTCTGGTGCAACTCTCATTGTCGCCACCGCCTCGTCGACGGGCTCCTCCGGTGGCATCTCCTCGGCTCCCTCCTCCACGGCGGTCTCCTCCACGATGGCAGGTGGCATGGCCGCCGCCTCCTCCTCCACAGCGGCAGACGAGGTGGCTGGCGCCACCTCCTCCATGGGAGATGGTGGCAGGTCCTCCTCCCTGATCGACGGTGGTGGCTGACGGGCTTGGATCTTGGTCCTCATCGTTGGAAGGAGAAGAGGGGGGGGTGAGGATGAAGGCGAGTGAGAACGAGAGGAGGAAAAGAGAGGGGAAGGCTCGGTTGAGGTGGCGCCCTTCGCTCTCCCTCCTCTACCAGTTATGGTGGGAAGGAGGGAGACGAAGGGTTGTTTCTCTTCGAATTCCACAAGGTTATGCGGTCTCTCGATAGACCACCCTTCTTGAGCGGCTGTCCGTAGACTGCACATTAACTAATATCACGTTCGAGAGGTTATGCCATAATGCGGCTCGTCCTGGATCGCTCTTTGGTATGAGCGGCTCATCACGGGCCGCCCTTCTATTTGAATGCATATTTGTGAGATCTTTTCTATGCACATCATGCTTACTTAATATATTTGGTCATTTTGATGATGATTTCTGCGAATTATGTTGACAATCTGCCTTGCAGCATCATCACCCACTCGCTCGGCGGCTCCCTACCAGGTAAGTCAGGTAATGTGTTTCGTTCCCTATGACCCTTAATGCATTACTATATAGTATTAAGTTACGTTATCTCGGGAACCAGTTGGATACTCACGTGTTCCAGGATCAGATGTTCCCCTTTAACAAAAACAGGTGATGATGTAGGTGCGCGCGTTTAACCTCCGGATAGGCCGTTGGGTTGGGAAAGTCATGGGATGACGGTTCTATCTCGCATGCCGTGGTTGCAGATAGTGTCCTGACCTTGATTACCCCAGTCCAGCATAACTATTCTCGAGTATTTTATATTTTATTCTTTTTTCAGTGCATTCCATAGAATGGAACACACGCTCAGTCACATCCAACCAAACCCTAGCTGCATCCGGATCCGCTTGCCCTTCATATGTTGGTCGGTGGAACAGAAGAAACTCTTTCAAAACTCGACCACGACCACCCTGAGGCATTTCTTCACCAGGAGCAGGATCAATATGGCCTTGCTCTTGAACATTCACTGGATGAGGCAAAGTACCGCTCTCTTCCCTTGGGACACGAGCACTCCGTCTAGGCGGCATTTTAATCTAAGAAGACACACAACGACACAAGAACTATAAGTAATCACGGAAAATAACCTAAGCCAACAGTAGTAGTACACATGGACTTGTTCTGGACTAGTGCAATTTTAATTCCTTATTCAACACCGTAACACTGCTCTGATAGCAACTGCAATGACCCGGAGATCTGAATACCGGTAAGTTGATACCAAGAACTCGGAGACCCCACCTAAGAGGCTGATGAGTCCCCGTAAGGGTTGGGAGGATTGGTTGAGGAGATGCATAACGAATTAGAATTATACGCGTAATATAAATTAAAGTAACAATTTTTAAAATTTAACTTAAAATGAAAGTGAAAGCTAATTACAATATCAGAGTGATATGTTTATACAATAGTCCATATTTACTATTACAAGTCCAACACCGTACACAAGTCAAAATAGCAACTACACGGGGCATACCCCAGCCAATAGGTACAAGAAAAGGACAGACCAACTACCAACCCACTACTGGCACCTATGACATGCCGTCAAAAGCACGGGAAGTACTGGCGGTCGGCTGCTACTACTCACTTGGAAAAGGAAAGGTGAGTCTCACAACATAGACTCAGTAGGGTTCATGCGGATCCCTACCTCGCAACTAAACATATAAAAGTAACTAAGCATTCATTGGCATAAGAATAACAATTTCATAAAGCTGTACAATTATCTAAACAGTTTAAAAATAGCTAAATAAGATGCCAATGATAATTAAAACACGAGAGTCATAAACTAAATCTACCAATAGATTAGATTTCAACATTTTCAAGTGACAGGAGAGAGAAAGGAAGACCACCAGAAGAAAGAAACCAAATGCATCCACTGACGACTTACACTGCGTCTCAAGTATCTCAACAAGCCTGGAATGCAGCAAGTGAGACACGCATTAGTAACCGAAGTCAAGAACTAGTCAGGGTCACACTCGTCAGTGTCAATCCAAGCCCCTGACCACATGTGCACACATAGGCTCAATGTCTTGAGCCAGGCCTCTAGCTAGTTTTTCTCCCCAGTAGGACGCTACTGACAAGCAAGGGGGCCCACGAAAACCATGTTAAAAACCATACACCAGGACTACCCCGCCACCTCTCCCAGGTGGGCCTACACTAAAGGTCGTCGGGCTATGACTAGTGGTTCCATCATAAGGAAAGAGAAAATAATTCTATTGGGATATAAAAATATGCCACAATTTGTAAAAATATTTAAACATGGCGAGTATGCATGATTAAACATGTAATTAAATGAACATGCTTGAATTTAAAATCTGCAGGGCATAAGCGGTCGAATATAGGGCCGCTACAGTATTAGACGGACACTCTCTCACGCAGATGTAACCCTGGACACGACGTGGTACGGTACAACCTGCCCGACGTCCGTGTGGGAATCCACGGCTTACAGGGACTTACGGAGGTCCTTGGTAAGGTCACCTAGTCGGCTCCAAGGAATATGGAGACGAGAGGACCCCCTACCTAGGTAGGAATGCAACTAATATGGAAAGATGTGCATGCTCCTATGTGCATCGGAATGCATGCAAAACCTAGCCTAGGTCTAACAATCAATGATCAACAATAATGAGAAATATAACAATGAACATGCGAAATCAAACAACTAACAGGGGAAGTCAATAGCGGCCCCAAATTAGCATGAAATGATATGAAATAACAATCAACGTGAAGGGCTCAGGTGCACTATAGCAGAAGTAAGCAGTATGTGGGAGACCGCGTAGGGAAATAGACGACCTTGGTTAGACCGTTCGATAGAAGGGAGTAATAAAAAGAACTAACAATAAGAAGACAGAAACTGAAATGGACTAAATGGGAGGAACAAAGGTGTACCTGGCAGAATGGTCTGTCGATCAACCGTTCGGACTCTAAAATGGTACTGAAAGGACTGCAGAATGCCAGCAAAGAAATCCCACTGTTTGGGCAGAAACATACCTGAGCCAGCAGCAGTGTTACACGGCCCTTATCAGACCGTTAGAACCAGATAGCGGTTTAAGGAGGGCCATTGAATCTGACAGGGTAGCAGAGGAATCAATGTTTGGATGAAAACAGAGCAGCCGGTCGTCTGGCCATGCCACTACTTGAACGGCTCTGAGAGAACCGCATACGCCTCCAAGGTTAGAAGAACAGCATGGACAAGACAGTAACCTGAAGCCATTTAAAACAAGAAAGACTAGCCAAACAAAAGAGCGGGTTAGCAAAACACCAACACGATGGGCACTAGGTGTCCCACCGTGATCGCCTAAAAAGGGGTGCAGACATTAACTTTCCTCCCTTCCCTTTTACTTCCTTCCCTTACCTTTCTAAGTCAAGACATAAAATCAAGCAAAACGAAGGTAGGAGAACGGGGAAGTGAGTGTGTGATGATCGTGATCACCACCAAGACACGCATATGCTACAGAACAGCACGACGTACCTTGGAAAAATAAGGAAACACTCACCTGGAAGAAGCAGTGCTAGTACACGGTCTAGGATGAGCTGCTCACAGGATGGTGCGGTCGCTCGATACACCATTCAAACGTTGAGAAGGGGAAGCGGGGCGAAGACGTGTCTGGCGACGGCACGGTTCTGGAAAGGCCACTGACAGGGTAGGAATGGTTCTCAGGAGATCGCTCTTCTCTGCAGACGGACTGGAAGAAACCGCACAATACCGCCAAGCACCAAGTTGTGGGACTCAACCTCCACCCCTTCCGGCCGACCGGAGGGGATGGACCTCGTGTTGTGATGACTGCTGACCTACAAAACAACGTGAAGAATAGAAAAGGAGATCCAAATTAGAACTGGAAAGTGTAGCAACTATAGAAATGAATGGAGAACTAACATAACATGATGGAATGGGGGATACTTCGGAGGTTTTTAAGCCCCTAGGGGCGTGAAAAATAATATCTACTCGGGGTTTGCTTTGATTCCCTGGTGGGTTACTAGGAAACTAAGGAACTTATCTGACCTGACTCCAAACACACATTTGTTCGGGTTGAGCTTCATATTGTACTTATAGAGTGCCGCGAATGCCTCCGCCAAGTCCTCTAAGTGCTCGGCCACTCGAAGACACCTGACGAGTATATCCTCGATGTAAACTTTCATGTTGCGAATGATCTGAACGTCGAACATGTGATTGACGAGACACTGATACGTTGCTCTACCATTCTTCAATCCAAATGGCATCCATGCGTAATAGTAAAACCCATGATCAGTGATGAATGTAGTCTTATTTTGATCAGGCTCATGCATGATGATCTGATGATACTCGGAATATGCATCCAGGATGCTCAGTATTTCATGCTCGATCGTGGCATCGACCAGCTGATCAATCCGTGGCATCGTGAAGCTGTCCTTTGGAGTGGCCTTGCTGAGATCTATGTAATCTATGCACCTACGCTACTTTCCATTACTTTTTGGGACCAAGACCACATTGGCAACCCAGTCAGGATACTAGGTGGGTCGTAGAAGTCCCAAGCATAGTTTTTCGCTCACTTACCTCCTGCGTTGTTGAACCGAGCGACAGCTCGGATCTAGCTTTAGCTGGTGGGTGATAATTTCTGGTGGGATTCTAGGGAGTTCGTCCTCTACGTCCTGGTTTTCAACCAGGAAACACTTGTAGTCCTTCTCTTACTCGGATAGCATAGCGCCGATGCGAAAGGTCCTGCTCAGATCCTCTCTTATTTGGATGAGGTGGAGGTCTTCAACTGGTGTGCTCCCACTGGACTCGGGATCCTCCGTTCTAGCCTTCTTCTCGGGGGGTGCATCCTCGGTCCACCTCTCCTTGGTGGAAATCAAATAACACCTCCAGGACTCTCCTTGGTCGTCCCGAACCTCCCCTACCCCATGGGAGTGGGGAATTTTAGCTTCTGATGATAGGACGAGGGGACGCCCCGTAGTATGCCACTGCTGAATATGGCATTGTACTCGGTCATTCCGCACACGACCGTGAAGTCGACCAAAAATGTCACGTCCCTGGGAGCAATTCCAAAAGTGATCGGAAGGGAGATGCACCCCTCCGGGAGGACGATTATGCCAAAAAAACCATACATGGATGTGTGCAGTAGTGTTATGCGTGATAGATCCACACCCATAAGGACAAGACAGTCATAAGATATCATGACGGGTCCATTTCCGTTATCAACAAGGATCCGTCGTACAGTACATTGATTAATGGTCGCAGAGACCACAAGGATGTCAGAGTGGGGGGTAGTCATGCCCTCCAAATCGTCATCTGAAATGACGATTGGATCTTTGAGGGGATCTCGTGCAATGGAGTCACGGTGGCTCTCATCGCTGTAGTCCACTTGGTTAACCCCAAACGTGTATCTACGATGTTTCCTGGAGTTGTCTCCTCCCAACGCTGACCCTTTGAAAATCATCATGATCTTCTTTCCATTGGGCCGATTGTCGATGGGGGAGGAGTCTGATCTTTCTACTATCGCTTCTCTGCGGCTTTGGCGATGAACTTGTCGAGGAGGGTCAAAGTGACTGTCCATTCTTCTTGTAACATAAAACACCACTGTTAACCACGAACAGAAATGAAAATGGTTAATGGAAAGAAAGAGAAATAAAAAGGAAAACACTGCTTGTTTGATAATTGGATATTGAAGAAGAGACACCATTCTTGCAGCAGGTAAAGAAGAGACACCATTCTTGCAGCAGGTAAAACCAAGGGTCCATAGGATAACTCAGAACCGACTTGAACATGGGCAACGGATGTACAGCGGGTTCATGGCAAACGACACAAGGACAATTTGAGCATAATCACAGAGGGGAGGAACAACATAATTACCCTTTGTTCTTTTCTTTCTGTACAGGATAGACAAATTTGTACCCTTGCGTGTGCAGCCTAATCATTCTTTGCCCTGCTTGAGGCCAGTCTGGCTGGTGTAGAATGCTCTGATTGAGAGAAGAGTATAAAGATGTGCATAAGGACAGTGACTAGTAGTAGAGCAGCAAATGAGAACGCTATCCCTTTCCAAGTGGAAAGGAGACATGTCCACTGGAAAAATTTGAAGGCAGCAAATATCAGAAGACATGACCAGCAGATGACGACCTGCGATGGAAGACGGGAATAATTCAAATCTAACAAGCATAGAGAAAAGGATGATTAACAGACAACACATGTTTCAACATTGAACTCGGCCATTCACTCCATGCTACACCATTTGCTACTTTATTTAATTTTGCAAGAGAGTTTAAGGCCTAAAATAAATTGTTTCATGCCGATCGCTAGATGGAGTAAATCAGCGAAAATACGCACTTAAAATGCAGTAGGGCTTCGCACAAAGTTCAGATTAAAGCTGTTTATTGGTCATGTTTTGCCACGAACAAGCAGGTAGATTCTGTTGGTGAATAAGAGTCCCTTCTTCACATGAACCAAGTCACCAACATAAGACCTAACCGCTAAATACTGTTTGATCCTACAGAAGTTATGGATGCCTTGCATGCAACATAAGACCTAACCGCTAAATACTGTTGGATCCCACAGAAGTTATGGATGCCTTGCATGTATGATTAACTTTTCTATTGCAAATGTTAGCGACCTAGAACAGCATACCAGCAATGACTTTTTTGGGCGACCGATTGGAATGTGTGCCTCACTACCGAAAGTTCCCTCAGCAAGATGTTTGTCCAGTAAGACATCCTGTTGTACAGTAAAAGTGAAAATGAAATGCAATAGAATTTGATTTATTATATAAACAACAAAGGCTACACATTGTGCAGAATGCACATTTGAGACACCAGAAGTGTTTGAGAGCATGCCTTTTCCACAAATAGATCTTTGCACCACTGTGACACACTTTCATCTGTTTGAGGCAATTCTTCCATTGAATGCCGCTTGATGTAGACATGTACCTGTAGAAGAAAGTCCTAAAAGCAATGACAATCAAACACCCAAAGACACATGCACATGCCCACGCGCACAGTGGGAAGGGATGTGGAGGTAAACACTAACAGATGCATGCTAAGTTTACATGCTTTCTTTTAGCTATTTGTTACATCATGATTTTTTCCATGTACCTCTTCGAAAGGAATCTTGACTATTTATTACTTTTATTTGAGCATAGCTTAAACCTTGGACTGGTCATCTAAAAGTTGCAATATATATGTATATGTTCTAGGATTTGCAGATCGGAAGACAAGGGGTTCTTATGCTCTAATGTTCTATCTATATCTTATGTGCAGAGAAAACAAGATAGTGACCCTATTGATCCCCCAGTAACTGGATTACATAAGAGGAAGGAAACATCATTGGATATCCGTTTAAGCTTGAATTTGAGTGGTTTCGTAAAGGAGACAAGATGAGAACTCACCATCCTGCTGGAAATACGAACACTCATCTCTGACCTTAAGAAGAGAAACGGAAACTCCCTTAGAGGAGTTGTTAGGGAGAGCCTAACACTTTAAATTGGTTCTTACTTTCTTTCTGCACAAAGGCTTGGTTGGACCTGGATTATCTTCTGTTGTGAACACATCATGTACACCTTTCTGTTGGTACTCAATATCGAAATACATTGTGTGTGGTGTGCAGAGCTACGTCTCCATGTGAGCTATTAGTGAGGGGTGAGATCCCTGACTATGTGTGTGTGTGCTACAGTGGCAGCATTCTGGAGCTTGTCCCTGTGTGTGGACATTGCTGCGAAAGCAGCGTGTGTGGTTGGGGTTCGTCCCCGTGTTGCTACATTTTATAGCGTGGAGTGAAGCCTCACCCGGTTGGGTGAGGGGTGGACGTAGGGAGCCTATCGTGGTCCCAAACCACCCTAAAAGCCTTGCGTCTTATGTGATTGATTGTCTGTGTGATTATCATTTTCTCTATCACCGTTCACAGGTTCACCATACAAGTTTTTAATTCACTACATTGTCACACACTGCTACATCCGCTATCCGTGTTATGCATAAACTTGTTTGTGTTGAGCTTGAGTTGTCTGATTAGATGCATTATTAATTCGAGTGAGATCGGAAAGCTTGAGAGAACATCGTAATCTCACTTGAGCTTTTGTTAATCTACGTTAACTGTTTAATTCTGCTGTGTTAAGTAAGGAAAGTTTTTAAAATCTACAATCTCGACAAGGGGACAAATCAACCCCCCTTCTTGTCCGCCATCTCTCTAGGTCAACAGATCCCAATCCCCAATGGAGGCCCGCTACCAGCGAACTAGAACTCCCTGACCATGTCAAATGCCTCATGGAGGCCATGACCAATGTCATAGGGCGACTTGATGACATAACAGCCTGACTAGACCAAATTGAGGACAATAGGCCCGCCCCAAGGGCAGATGATCGAAGGGCACCTCCCCCATATGAGGAACCAGCCATGAGAGGGATAAACCCAGACCATCCACCTGAGCATGGAGGGATCCACCCCCGAGGAGAAATGATGGACACCCGCCGGACAACCCGGATGATCACCTCATGAGACCCGTGAAAGTCGATGCCCCCACCTTTGATAGGTCTTACCACCCTAGCATCTATCTAGATTGGGAGACATCAATGGACTAATACTTTGATTGGTATCCCATGACCGAGGATAGGAAGGTCTGGCTTGTTAAAATGCAACTGACCAAGTTGGCCAAGACCCATTGGTTGAATGTTGAGGGGTTAAGGATGGTTAGAAGGCAAGCTCCAGGGACAAATAGCCACCAACCACTAGTGATTAAGACTTTGCCATCGAAGCCCCAGGAGAGAATGAAACCACAGCATGGAGGGTGGACTTCCCAAACTTGAGAACTTTGATGGGCTTCCCAAACTTAAGAGCTCCCAAACATAGGCCACCCCCCTGTGGCAAATGTGCCCCTCCTCTCTGCAAAGTAGGAGACTTCAAACCTCCAGCCAATTGTGCAGGGATATCGATAGGGATGCCAGCTACAGATCTGCAATCCTCGCAATGTGGAGACATGTCCGGTACACCCTTCACCCCACCGACGCCAATAAACTTAGGGTTACCCTACTTTTACGTCTTGTATCCTCTCTCTGAAGCTCTGCTATAATTTGGGATGCCAACTGGGAAAGCTGCCAAGCCACCTCCCCAAATTGAAAAGATTTTTCTACTTCTTTAACATCGTTTGTAACTGCCCTTGCCTTACTTGTGTTCGAATTTTGAACAAGATTTTGTCGGGATTTATTCCCTGAAATTGTGCCACAGCCCACTGTTATGATTGGTCCTTGTGATATTGGAAATGAAGGCAATTTTTCCTTTAACTTCAAACTATCTATTACTTGGCTAAAGCGAGTTGTTAGACAATTCATTGGTGACAAATTAATATGTGGCGACCCAGTTGACTCGGTCATCTTCAACCCTTGGACAACAACATCACCACCAGCCCTTACATCCTTTGACGTGACTACAGCCTTTTTGTAAGACAGTACTGTACTTGGGGAATGGGTTTCGACCTCGACAGACACCCAGAAATATGCACACCAACAAGGAAGCTTCACAAACTGCAGGATTTGGTACAGTGGACTGACCTCTACCAGAATTCAAGCAAATTACAGTGACTCCATAGTTGTCAAGGCGGGCGCCTAGGCATCGCGCCGCCTAGGCACCCAGGCGCCTTTGAAATGGCTAGGCGGTCCAGTGCCTTGTTGACAGTGGAAAGGCGAGCTAGGCGGTCGCCAAGGCGGGCTAGACGCCTAGGCGCTAAGGCGGGCCAACTGTGACCCGTCCGAGGAGCATGTAGTCTGGGTTCAAGACAATTTGATGTCAACGATCAGGGGGAGCACACGCAGTCTCCGGAGACCCTCCACGGCCTCAGGAGAGCATGCATGACCAGGGATTCAGGGCAAAGCGTATGTCAACCCTTTAGGAGAGCACATGCAGTCTCAGGGAAGCATCCACGACCTCAGGAGAGCATCCTTGGTGAAAGGGGAGCATGCAGTCAAGGATTCAAGGCAATTTGATGTCAACCCTTTGGCAAAGCACATGCAGTCTCCGGTGAGCATCCACGGCCTCAGGAGAGTATTTGATGTCTTAGGGGAGCATGCATGACCAAGATTCAGGGCAAAGCATATGTCAACCCCTTAGGAGAACACATGTAGTCTCAGGGGAGCATCCACGGCCTCAGGAGAGCATCCTTGGTGAAAATAGAGCATGCAATCAAGGGTTCAAGGTAATTTGATGTCAACCCTTTGGCAAAGCACATGCCGTCTCTAGCGAGCATCCATGGCCTCAGGAGAGCATTTGATGTCTCAGGGGAGCATGCCCCCTAATACAATCTAAATTACAAACTGAATACAATGAAATAAATACACATAGCACACAAATAAAGTCTAAATAAATCCCATAAATCACGAGACTCATGGAGGTGTCTCCAGGCTATCTCCGAGCCAAATAGAACCTGTCGTGGCTCGCGTGGTGCTCCGCGTACGATACTGGTGGCTCGCCGGCCCGGACCGGTCAAGTGCTCGGGTGTCCACACCAGGAAAGCTCCACGGGATCCGGAGGTAAGCACTAGTAAACCCTGCCCATTTTCTATTTTAGCTACTGCATGCTAGTCCACGGGGTAGAGTGGGGTGAATCAACCCGTGTAGGACCGGTTTGGGGGCCCTTTGGGGGGTTCCCACCGGTGGGAAGGCCCTCACCATCGTCGGGGAAGATGACGGTTGAGCGGTCCTCAGGTGACCACACAACCAGAGACATGCAGCCCACATAGGGCCGCGCATACCACATGCGGCCCAGGGGTGGCCGCACCAACTTGGAAAACGAAGAGGGTGAAATTCAGAAGGGCAATGAGAGTCTCACTGTATAAATGATGTACGGGCCATATCGGTCCGTTCAAGGGCAAAGACGCTGAAAACTTGAGTGGCCCATATAGGGCCGTGCGTTAAGAAGTGTGGTCCAAGGGGAATCGCCCTTCAGAAATGGAATTTTTATTATTTTCCTTTATTTTGTGAAATGAAATGCCTAAATCTATTATTAAATGCCTAAAAATGAATGAATGAATGCAGGAAAAGCGTAGGACCCGCATCTCGTGGCTGCAGGTCCGGACAGTGTATTTGTCACTACTGGACTTCCAGCGGGAGCGGTTGGCTACCATGGGGTTCGCCCCATTCTTGAGTATCGAGGTGTGTCGATTCGACACGGCTCTACTTTACGCCCTGGACGACCGCTAGGACCCAGTGAGTCGGATGTTCCTTTTTCTGTGGGGGCACATAGTCCCCACGCTGGAGGATGTGGCCAGGCTCACTGGCCTACGAGTGCATGGGCTACCGGTTAGTGGGACCACATATCCTGACTATCGAGAGATGGCTCAGGAGTTGCTGGGCTTACAGCTGCGGCACCCTGAGCGACAGTCGACCCACCTACCCTGGGTGAGTCTTCAGGACAGCCTTGGGTTGCGACGAGCGGGGATAGCTACTGGAGAGCAGCTGGAGCAGCATCTTCAGCACTTGGCGGACTTATCGAGGTCGAGGGTTGCAGCGGAGGTGGGAGCAGAGGCCGACAGAGTACCATGACAATTCTTGATGCTGTTGTTCGGGCACCTACTGTTCTCTACACGGGTGGACGTGATGAGCTGCCGCTTCCTTCCCCTCCTCGAGGACCTCGACCACATAGGCGACTACGAGTGGGGAGCGGTAGTCCTCGCCTTTCTCTTTGACACGCTGAGTTCGACGGCTCGTTGGACCATGCTTGGGGGCTTCTCCCCCCTACTCCAGGTACGACTCCTACCTTATGTTGCACTCCTACTGTTTTGATGATGCCATACACTATTTGTCAACATCTTGTTTGATCTGCTATCTAACTATTTTTAATTGTTGTGCTTAACTTCAGAGACATCATTGTGATTGGTCCAGCTGGAAGCATAGAGAATATTCTCCATAAAAAATATTCTGGAAGATTGCCTGGAGAGCTATCACGTGGCCTAGGATCACGTGCCAATGATTGGGTTCGAAGGCATGAAGTCTGTTGAAGTGACTCACGTGAGATTGGCCCTTTTTCTGCATTAGCGACCCATTGGTTACCATTAAAGGGCATTTTTCACCATTAGACGGCATTTGTCACCCTTGGAAGGCATTTGTCACCCTTAGTGGTATAAGCCATCGCCTTTGCATTTTTCTTCTCTGCTTGAGCTGTTGCCTTCAGCTATTTGTCACCATTGCGACCAATTTTACACCATTACTCGCCCATTTGTTGTCATTAACGCCCATTTGTCACCACTACTAGCGCGAAGCTCCTTGTGGGCTATCACAGCATGGCGATGACTCCAAAACTTCATGGAGTCGACTCACATTTTCCATGATTTTAGCTCTGTCGTGCATTTGTTAGCCTTACCAGTCATTTGTCATTGTTAAGGCTTCATTTGCAACTCTTATGCACCATTTGATTCCCTTGTGAGCGGCCTTAAAAACTGTTGCCGAGTTGGCTCCAAGTGCTCTTAAAGTCAACTTCTCTTCTGAATTTTCTTCGAATGGGCTCCTTATCAGTTCTGCATGCTTTGTCTTTTCATGACTGACCTCGATCGATCTTATGATGCCAAATTTGAGCGTCCATAAATGCCCCCCGCCCGTGGGTGGCACAGACGAGGGACGAGTGTGTGGGGCACACAAGTGTAGATTTCTTCATTGTCTCACTGAGATAGCATCCGGTGGCACTGATGGTGCTATCCTTAGCATTGGGCGCCGATATTTGAATCATCTTGCATCTGTGGGCTCGGTCGTCAATATTTGAGCATCTGACAACAGCTGGCTTAGATGTCGATATTTGGATACTTGACATATGTTGGCTAGGTCGCCGATGTCTAAACATCTGACATCTGTTGGCCTGAGCCCCGATGGCTGAACATTTGACATCTGTCGGCTTGGTCGCCTATAAGCGAACATCTGACATCTGTCGGCTTAATCGTCGATGGTTGGACGTCTGACATATGTCGGCTTAACCACCGATGATTGAGCATCTTACATCTGTTGGCTTGACTGTCGATGGTTGAACAACAAACATCTATCAGTTTGATAGCCGATGGTTGAACATCTAACATCTGTTGGCCTGACCACCGATGGTTGAACAACTTACACTTGTCGGCTTGACCGCTGATGGGTGACCATCTGACATCTGTCGGCTTGGTTGCCGATAGTTGAACAACTGACATCTATCAGCTTGAACACCGATGGTTGAACATCTGACATTTGTCGGCTTCACCCCCGATGGGCAAACATCTTTCATCTGTAGGCTTAACCGTCGATGGGTGAACATCTTTCATCTGTCAGCTTAACCCCCGATGGGTGAACATCTTTCATCTATTGGCTTGGGTTACCGATGGCTGGATAGGCATCTATCATCATCATTTTATCATCATATTTTATTTCATTTCCATCATCATGTGTTATTTTGTTTCATTATCATTTATTTTATTTCGCATACTTTTAATATTTGTTTGTTGGGTGAAGATCGTCCGACGACCCGTGAAAGCCTGCAAACACCAAAAGAACGGCGTCAGAAGGAGCCCTGGGTATTATCCCAGAGGACAACCCTCCGACGCTTAAATCAGAACCTTGGAGAATGGGGATTAAGAAGAGACAGAGGAGAGAGTGAGAGAGCCGAAAGGCGATTGAGTAAGCCTGGATCGGTGGTCTGACTTCCGAAGGAGCGCTCGCCGTGTCCAGGAAACGCTCGGAGAGTGCTTGCTAGGCCGCAAGGGTGCTCGGAAGATAGTTGGAGCTCTGATCTGCAGAATCTGCTCCCAAGGCTTGACTGTGTAGCGTGGGTCGAAGTCTCTCTTGCCGTATGTGTCTGTCTATCAGTTCGTGTGTATCCATGTTCCCTGAACGACAATCCATTTATAGGGGTTGCCCTGGCAGTGGAGGCCTATCCCTTAGCAGGGAATGGCGTGAGTAGTGGGGTAACGCCTCCCCGCGATCATGGAGAGTTTTTCGTTGAGGGTCCATTTCTCCGGAGTCAGGCTACCTTTAGGCGAGTCTTACGACGCCCGTAAGGCGTGCTCACCTTTAGTGGAGTTGAAGCTGATGATGGCGAGAGTAACGCTCGGTCACTGGAGGGTCGTCCGGCATCCGATACGCCTGGGTCGATGTCCGTTATGAATCGACGAATACGATGGCTGGTCTTCTTAGGTTGCCTATCGTGGGCCGTGGCCGTCGGGGGTCCGTCATGCGTGATGCAGATCTCAGGCTGACACGGGCCTGGCGTCGATGGGCCTTTCATGGGCCATGCCAATTTTACCTTCCTCACTAGCCCCCCCTCACAGACGCAGATCACTTTCGAGGTCTTCAGTGGTAGCTCTGGAGGGACGTCCATCAAGGGAAAGTTTCTAGGAGAACTTCCTCGTATCAATAGGGCTGGTGGGCCTGGCCACCTGCTTGGCTTCTTGGCGTGCATGGCACCGCTGGCCGTGGTGGCAAGCATCGTCACTACCATCACGATGCAGCTATTTTTGTCTGGGAGCACGGGTGCGAATGATCACCTGAATTCAGTGGCCGTACCTTGATGGTGATGGGCGGCTTTTCCCTTTCGTGCCATCTCGAAATGGTCGATCCACCTTCAAAATTTATAAATATTCATGTGAGGTCATCTAAGGAGCCCTACTTGCTTCTCCAGTGTTCGTCAAGGATGTTGGTAGCTTCCCCGTCATCTTCCCCATGTTCTGGTTAGGAACCTTCCATCTTTCTCTACTTTCAAGATCCATGGTACCCTGCATGACGATCTTTTATGTCGGCCCTATGTCCTTCGCGGAGGAGGAAATGAGTCACTCCAGTGTCTAGAGCACTTCGGGTGCCGACCCTAGACATCCTCGCTCTCTGCAGTTAGTCGCATATAAGGTGGTCCACGTGTAACGAGCCAAGATCTGGATACCGAGAATACCCGATACCAGTCGAATCCTGGCCCACCGCCCACGAGCTGCAGGGCTCGGAAGGGCGAAAAGGGTATGTGTGGTGTACACAGAAATAGAAAATAAAGCAGGATAATAGATATAAACCTCTCCACACCGCGCCTCTCCGCCCCGCGGTGCGGCGCCCCCCTCCCCCACCCCCCCCCCCCCCCCCGCTCCGCGCCCCCCCGCGGGGGGGGGGTCGGAGCTCTAATCACTGTAGGGAAGGAGCAGAAGAGGATATGAGTAGGAAGGAGGTGAGGGAGATGATGGCGATTGCTCAAAAAATGATGGAGGACCAGGTGGCAGAAAAAGTGGGTATCTCCTTTGAAGTTGGGGTTGAAAAAGCTGTGAGAAGGGCATTCAGCAATATCAATAAGAGGTTGTGTGCTACTATCTTGTAGGAGGAAAGGGCTTAGTAGAGAGGGATGAAGGAGGAGGAAAGAGAAGGGGAGGAGAGAAGTATCATTGTGTCTCCATAAGGATTGTTTCATGGAATGTGAGAGAGTTGGGAGGAGAGAGAGAAAAGGAGGGTGATGAAAGAGTTGATAAGGAAATGCAAGATTGACATTCTTCGCGTCCAAGAAATCAAATGTGAAGGGGATGATGAGCCCCTTATAAGGGAGTTACGCGATGCGAGACTCTCCAGGGGTGGTGTGTCCCCAGTAGAGGGCAAGTCATGGGGCATCATGATCCTATGGAATCCCCTTGAGGTTGAGGAGGTGGTGGAGGCCAAACATGTGAGCAGATAGGCCATCTCACTCCATTTCACATCAACGAGGGACGGCTTCTCGTGGGACTTCACTGGGGTTTATGGGCCACAGGGTAGAGAGTAGAAGCGACTTTTATGGGAGGAGTTGGTCACCACACCATTCTTCGGGCAGGCCGTGATGTGTTGGTAAAGACTTCAATGGGGTGACTACTCCGTGGGAGAGGTCAGGGGAGGGTGCCCGGGCAAGGGATATGGAGGAAATTACTACTTTCATTGAGGAGGTGGCTTTGGTGGACATCAGCATGGCACATGGTCGTTGTTCTTGGTCCAACATGCGAGCTGACACTTCTTGTTCGAGGTTGGACAGATTCTTGGTTTCTGTTGATTGAGAGGATCACTATCCACATGTACATATGCTTCTATTGGCTAGATCCGTGTCGGATCATAAGCCAATCCTCTTGAAGGCCAACCGGCTGAAGGACAGGAAGTACTTTTTCAGGCTTGAGAAATTATGGTTCAGAGAGGAAGACTTCATGAACATAGGGGTGCTTGGTCTGCTCAGGTTGCTGGCAGTTCTACTATGGCCACCCTTGTCTTGAAATTAAGACATATTGCCCATGTTCTCAAGACTTGGGTGGCTGATAAAACCCTCCTAGGGAGGGTAACTAAGGACAAAATTCCTTGAAGAAAGTAGGACTCATGGACGCAGAGGACAGGAGTCTTAGAGACTCTCTGAGATGCCAGTTCGATGAGATCCTTTCTAGAGAGAAGATCTATTGGAGACAAAGATCGAGCGATAGATGGATCAAAAAAGGGGACAAGAACACTGCTTACTTCCAACGAATAGTCTCAAGAAGAAGGAGAGTGAATACCATTACTTGCATTAGGATGAGTGATCACTCCTTTTCTTCGGATGAGAATATCAGGGGACTGGCGAGGGATTACTACTATAGGCTATTTCACTGGAGGACTGCGCCATTTGAGGTCTCGAGCGTGGCTCTGACGCAAGATGGGTAGGAGGAACCCCCCTTAATTCGGAACTAGGACAACTAAGTCGAAGGAGCCTGCTGTCTATTAGGGCTTTATCTTCAACGCGGTCTCCCTAGGTGTCGAATTCTAAACACAGCCACCAAGGTGGCCGCGTTAGAAGATGATCGCGGCTAGTTAGTTGACCGCGATCTAGTTGATACCTACTAATGGCTCCGAAACCGAAATGTGATTTGCTATTGGAGTCGTCAGTGTCAAGCTGCTTGTAGAAAGCATGTTGGGAGTTGTTCCCTGCCTCTTTGTCATGCACCGCATGACGCGATGGGGGCTATGAGTCCCGGGTTGGCCCGGCAACTGAGGTGTTGACATGATGACGCTGCTTATCTAGTAGTCAGGGGAAATCCCCGCTTCTTGGTGAAGAGCCGTATGAGACGGCGAGTGGCTCTGGAATCCAAGTTGGACTCAATAGTTGGAGCTGTGGGCGTTGCCCCATTGATGAGGTGTTCGGGAGTGATTCCCACTTCTTTGTAGGGTGTTGTGGGACACGGCAAGTTGTTTTGATCCCCGGGTTGGCCCAGTAGTTGAAGTGTTAGCAGTGTGACATCGTATGTAGGGTATCCGGAAGTGGTCCCCGAATCCCTACTGAGTGTCGTTTGGTACAGCAAGTTGTCCTGAACCTCAGGTCTGATCTGGCCGTCCGAAAACTTGTTGGCATGATGCCATTTGCTCGGGGATGATCCCCATTTGTTGTGTTATGTCGCTTGACACGGCGAAATATCCCAGTTTCTGGACTTGACTCAGTCGGCAGAGCGCCATTAGTGTTATGCCATTTTGCTCTGTTTAGGGAGTAATCCCCTGTGCTTAAATCTCGATTAGTTTGAGAAAATAAGTGGGTGCAATAGGAGCTGAGGTTGACGACCTATGGGTGGCACCCAGGGAAATGCTAGTCGGATAGGATTTGTGCCAGATCCGCTTAATCTTGCATCCTTGCTACCTTCGGTAGCAGGGCTGAACTCAACAATATTCACCTCTTTGCCAGCCTGGCATTCCCGTATTTGTTTTCCCTTGGCCGAGGCGTAACCTAGGTTGTCGACAAAGAACATCTCTATTTCAGCGACCGCCGAGTTGAGTTGATCATAGCCTTTGATATTAGTACCGAGAAATTTTTTGCTAACCTTGGCTACCAAACCTTTTTGACATATGGTGATGGCATCTTCTTGGACCGGAGGGTTGACACACCTCATGCTGAGGTCTCGCTATCTTTTGATGAAGTCAAGGGTGGTTTCACCCTTCTTTTGTTGGAGGGGCAAAGCTCTGCCAGAGAAATCTTACGCCCGGCCGTCGAGAAGCGGTTGAGAAACTTCTTCTGGAGATCGACCCAATCAACTACCGTGTTGGGCTTCAAGCGGGAATACCATTGGAAGGCAGTTCCCGTGAGTGAAGTGGTAAAGTAGCGGAGGAGATAAGACTTGTTCAATGTCAGTTTGCCCATGGTCGTAATGTAATAGGCCAAATGTTCTTGGGGAGATCGTTGCCCGTCAAATTTCTTTAACTTCGGGGCTTTGGAGTACTCCGGGGGAAGTTTCTTCAACTGGTAGTGTAATGGGTACGACACACTGTAAAGATCTACAGTGGCAACCCCTTCCCCATACTGGGCAAATTTTGCTTCAACGATCCGCTCGATCATTGGCCTTTGTGCCATGAGATTTTCTGGCACTGGCATGTTTGGTGTTCGCGGATGGGCTTCTATAGGTGATGTGCCGAACCCTACTACTATCGGGGCTCTGGCTGCTGTCGCCGAAGTGTTGGCACCGTTGTGCCCTCTTGGTATTGCTTGCGTCTCGGTTGGAGGCCTAGTAGGGTGCTAAGGATGTAGATCCTGTTCCTGAAGATCTTGTAGGAGGGTCTTCAGATGTTGATTTTCCCTTAGTAGGGATTCGAGGGCCATGTCTTGAACCTCGTCTTCTGGCCCATTATTGGTGGTTGAGTTAGCGTTTACCAGAGCACCTGCTCGGCTGACACTTCTTTAGGGTGTTCTTGTGCCTGCCTCCCGACAGAAGTGCCGGCATGGCCTACCAATATTGAGGCTTGAGCTTGTAGGGGAGGCCTCCTAAGCTGTGACAACGATTGATTCAAGTCGTCAAACTGCGCCTCTGGTTGTTGACCGACGACATAACAGGCAAACACTTGTACGACATTGTCGATGATCTGCACCGCCCACTTCTTCTTGGGGTGTTTCCCAGAGCGGACAGGTGCTCCCAGCCCGTCGAAGACTGAGATTCTCTATGGTGGATCCTCCACCACGTGGTGGGTATCTATCCGAGAGGAACTCGGAGCTATTTAATAACGGGGCTTGGCGCTACCCCCTTTTCTCCCCTACCTGTCTAGGCGTGGAGCGTTGATTGGCCAGATGTTGTCGGACTGGGCCGCTTAGCATCATCTCGAGCGACGTGTTGCTCGGGCGCGGGAAGAGATTTCCTAGCATGTGCCCTCCTGACAAAAAGAGCTTCTTCTGTGGTAAAACAGAATCTTCTGAGGCAGAATTATCGCTCTCCATCGATGTTGCTCCTCCAGTTAGGCTTGGGAACCTTAGCTTTTGACTGACGAGACTTCCCCCGTTGTACCACTGGAGTGCCAATCCTCTTTAGTTCCGCTTTATCCTCCCGTTTGCGTCGTGGAAGATTAAAGCGGTTAGAAGTAGGGACCTTCGGCACATGCTGGTCTTGAGGTATGATCGGCTCGCCTTCATCGAGCCGGATCCTAAGATCGCTGACAAGAACAGTCTTGCCCGAGTTGTTGGTTGCAGCAGTGGGTTGCCTGCTTCTGCGGCCGCTGCGACGTTTCTTCTGTGGGGCCAAGGAGGACTCAGCTTCGAGGTGGTACACTGAGAGAACCTGACCCACCATCACTGGAGGCACGATGCCTTTGACAAATGCTGTTGGGATCGGCGCCCGGGGTGTGGTGCCTGAATTGGGAGCCGAAATCTGGGCAACTCGAGCATTGGTGTCTACACGAGTCGAAAAAGGTGTTTTCGGCACTCGGGGTAATATACTCGTATTGAGAGTCGATGTTGTTGAGATGTGGGGTCAGGATTTCCCTCTTGAGTGCTAGGGTGCCGAAAGCTTGGAGCTAGAAGCCCGCATTGGGAATCGACGTTGTTGTGACCCGGGGTTGGAAGCCCGGGCTAGGTGCTGGACTTGCCACGCCCCGGGGCTGAAAGCCCGTGTTGGGGATTGGCATTGCTAAGATTCGGTGTTGGAAGCCCTGTCGGGGTGTTGGGGTGTCGGACTCCCGGGGCGGAAGGCCCGTGTTGGGAGTCGACCTTGTTGGAACCCGGAGCTATGAGCCTGAGTTAGGTGTTGAGGAGCCTCATACCTGGGGCTGAAGGCCCGTCTTGGGTGTTGACTTGACTGGAGCCTGGGATTGGAAACCCGAGCGAATAGCTGGAGAAGTGGCCGGGACCCGGGGCGCAATGCTCGTGTTAGGGGCTGACTGGCTACATGCTTGAGAGCTGACGCTCGCCTGAGCTGTTGATAGTGTAGGACCCCTGCGGGGGACCGCGATGGAAGAGACCTTGGGCCTGGTGTCCACTCGGGTCGCAGGTGCTAGAGTCGCCCGTGGCCGGTTGACTACACAGACAGGAACTGGAGCTGGTTGCGGAACAGCCACAGTGACTACGCCCAAGAAGTAGGGTGAGCCAACAACTGGAGCGAAGTTGCCAAACACAATCGGCGTTGCCAAGTAGCCCACCCTGTCATTGGTGGCGATGATGATGGGGCCACATGTAACGGCCGCCATTGGTTTAGTGGTTCCCAGTCGCAGATCGTTTGGATTGTTGGTGAGACGGTCACCGGACATGAACTGACTGCAGAAGTGTAGATTGGAAGGTGCGTGTATGCCCTCCTCTACCTCTCCTACAAGAAAAGGGAAAGGGCATCACGGCTTCAAAGCGGGCACTAGCTCCTCTTCAGCAAAGTCCTCTCAGCTGACAGCTCGACAACATCATTGGCTCCAGTGCCAAAGGCGACAGAGAACACCTGGCACACAAGACACCACGACAGATTCACGGATAAACCACAACAAGACGATAACACTTACAAAAACAACAACAACAACACTCGCAAGATTTCGGCTCCGTACAGGACACAGAACCACGGAACACAACTACAAGCAGGGTCACATCAAGGCACAATAGCTGATCACACGACTATAGGAACGAGTCATGCATCGAGTAGCTCACCAAGAAAAACCCACGACAACGAGAAAATGACAATCTTAAGTGGTGCATCTCAAGGACTACGAGCACGCCTCGAGAACACAACACCCAAGAGACAATACGGAGAAGCAGAGGGTACTCAATTAGCAGGAATGCCGAAAAATTCCCCAACACCCACAAGTGCCAATGCCAACACCAGAAAATTACCAGCAATAGCATGGCAATGGACGCCATCAAGGCACAGGAAGCCAAGATGAAGTCGCATCGAGAAGAACAATTCTCTCGACCAGTGGGTTATTAGCCCACACGCTTCCACTGCACACTCAAATACGCACACAGGCATCAGAAAATAGCTTGGTATTCGCATCTCAGCACACACATGGTGCCATCACAATTCATCAGAATCGTAATTAACACATCACGAGTACTGATCTAGCGAACAACCAATCACAAATAACCTAAGTGCAAAGAAAGAGAGCACCAGCATCAGCACAAAGCCAGAAGAAAATGCTAATCTCAGCTCACCTTCATGTCCTGAAACAATAAATGAGCCCTCACAATACATCGACCGTTGGACATGACACGACAACATATGATACACAACAGCTATTAACACCATGACGGAGTCTAAAGCCAAGCAACCATAAAGCAAGGAGAAAATCAGGCTCAGAATAAAGCTGTCTACACTTAAGTAGACGCAGGACAAAGGCATCACTAAGACAATAATTCCAAGGCCAATCTCGAAAAGACTCCACCAAAAGGGACGAGAAGAATAAAGCTCACTAACAGTAGCTCACCAGGAAGGGAAAATCCAGGTTTGCCTGAGCATCTTCTCAATCACGAAATCTAATCGAGCACTTCAATAGAAGCGAAAACACATCAGGAGCTGAGCAGACTTAAGCTGGGACAACCAAAACAACATAAAAACATGAATGGCCATCAGACCAACGCTAAAAGTCAGTAGCAACCTGAGCAAAGTACGAGAAAACCTCGATCAATGTACTACAGATTTGAGCCTTTCGGTGAACACTGCCAAGTACAACATGATTGAAATAGACATTACGATGGAAGAGAAGCAGCTCGTCATATCCTGACGAGAGCAGGACCATCTCGTACAGTGCCAGGACAGCACGCACAAGACAACAAGCGGAAAACAAAGCGATAGAGAATTGTAAAACCTAAGCCAACTGAATACTGTACTGGACTTAAGGACTCTAGAAACTGTATATCTCAGATTCCCATGTACTTCACACAACAACGCTCTGATACCAACTGTGACGACCCGGATCCCAGATACCAGATATACCCGATAGGACTATCGAATACACCTGATTATAAGTTTACTTTCCTGCTATTGTTTAGAATTTCAATACATATTCACACCATCCCTTTATCCCTTCCGAGCATTCGGACTCGTGGGTGGTGGGCCAGGGTCCAAATGGTATTGAGTTATTCCCAGTATCCAGATCTTGGATCGTTACATATGGTATCAGAGCGTGGTTGTGAAAATGCATGGGAATTAGAGATAGTGTAGTGATTATGAGTCCAGAGTGTCCAGTACAATTGGCAATTGGCATAGGGTCTTGTCTTTATTTTTCACTTTGTTTCTCGCTTGAGAGCTCGAGTGTGCAGTGTTGGCGTTGTGAATATGGTTGTGGTTTTCGTCAGCGTGACGGCCGAGGCTCAGGAGGAGCCAAGTAGGGAGGAGTCAAGTGGTGAATCTTCTCCTTCGGGGGTAGTGGCTCGGGGTGTACTGAGTTAGGATGAGTTTCATGCCGGCATGTTTTGGTTCTTTGTGCTGCAGATGAGGCAGCGCCATAGTCAGGAGGCTGGCGGGGGCAATTCATCACGTGGTGGTCGTGGACGTCTCTTGTGAGAGTTTTGATGTTTCACCTGCTGACATTCGAAGGCCAGCCAGATCCGATACTGCGAGGTCATGGATTGATGCGGTGGATCGGGTGTTCCGGTCTGTGGAGTGCGCTGAGGATGAGGAGGTTCTACTGGAAAGTTATCAGTTGCTGGGTCTAGCCTTGCCATGGTGGACCGCTGAGTGGGAATCGGCTTTTCAATCGGATGTCTAGGTTGTTCAAATGGAGCAAGTCTGGCGAGTGGTGCCAGGAGCAGGAGCAGGTGTCTGTCGTGTCTTCTCAGCATCCAGTAGTTCGACCACTACGGTATGGTGTGAGTGAGCGGCCAGGACAGTGTCCGGGATGTGGCAAGTTCCACGGGGGCGGGTCGTGTGCCATGGGTGAAGATGCGCTGGAGTGTTTCAGGTGTGGTCAGATGGGCAGTGTTGCTCGCGAGTTCCCTTGGCGGTCGCCTCAGTCCTAGCCATCTTTGCCACAACCCATTAGCCTGGCGAGTCAGGGTTCTCGGCGTGAGCGAGGCACTTGACCGGGTGGAGTTGTCGTGCTCACTTTGTGGAAGGTGCACATGAATTTCCAGTTATTGTTCATTATGCTTGTGTTTAATTTTGTTGTTTTCCCTATTATAATTGTGCTTCTTGGTGCTTGTGTTTTCTCAAGGTCCTTATTTTTTGGGGTTTTCAGAAGTAAATTATCCGTTGGTAGTGGAACTGTTACGCCCCGAACCGATAGTAGTGGAACGTGTCATTTGCTCAGAACGTGACAGTTAAACAGTCAAGTCAATCAGAGCATAATCATAAGATGAGATATAATTAGACAAAATAATATTTCATTTTAAATAGAAGTTGATTACAAATTAGACCTAATAAAAGAAAAAGACTCAATAAAGGAAACTTACAAGAGACTTATGAATAGACTAATCTTGACATGGACACAAGATAACAAGACTAGATGGTTCATCTAAGTTTGTCAAAGTACTATTCACTCTTGCCCTTACCCATTATGTTTGGTCTCATCGTCACTAAGGTCGTTACTTGAAAAATCCATTCCCTCAACAGATATGGCCATTAGGATCTTTTCATCTCTTCTCTTTTTTTTATTAGTGCCTGCCCTCAGAACATGCTCTTTTTTTCTCTTCTTTTTCTCTTCTTTTTTTCTTATTTTTTTCGTAAATATCTATACCCAAGCTATGGGATGATGCTTAGATGTTGGCTTTAGCCAAGTTTGTGAGGGACGGCAGGGACAAAGATGCCGCGTGGGGCTGCTTGCCTGAAGACTGGCATTTGGTGTGGGCGTGATGGATCCACCTTGTATTCGCCCACTTGTAATTCACCTTTCTTGATCAGGCCTTCGATGATGTCCTTGAACACGTAGCGATCCTCGATAGGATGTCCCACTACCTGGTGATAAGGACAGAAGTGTGGATTATCTTTTCTTGCGGAGTTGCCTGGTCTCTTCGGCTCCAGAAGCACCACTTTGCCGCATTCTAGGGCCCACTCAAAGAGAGTCGAGGTCTTATCTTTTGGGAATGAATAGGGCTTCATCATTTTACCCCTTAAGGAGGACCCTTGTGTTTCCGACTTGGCGGAAGCAAGGTTAGCTGCCTCTTTTATTTTTTTCTTTTGCTGTTCGAAAACCTCAATATTTGAGGTGTAACCTTCTTCTTGTGCTGGTTGTTTGCTGACTGGCTTATTCTTTTGGCCCGAGCTTGTGGAGGCTAGGCAAAGCCTTGCAAGGACTACTTCAGCTTCTGATGCGATGTCACTTAGATATTCAAAGGTTATGACTTCAAAGTCAATGACCCATCGTAGAATTTCCATCTTTAGATTCTCTTTACAGATTTAGACAGACTCCTTGTAACTTGGCAGGTGCCTACATCTCTCATGAAGGCTTCTCCATCTGCTTATGTAGTCCCTGACGGACTCATTATCCTTTTGTTTAGCTATTTGCAATTCGGCCTCAGTGACTTCTTCTTCAGCCATCTTTGTATTCATTGTTCGTTCTGCCTTTGGCTTGTCCATTGTGGTTAGACCCACTGATCTCGGGTGTAGGGCAGTCGGCTGCATATGCGGCCTGATTGGCATCATTGTCGAAGATGCTTTAGCTATCCCCTGACTTACCCAGCGGATTGTGGATCGGAATGACTGAGGGAGGATGCCCCCTGAATGATCTCGTACTGTTCGGGGTATTGTTGGCCGCATTGGAGCTTCAGATGAGCTAGCACTGTCTTAGGCTGTCTCATATAGATGTCTCGTCGGTTGTGGCATAGATGGCTTTATGTTCATTTTACTTAGCTGCCTTCATAGCATTTTAATCTCCTGCTACTTTTGGTGTAGTAGTGTCATCATGGCAGGGTCTTGTAAGAAAGGGTCGGGAGTGCTACTGCCTCCCGCCTCTGATTTGTGCAAGATTAATTTTCTCCCACCATCATTGCTGGCTGTAGCTAGCTCCTCTGGGACAAACTCCCTTTGTTCTATGCCTCTGGGTGGAGGAGGAATATGACATTGAGCCTTCTTATTTGCTGGTGAGTGTTGCTTTGGCATCCTCCCAGACCTGGAAGATGGGTGAGAGGCAGAAGCTTTAGCTGGAGCTACTTCCTTTGGCACAAAGTAAATTTCGAAAATACCCATAAAATAAGCCCAAAGAAATGCCTAGAAATGGCCCAATGAGTAATGGACAACTTAAGGCATCAAAAATGAAGGTAAGAAGAATGACTCAACTCATAGGCAAAAAATGGGTGTCAACACCTGCGTCGACGCAAGAGATCAACGAGTCGACGCACAATAGGCAGGAAAGGAGAACACGGTCTTATGGGAATCGCTTCTTGATGATGGCGGTTCAGGAGGAACCGCTACCAGGGCTGGCAAGGAAGGGAGTTTAGTCGACCCAATCAAGATCCTCCGTCAACCTAGGGTCATGGCTGGACTTAAATAGTGCTCAGTCTACCTAACCATGGTCATTTGAGGTGAAATTGGTCATCGTAATAAGGGCTAAGTCGACATGGAACAAGGTGCAGTCGACTGGGCAAAACAGACACATAGGCCGGATCAGATAGCATAATGTAGTCGCACCCGAATCGCTACCTCATGGTAGTGGTCCCATCAGGGCCGCATTCTGGTCAAGTCTGGGCAGAGCAGTCACAACTTCTAACCACCCAAAAAATGAAATCTGGTCGAGTCATTGGGTTGAAGTTTTCAAGGTACAACTTGTCCGGCATCCTAGTGAGAATCCCAGGCTCGTAGGGTCTTAGGGAGGCCTTGAGATGGAGATTCTAGTCCGAAGGAAGGAGTATCCAACGGAGAGCCCCAATTATCACAAGATTGAGAGATGTAAAATGCAAAAAATGAGAATGAACGGTGAGCCATTACCACCGGAGTGGCAAGACCCTCAAACAAACCTACTAATTAAATCAACAACAATCAAACAGATAGTAGTGTTGCTGCAATTATTGAAATCATGGACAGATTAAGCCACATTTAATCTATTTATTTGCAGGTTATAGCAAGAAGGGCAAATGGCAAGCCATGATTTGAATAGAAGAAAGATGATATTCCATCAGCCAGGATTCACATGTAAATTAGATTTAGATGCTCCCATGTAACCCTAGTCATTAGGTGTGTTTCTAGCCCTAGAGCATGCTGTTTACTCAAGATAAAGTACATGAAATACACAACATTTAACTGAAACCTCAGCGATGGCCATGGTCAGGAGAGGACCACTACCTCATGGTAGCGGTTGGTCAACGGCCGCGTTCACGCTATTTTGACCAAAAGTTTAAAATTTTCGTGCCCGAAAGGACTCAGTCTATTGGGCGACCATGGTCTCAGGAAGCGGTAACTAGAATGACCACGTTCTGATCCCGAGCCCAGAATGCCGACGAGCCACGATACACCTCTAGTAAAAGTATGATTGTAATCTCTATACTACATAAAATTTGGGAAAACATGTACCAAAAGAAAGAGCGCTAAAAATTGAACAACATGGTATGATTTAATTAAGTTTTTTTCCTAATAAAAACCTACCTTTGAATGTGAGGAAGATGGTTGATGCCACCAAAACCCTAGCTGGAAACCCTTATTTCTACAACACGCCTCACCCTCGAACATGCACACCAGTGGCTGCCACGGCCAAATGGGATTCTCGGGAGTATTAGGCATCAATTTATAGAGCTAGGGTGGAAGGAAGAGTCGTGTGTCTGCCACATCGTGGAAGACAATAAATTCTGGACCAAGATCTCATGGTACATGAAAGGAGTCACACCTCTCGTGAAAGTCCTAAGAATGGTGGATGGCGATGAGAAAAATGATATGGAATATCTATTCGAGGCCATGGACCGTGCCAAATTAGACTTGCAGAAATCCCTTCCCAGAGAATATGAAAAGTGGTTAAAAATTATTGACCACAGATAGAACAACACATTACATCATGACTTGTATGCAACTGGTGAGTGATTAATTGTATTGATACAAAGTTCATTGTTCTTTAGGTTAATTTATATCTAACATTTAGTTAACTATACACAAATGCATGCTATTTCCTCAACCCTCGATTTATGTACAATGTCAATACAAATGTTGATGTAAGGTACTTCAAGACACTTTAAAAGTCATTGGTCGTTTATCGAGGACACTAGGAAAGAGACTTCAGGTTGAAATAGAGGTTGGTCTTTATTGATTTTATCAACAAGACATAAATAATTTACTTAAGTACTTATGTTAATCTATTATTTTATCCTTATAGATGAACAATTATATAATGTGGACTAGGACATACTCTGACTCCCAATTGTAATACGCTATGAGAAGAGTGAACTCAGATATACTAAATCTTTGTGCTTAAATTGACTCAATATATGCTAATACATCATGGAGAATTGATCTTTATTTACATCTTACGTTTATTTGTTTATGGTTGGTGGAACAGTTAACTTGTGGATAATGGTGAACAATCAAGATTTAGGCAGTAATGCATTGGCTTTCATTGCAATTATGGTGTTAAGTCAAACAACATCAGTAAGTCAATGTGAAAGAAATTGGAGCGTGTTCAGCCTTATACACTTAAAGGTTCGTAATCGGCTAATGACTGAACGGTTAGAAAAATTGGTTTACTGTCATTACAACATGAGACTGACAATAAAGAACATGAAGTTGAGACAACAGCTGCGGGACAAATGCGTCGCAAAAGATACAACTCCAGAAATTGATGTGGGCTCATTATTTGATTATGACAATCCCTTGCAGTATTAGGTTGAGGTACGGGAGCAGGTTGATGAGTCCGTTTTTGATATTAATGATAGAACATGAGCAGATGGCATATTAGATGAAGATGAGCCAAGGGATCTAGAATTCAGAAGACTATCAAAGACGGCCAGAGAGATTCATGTGCATCAGAGAGCTCTAGTGCCTTTGCTTGTTGACGACATCGAGTAGCAGTCTAAGTTTGAGCTAACTAGACACTTAGAATCAGATAGCAGGTTAGTCACTCTTAGAATGGTTAAGTCACCTCCATTCTTAAGAAGAAGTACATCAGTGTATGAGATAACTGAGAGGATTAGTAATGCTGCTCGAGAGGACTTTACAATTGAGTAGTGGAAGCAAATTTATGTGAGGCACACGTCAAGGGGTAGAAGACTCCTCTCCAAGATGAATGAAATTATCACACCAAAAGAGAAAAAAATAGAGCCAAGATAATGCCAGTGCAGCTGCAGGTGCTACTACTGACAGTGGCATATATATACCTACTTCCTCCTTCCACGCTGACACAGTTAGGACAAGCTCCCCCAACCCTTCAGGGGTCTCATCAGCCGCTTGGGTGACTTCCCCAGTTCCTGGTAGCGGTAATTCGATGCTACATCGGGTTATCGACATCTGGAGCTCTGGGTCGTTACATCTACCACCTACTCACCCTCCGCCTCACATCAACCTTCCACATATCCCTCCATGAGTCAACCCTCCGTGAGTCAACCTTTCTCCACCCACGGTGAGCCCTCCTCTCCCTCATACCCACATCCATCTCCACCTTCGGTCAAGGGAACATCACACCCAGAGCAAGTTGATGCCATCCACTATATACCTCCTCATCCCACTCCTGCACCTCCATTGAGTCCCTCCATTTGTCGCCATGCACCCTTGCCTATGCAGCCTCTACTTCCCTCATTGCAACCTCCACAACCATCTTCTTCCAATATACCTTGGCATCCCCCTTGCCCGAAGAGGGCTCCTCATCCTCCGTTGATAGAGTGTTTTATTGATATTTTTAGGGCTTTGATGGCCACACATGCGTTGTAGCTCCCTCTAGCTGTGCCCTGCCAAACCGCAATTAGGAATATGCTTTAGTTTTGTGAATATCACCGTCAGCAGGGGCATTTGGTTGAGTATTGCCCCGAGTTTCAGGAGTTTATTTATAGCCTGGAAGATAAGAAAAGGATTGATTGGCCGTCTATTCATAAGGTCATTTTATGTCTTTGCAGCATGCAACAGCAGTAACAAGCGTTGCCCAAGTAGCCATCGTCATTACAAGACCAGGGGCACCCCTATGATTCTCTGTCTAGTGCTGCGCTCACTCTGTTATCTACCCCATCACATACTCCTTTGCCCAGTCCCTCACCCAGTCCATTACCTTTGCCATCTGTTACTCCATCTCTATCACCTCCATAAACCCAAGCCTCTACTGAAGCTAGTGCCTCCACTTCTTCTACTCCTAATGTCACCCGACGCGTTGTGTCGATACGCTGGCAATGGACACCGTGACCCTCCTCTTCCTCCTCCCCATCCCCATTACCCTCATTACCACCTCCACCTTCGTCACCATCCACATCCCCTAACTATTCTCCATCACCATCACTACCTTCACCAACTCCACTATCTCTGTCATCTCCACCGCCATTATCTTCTCGACCATCTCCACCATCTTCATCATCTCTACTTCCTTTGCCTTCTTCTCCAATACCCTCATCGCCCGAGCCTGAGCAAGCTTCACCTAGACCTACTCTTTAACCCTCACCCACACTTGAGCATGCCATTCCCATTCTACCTTCGCCATAATTGTCGAAACCTTCACTCGCATTCTCTTTACCCCCACCAACACCTCCACCTTTGCCTTTACCTCTGCCTTCACCTGTATTGCCTTTGCCACCACTTGATGTCATCATCCCCGTTCAAGCCTCTACATCTTCCAAACCTATCCTTTCCCCCTCCCCATCTACTTCCACCCCATGGAGCGGGTATGCGTTACCTTTGGTGTAACACCCGTGTCTGACTGGATCTTTTGTTGGTTGGATGCAGGTCCGATTCCAGGAATTCTGGTATTTTCTGGTAATTTTTAGGATTTTCCTGGCATTTTTCGTGCCCGATCTGCATCTTCACATTATAAATCAAGCTACTTCCATGAGATATTATAATAAGATTCGGCCAATAATGTAACAAGTTCAACAATAGTTCATGATAGCAACGATCAAGGTAAAAATGCACAAAATGAGAACATATGAGTTCAAGGATGATTTAATGACAATATTATGCTACAGGAGGAATCCGATAGCATAACGACACATTCATTATCTTTGATAATTTATTAATAACTTATTGAACAAGATTTTAGGATTCTAGACAATCAATAGACCATCTAGGAGCATAGGAAAATCAACCTGTGGGTGAAACCTTGGGTTAAGCACACTGGGATAGGAAACAATCATGTCTGGGCCATTTCTAGAAGAGGTGGTCATTCCAGGACCCCGACCATGAAGTGGCAGTTCTGTCAAGGCCGCTACTAGATAGAGTCGACACCAGAGAGAGGAAAGGGTCGACGCACTGAAATTCTAGCATAACGTAGTCGCGGGAAGGCCGCTACTTGACAGTGGCGGTCTCCTGATGGCCGCTACTTGACAGTGGTAGTCTCCTGATGGCCGAGCACAAAAAAACTTTGGTCAAGTGAGTGCTTTCTAGACAAATAGACTTTGAGGGTACAACCTGCTTGGCATCCTAGTGGGAATCCCAAGCTCGTGGAGACTTATGGAGGCCTTGAAACATGATCCCCTAGTCTGACAGAAAGAATATCCGACAGAGTGGTTCACAAGTCCCAGAAAGTGTGCCTATAAGTGCAAGATGTAACTAATAGCATCGTACCGGGATACGTGCTTGTTGATGTTTATGTTACATCCCTATGTTTTGATGATGTCCTACACCATAAGTCAATCAATATAAGTCAAATATCATGATATATTTTCACGAGAATATGCCTTGGCCTATGTGCGTGAAATTTCTGTGTGCAAGGCATTTCATCAAATAGCCTGTGTGCATGACATTTCTGTGTGCATGGCATGCTAGGGTCGGTGCACTTCATGTTCATTTGGCAAACCATGGTCGGTGCACGTTGCTTGTATGTGTTACTAGGTCGGTGCACTTTTGCCTGGTCTGCTCACTAAGGTCGATACATGTTCAGCCTAACACATTCAAGGTCAGTGCAACCACTGTAGCAGTTGGTGCATGTCTTGCATATAGCATGATAAGGTCTATCCTAGTTCTTGTAGCACACTCACTTAGGTCTGTGCATGTTGAACAAGGTCGGTGCTAGTTCATGTTCCTTGCACATTAGGTCAGTGCATCCTTTGCTGAGTGCAGGTCAAGTTAGTGCATGTTACTGTTCAAGTCAATGCAAATTTTCATATTGAGTCATATAAGGTTGGTGCATTTCATGCTCACACCGTTTCTAAACTCGGTGCAGTTTACTATAACGTCGGTGCATTACTTGTCCTTCACTTACAACCTCGGTGCTATTTACTGTAAGGTCGGTGCATTGCTTGTCCTTCACTTACAACCTCGGTGCTATTTACTGTAAGGTCGGTGCACCTACATCCTAAGGCAACACAAGGTCAGTGCATTCCTTTCATCCCGCACTCAAGGTCGGTGCATGTTTCTACCATTATATTCCCCCTTCTTCCTTTTTTTATTTCTCTTTCATTTTCTTCTTTTGACGCCCGGGTCTCCACGCTCCGAGTCACATCTTCGAGGACGTGAGGACCTCGCTCAATTTTACATTAATTCGTCCCTTGGAACGTAAATTCATGGTGGCATAGTGTCATGTGTAGGATGCAGCCCTACCTTCACCAAAGTTAAAATTCGATCGCTGTGGCCTCTTACTTCGTTTCTTCCTGCCCTTCTTTGCCGACGTCAGACGAATGACCGAAGCTTGCCGCTAACGCGAAAATTTATGTGTCCACACTTCCACGACGGGAGAAACATTTGTCAAATCGACTAAGTTCTCCCCCGCCAACGTGGCTCCCTCAACTACTCGGTCGACGGTGCTCGGCCTTGACGCCAACTCCTCGTCCCCTAGCCCTTCCTCGCCACCACTGGCCTCCGCGCCATAAGGCGTGAAGGGAGGGAGGAGAGGAGGCTCCGAAGTCCCCGAGCGCTCGGCCATGGCTTGGACAGCGACCTCCCAGCCCTCCTTGAAGCAGCAACCACGGGCCGACCCAAAGATCTCCAAGGCCACCGAGGTCAACTCTTCCTAATAAGCTGGTGATGAGCGGAAGTTCTCCACCGCCTCCTCGCCGACGGTCGACATCGACGCACGCAGCTCGGCTAGCTGCGCCTCCATTTCCTGAGCGCGGAGCCCTATGGTCGTGACCTGCATCCCCAACTTGGACGCATGGACCTTAGCTATCTCAACTCGGGCCCGAAGAAAGTGGCGATCCCTTTCCATCTTGGCAAGGTCTAGCTCCCTCCGCTCCGACTGCTCCAGGAGCCTTGCAAGCTTCGCCTTAGCTGTCGCCAGATGTCCCTCCAGCTCTTGGCACTTGGCCGTCAACACAGTCTGCCCAGCTCGACTGGTCTCCAAGTCCTATGCGACACCACCGAAGTGGTACTGCCACAAGCTGAACACTCTGACGAGTGCGACGAAGTTCTTCACCGCCAAATCTGTCAACTCGCCTGGGGCCCCAAGGCCCAACTCCCCAACCTTGTCTTGGGGGCGCAGAACCCCGTCGATGAGGGCCTTCACCTCTATCTGGAGGTGCGATTCGTGGGTAGGGCCCTCAGGCGATAGGAAGCGAGGACCCGCAGAGGTACCCTGCAGCAAAAGCTGAGCCCCCTCCTCCAGGCTGAGTGAGTCGTCGCCGAGGGCAAAAGCCTTTCCCTTCTCCGAAACCTCCCTCCTGGGAGCAGGAGCGGAAGGGGCAACTGCTAGTTGTACGACCGGCGGCGGCGGAGGAGTCTTGGGAGGAGGAGGAGGGGGAGCCTTCGATGGCGATGACGATGTGGTCCGACCCCAGACAGCAGTAGAAGCCCTACCTCTCTTCTTTGGGTGACGCTGGCTATCCAATGCCGCCAAGTTGTCCACGTCCAGTGGAATGCGACTACTGCCAGGCATAGCGGACTCCGCTTTAGCAGGACTAGCAGCCTCCTCAGAGATTTCCCTCTGAGAGCACCCGACTCGCTACTGACCACGGGCACCATGAAGGAACTTGCCACCAGGACAGTCGCAGGAAGTGGATACTGGAGTCGCCTCAGAGCGAAGGCAACTGTGACTTGGGGGGCGGCGACGATTACCTGACCAGCCCCAGGCGCGACGTGGTTCACGGGAGTAGGGGCGCACCGTGGCAACTGCACCACCTCATAGTGCCATGACGATGCTTCCGGTGCACCTATAACCAACCAAAAACTTGTCAGCCCAGTTCGTCACTAACACGACCTGATAAGGGCTCAAGGTCAGTACCCTGAAGCAATGGGGGGCTCAATCCCAGTTCTCGGAGCACTGCCAGAGTCAGCAGGAAGTCGACATTGACGAGGGAGAACTTGAGGATAGTGTTTATCTTCTTGGACTCCTTGGGAGTAGCCGAGGGCTTCCTGTCCGCCCAGAGGGGACGAGAGCCCTGGATCCTCCAGTCAACTGGAGAATCGTGATCCTTCGACTTGATGATATATACATAACACTGCCCCCAACATTTGAGGTTGTACACAGTGACAGAGACTTGGATGATGTTGCGACCAGACCGTGCCTTGAAATATGCATAGGCCGTATCGGCCGGACAGCTCTGAAGGCTATAAAAGTGTGGGAAAAGGTGGACGGTCGGTTCCACCGATGCCTTCTGACACGTGAAGATGAATCCATAAAGGATATGGTAAGAATTAGGGGACAACTCCCCCTGGATGGTGTCCATAATAGTGAAGAACAGACGCGATGAAAGGATGAATAGGCAAGCGGAAGCCAGCCTGGAAAGACGCCACGGGAACCATGATGCCACCCGAAGGTAGGCTCAATTGATCATCATCGATGGTCGGAAAGATGATGTCGAAGGCAGGTGGAATCTGGAAGGCCTCTCGTAGCCCGTGTACCATCCTATAGGCTACTAATGGAGGAGAAGGGGGACGACTGGTGCCAGCACCTGAAGTGCTCGGGGCATTACCATGGCCGGGGTTCACTTCCTCAACGGAAGAAGACGGGCTGACCCTAAGGTTTCTCCTACGGGGAGGCATGACTGCAGGAAGAAGAAAGCACAAGGAAGGGAAAAAGACCCTCATCAGATGACGGAAGAGGAAGCCTACGACGAGCAAACCTGATAAATAAGAAGCAGATGGGGTCCTAGGAAGTCTCCACGATGGTTCTTATAACTCCCCGTGGTAGAACAGCCACTTCGGAGCCACAGAGCAGGTGAAAAGGCACCTGTCATTGTCACAGTACAGCCGTCCGGCTCAGGCACCCGTTCAACGCACACATCTTGACACTGCGAGTTCATGTCATAATTACAAAGGAGGCACTCCTCGCCGCCAGAGACGCCTTGCGTGCCAAGCAATCGGCTGGGACCACCAGTCTCGATAGCCCTAAGAGGCTACCTAAGTCATAAACCCTCTCCTATTCGACTCTCAGCTCCCTACAAAGTGCTCGACAACTGAGAGTAGGGAGGCTAGTGAGGAGGGTAAATCTGGTTTGGCCCATAATGGGCCCGATACCACAGGCCCACGATGGACCAGACACGGTTACCAGAAATAAAGGCCCGCAGCGGCTATAGTCCAGTCAGCCAGGTCCAATACGACTCGACATCGGATTCGACACCCACCAGAAGGCAGTAGCCCAGGAGCGATGAACGCCTGAAGACCCTTCAACAACCGACTGTTGCCCTCACGACGTCGGCCCCTAGCCTATAAGAGGCGAGCACATCCCACGAGCACCGTAAGACTCACCCTGGGAACGGCCGCCGTCGAGGAACTCGCCTTCCAACGGGAAACTCCCGCCCCGATCGCGGGAGACGTTGCTCCATTATCCACGACCTTACCTGTAAAGGGATAGGCCTCCACCTCCAGGACAACCCCATATAAAAAAGACATGGACAGAGAAGAACGGACACAATAAATCTTCTGCGAAAAATCCTACACAGAGAATCAATCCATAGTAATAGAGAGGTCATATGCGACCATTTCCCCTGAGAGAAGAGGTACTCCTCCTGCGCGACCTTACCACCCAGCGAGCACTCGTTGAGTGTTCACTGGGAACGACGAGCACTCGACGGGAGGGTCTACACGTCTCTCAGATCTACAACAGTGACCTCCAACTCTCTCATTTTCTCCCCTTACTCTTCTTTGTTCTTACTTTGGACCGTTGTTGACTTAAGCATCGGAGGGTTGTCCCTTGAGGTAATGCCCGGGGCTCCTTCTGATGCCTCCTTGGTTTCTGGTACTTGCAGGCTTTCACGGGTGCCGGATGACTTTCCCAACTAATAAATAGAGAAGGTGGTACGTGGCGTAGGATCCATTTTCTTACAGCTACCAATGTTATCAGAACCGAATCGGTACCTGAACCGGTCAATGAGCTGGTTCGGTTCGAACCGGTTAAACCGTTCAATCAAACCAGTTTGAACCGTGTCGTCATCATAATATTGATACATGGTCCGACCTGATTCTATAGCCCAAGACAATGGTGCCAAAAGGCATAGACAGTTTGGTACTCCTGGAGGGACATGTGTGCCACATGAGTGGGACAAGTGAGTGGATTCGACAGCCCGAGTGGGACGTAATTAGTCAAACCCAAAAGTCAATAAGTTGAACGGGTTGGCAACCCGAGAAAGGCGTGCTAGGCCAAGTCCGGTTGAGACAGTAAAGGAGTAGGTTTAACAGTCCGAAAGGGACATGCGTGTTAGACCTGGAAGTCGAAAGGCGAGATGGGTTGGCAGTCCGAAAGGGACATGCGTAGGCCAAGCCCGGTAGGATGAAAGAGGGGATTTGTCAGCCCGGGTGGGACGTATGAATCAAATCCGTAAGCCGATAGGCAAATAGGGTTGGTAGCCTGAGGAGGCATACATAGGCCAAGCCCGTTGAGATAAAAGAATGAACTTGACAATCCCGGTGGGATAGATGAGTCAAGTCTGAAGTCAAGAGGGAAGATGGGTTGACAGCCCGAAAGGGGCGTGCATAGGCCAGACCCAACCGGAAGGAAATGGTGGACTTGACAACCCTAGTGGGACGTGAGAGTCAAACCCGAAAGTCAATGGGCAAAAGATGGGTGGGTTGGCTGTCCGGATGGGACGTGCATAGGCTAGACCCTGTGGGACAAAAGAGGGTGGATTTGACGGCCCTAGTGGGACGTGAGAGTCAAACTCGAAAGCCAATAGGCAATGGATGGGTTGACAGCTCGAAAGGGACATGCATAGGCCAGACCCAAAGGAAAGAAAGGGTGGATTTGACAGCCCTAGTGGGACGTGAGAGTCAAACTCGAAAGTCGATAGGCGAAGGATGGGTCGGCAGCTCGAGAGGGACGTGCGTAGGCCAGACCCAAAAGAAAGAAATGATGGATTTGGCAGCCTTATTGGGACGTGAGAGTCAAACCCGAAAGCCGATAGGCGAAGGATGGGTCGGCAGCCCGAGAGGGACGTGCATAGGCCAGACCCAAAAGAAAGAAATGATGGATTTGGCAGCTCTATTGGGACGTGAGAGACAAACCCGAAAGCCGATAGGCAAAAGATGGGTTGGCAGTTCGAAAGGGACATGCAGAGGCTGAACCCAGTGAGACAAAAGAGGATGGATTTGACAGCCCTAGTGGGACGTGAGAGTCAAACCCGAATGTCGATAGGTAAAGGATGGGTCGGCAGCCTGAGAGGGGCATGCATAGGCCGAGCCCGGCGGGACTACAGGGGCGGATTGGGTAGCCCAGAAAGGCATACTATCCAGACCCTTGGGAGGCCCGAATGATGAGTGGAGCTAGCATGTCAAGGGGCGTATGAGTCAACTCTTGAAAAGGAATGGATAGACTTGATAGCCTGAAGGGGCACAAGAGTCAAATCTATTGCAAATGAAGGTGCTGGTGGTCCTGGCGGGACGGAGTGTAACTGATGCGGGACAACTAGGTGGACTAGGACTCTAAAATGCGGATGTGACTAAATGGACAATTGAGACTAGCGACCTCGCAATCTAATAGGACGGCGGTACTCACACCAAGGTTCCCCGGTGGGGACTATGCCAAAGAACAAGCTACTACGCGCTCACAGGCATTCCCAAGATGTAAATGACGTCGCGACCTTTATGGCACAACGGGATTTGGTCCCGACCCGAACCACACAATCACCTGACGAGGTCAGATCGAGCGCACCATGGGTTTCCGTAAAACTCGAATAGATTGTCACCTCAGCGACTGACACGCCCTCGCACTAAAACAGACCCAAATAAACACCCCACCCTAACAAACGAAATGGAATATCCGAACAAAATCTTTTAAGGCGTCCACAAGTCTGGCACGCCCGGTGGGACCAATCCGCCCTTCATCTCTTTGCCGAAATTAGAGGCCCTGTGCCCCCCTTCTTGTAGTGCTGATGGTTTCATCTTCGCAAATGCAGGAAAATCACATTTCGACTGCGAGAATGATGGTCTCCTTTGGCCCCCAAGTAGGAAAGAGCCACATCCGGGAAGGCTATCTCGTCGTCCCACTTTGCTTCAGAAGCTTCCCTCCGGTCGTGGGCTTCCCTAATTTCCTGGGGGTGGCCTTCGTTAACATCCTGGACGTGGAGGCGTCCGATGAACCTGAGTCTAACACTCCCATCCAGGGAGTCATTGAAGCTGCTACTGGCCGAGCTGCGGCCAGGAACAACAACAGCGTCCCGCCAAGGACGTTGGGCAATAACGTGCACCATGTGCACCAGACTGTCGGCCCATCGCACCAAGGGTCGGCATCCCATCGGAGGAGGCTCCAAAGGAACTATGCTGGCGCTGTCACGGGGCACCGAATCTCTAGCTCCGGTAAAGTCCATGACTATTGGAACCATCCGAGTCCATCTGAATGGACAGAGGTCCGAAGTGATCCTGGACCGTATCGAGCCAGCCATTCCAGTCCACAACTCCTTCCAAGGACTGGAGAAGATGAAAGAAAAGATGGCGCCCACCGTTTCGACTGTAGCGCCAAGAGACACGTCGGCTCATAAGCTGGTAAAGCTGAAACGAGTTTGGGTTCCCAAGGAAGCCCAACCCACGGCACCTGCCCAGGCGGGGCCCAGCTATGCTTGCCACAGAAAGGGGCAAAGAGATGAAAGGGTCAAGGTGACGGCCACGACCCACCAACCGACAGCTGCTACGCCAGCGCTGCCCAAAAATGCCCACCCCCAACGTCGCAGGCGTCGTCACCATGTTGACCACCCGGCGTTCGCAACTTACACCTATCCTACTGGCGCCGCCGACACACAACCACCGATCACTCTCCCCGACCAGGAGTGGGTAGGGATCGAGCAGGCCATGAGAAACTACCTTAGAGGCCCGGGTAGCACCCCTATGGGTCGTCAGAGACTGCTAGGGGTAGTGGCCTCCGCCTTTCGGGAGGAAGAAGAAATCCAATCTGTGCCCAACGCAGAATCAAGGAACCAGTTGAAGGAGCGACGCTAGTCCCCTGTGCGGGAGGAACTGTCGCCCCGATGATCGATCTTCGACAGGCTAGTGTTCCTGAATAAGCCGTCAAGGAGGATGGCGAAAAGAAGCAGGGACTGGAGAGTTTTCACCTACAATATGGCAGGACTCTCTAGTCGGTATGGGGCTCTACCTACCGACCCCGAAGAAGTGGCCAGGCTCACCGCCAGGCCCGGTCCCCTCGAAAATTGTACTGGCACTGACTTCATCGGGCAGTCACGAACCATGTGACCCGGCTGGTCACAATGATAGCAAACCACTAGCATCGAACAATGCTTGCCGAGGTGGCCGCCACCACATTTCCAGCACGGCTTCGGTTGCCCGGGTGCAGAACCCTGTTGTCGAGGAAAGGAGGGAGCAGATTGCTGGGTAGTACCTGAAGTTGCCTGCTGAAAGAATCTCTTCTTGGACCTCTTAAATTTGAACTTCTTGCCCTTGGGTTTGAAAGAAGGACCACCAGTAGCAGGAAAGGCAGAAGGAACCCCTGGGGCAGTCGGCTGGTACGGCAACTGGAACTGCACCACCTACTGGACCACGTCGGCTTGAGGAAATCCCCGAGTCCTTGCCATCTCCAATTCCATGGCGACGGCTGCCTGGTAGGCTGCATCCAATTTCGATACCTGCGTGGCAAAACCCGACAGGCTCAACTCTATTTTTAATCCTCGTAGGAATTACTGCGTCCGCAAGGTTTCATCTGTAAAAATGTAGGACGCATACTTGCCCAACTCAATAAATTTATCACGGTACTGCTGCACCGACAAGTCTCCCTGTGTCAGCTTCCATAAACTCCTCCCATGAGATCTGTCGGAGCGGTCGGGAATGGAAGGCGACTTCCCGCTCTGAAGTTCACCAGGTGCGCATAGTAGCCTGAAGTTGATAGGTCGCCAGCATGACCCTTTCATCATCCGTGCACTCCATTGACTGGAACGCGGACTCGACGGCATCTAACCATGCTCTTGCTGCCTCCGGGTCAGATTGACCCTCGAACGTCGGCAGATGAAAGAGCAAAAACTCCTTTAATGCTTGACCACGCCCGCCTGGCATCTCATCACGAGGAGCGGGATTGGCAGGAGAAGGTGCCGCGGGAGTAGATGAGGTGCCACTCGCCTCCCGAGGAGTCGGAGCTCTCCTCCATCCATGAGGCAGCATCTTAAATCTAGGAAAACATGAAATGCGAAAAACTCGTCAATAATCACAAGGAAATGCCCTAAGCCAGTAATAGATGACACAAGGGACTTGCTCTGGATCAGTACAATTTTGATTCTTAATGCAAGTCCTCAACTCCGCTGTGATACCAACTGTAATGACCCAGAGATCCAGACACCGATGTACCGATAAGAATCAATATACCGATATCAAGAACTGAGGAAGCCACCCAAGAGGCTGATGAGGCCCCCGAAGGGTTAGGAGGGTTTGTCGAGGAGATGCATAGCGAATTGGAATTCGTGTGCGCAACATTACTTAATTTGGCTATCTGGAAAAAATTATGCGGAAGCAATTTCAAGAAAATATCAGAGTAGTAATATAACAACCAATAGTCCAGAGTCATAAAAGTACAAGTCCCACAAGAAGAGGAGAGTCCAAAGTACAACTACTCGGGGCATACCCCGACAAAAGTACCAAGGGACGGTCGGACTACAACTAGCACTAAACATGGTCCCCAAAGCTGTGGGAACCACCGGCGGGAGGCTGCGGCTGCTCAGCTGAAAGAAGGAGTGAGTCACAGCCAGACTCAGTAGGGGTCCCGCAGATTCCTACCATAGCCCTCATAGGATGCCAACAGACATCCACGGGTCACGGGCAAACCACAAGGTCAAGCCAAGACAAGTAAAAACTGAAACAATGGGAAAATGACACTTTGGGCATAAGCGATCCATCATTTGGCTGCTAGTCAAACAAAGCAGTCAAGGAAGAGCCGCTACGCACACAGAGACAAGGACAATGGTAGTCCTAGATTGGGTCGTTAAGGAACTGTAGCAGTCAAGAAGTAGACCGTGCTCAGTCAACCTTGAATCGACCTATCTAGTCAAACCACCTGACAAACTCACGCGCATTAGCAGTCCATGCCAGAATCGCTAGAGACACCGCCCTAATCAACCTAAACATTTGACGCTAGTCAAACGGGACACACACACGGACATACGGACATGGGACAAGCCATCATGGCCAACAGACGCGATGATGGACACAACTCATAGAGCGGTCACCAAGCGGCTGCTCAGAGAACTGGATGGTCCACAGGAGGCCGCCCAAGGAGACAAAACGGTCCATACTAGGCCGTTCACTCCAACTGACCTACTAGAGTAACAGGTCAAATGGTAGTCAGAATGGTCACAAAAGAACCGCTCATGGAGTGGCATGATTAGAGGGAAATCGCTCCACGAACAGCTAGAAAATTGTTGACCCAAGGTCAACCATGCTAAGCGGTCAAGCCCTGGCCGCTCAACACAATGGGAAAATAGCACGGCTGAGAACCAGCCACTCAAGTGGACCAGACTGCTCACACCTGGCCGTGCCATCCACTGGGCGGTCAGTCGTGCGACCGTGCAGACGTCCAACCGACCTAGACTAAATGGTCCAAAACCCGCCGCGCTAAGCCCAACACAGTTACTGTTAAATCGTGTAGGCATCACGGCGAACAAACCATGGGATCAGCCTGATCGTGGCCTTTCCACGCCCTTTTCGTTCCGAAACGAAGGGGATACAACCATAACAACGCTATACAACACATAAACTCCGATGGGAGTCGAATAGGCTAAGAAACGGCAAGAAACAGGCAATTTCTTCAAATCGACCCTAATGGAACCATTGGACTTCCCAAGCTCCTAACGATCCTGAACAACCGCCAATCGAAATGAAATCAGTGACTATGGAACGCTGACGTTCTAGGGAGTCGTTTGACACTAGGTGATCTAAAAATCGTCACCATTTTTTAGCGAATCCTATGAACTCCACAAAACTATGATTTTACCTAAATGAGCCCAAACTCGCCTGTTCTAGCACCGAACAACGTGAAACTATAGGGAAAATGTGCAGGAGAAGTAGGTGATCTGTCTCCCTACCTCCACTGAAGAAACTATGCACCGAAGCGACTAAACTACGTCGAAAATCACCGAATCACGAACCGCGCCTTCTCGGAATCCACCGAGGGATTGCGCCACGCCACGCTCAATCTGTCGTCCCATCACGCATCCCGATCACTCCAAGGTGTCCCCGCCTCGGCCAGCTCTCCACGGTCGCGCGTCCCACGTCGAATGGCCCAGAGACGAGAGAGAACAAGAGAGAGAAAGAGATGAGAGAAATGAGGGAGGAGAGAGGGGGTGAGGGTTATAAACAACATTAAGATAATGAATTTGTCATCATCGAAATCATAAGATAATGAATTTGTCATCATCAAAACCAGGGACACAGCATAGCGAGTACAGGAAGGATTTCCTGAAGGACAAATGCCTCATCCGCTTCCTGAAGCACTTCTGCTCCCGAGAGAGGCTGGAACTGCGGGCCGTGAGGGATGTCGAGCGGGCCATCCTATAGGCCCGAGACAGCTTGTTGTACAGTGTCCCTAGGAGCATTCCGATGTACTTGGTGGGAGAGGCTAGGGAATTGAAGCCCATCCTGGGAATTGAAGTAGTGCTGCCGACAGAAGACAAGTTGGTGCGAGCACCTCAGTTTACCCCAGCTCGGTGGGACATGGCTGCCGAGCGGGTCTAGGGCGACCAACCCCGCTTTAGACTATTCTTGGCCTCGTTGAAGTGGGGGTGCAGAGAAGAGCCATTTCTGTTGGATTGCTTGGCCGTCCATTTCAACCACGAACTGGCTTTAGGCTAGTTCGCAGAGTTGAAACTCTAGGATGCACACACCTTCCGTGAGGGAGCGGTGGAGTTTATGGAGTACGTGTTGTTCAACTACGCTCCGATACTGATCTGGGCCGGCATATATCACAGCATCTATGCCTCTCGGTATAGCTACCCCATCTCAAAGGGGCTCTGCTGCGGGATGATTGAAGTCTTCAGCGCAGAGACAAATACTTTCTACACAGCAGAAGGTGAGACTTCCCTGGATTTATGGAGCCTCAGTCAGCTGAGCGGCTTGCCCATCGACGGGGAGCCTTATGAGGAAGTCTACCTCCCCGACCTTGTCAAGGATAAAACCAACAGGGATGGCTTCTATTCTCTTGGCTATTCATATCGGTACCTTATGAAGGCGTACCGAGAGCTATATCAACTGGCACACGGCGGGAAGCAGCCTACCCGCGGAGATAGGAAGAGGGTTCGCATGACCCTGTGGTTGCGGTACTTTTATGACGGGCTAAAGCAATATGAAGACTTCCCATGCATTGGCACCGCCGTCGCCCGCGAGAAGCGTAGCAAGCCCAAAATCGACGTGAAGATCCCCTCCCGAGGACGTCAAAGTGGCCCTAACCCGACAGGGGTCGACCCGCTGACATATTGCGCGGCCTACCTGACGTATTGGCTGTGCTCATTCGCCATGCCATACGGAGACGAGACAGTTATCCCGTCGGATGCAATCTTCCCAGCCTGTTAGATGGCGTGGGGAATCAAGCTGTCGCTGTGCCTGGCCACCCTTTGCCTGATATACAAGGCAATCGGGGACATCAGCGTTCATCAATTCCCGAGGCAAGCTCGGTACGTCTGCCCACTGCATTTCTTCAACGCATGGGTCTGCTCGCTGTTCCCAGAGGACGCTCCACGCACCCTCCAGGGCTGGGGATTGGTTTCGCGGATGCTAGAGTTCGCGAGCGCAGAGCCCGGCACGACGTCCCAGCAATTGTATAACATCCGTGGCCGATTGACGACAGTTCCCCAGGATGCGACAGACACTATTCACTTTTGGACATTGGCCGCCCATTCAAGTCCCCTGGTGAATAACAAAAGGGAGTGCAAAGACTCAGATTTTTTAAAAATTAGGAAATTTCTAATTTCCTTTTCTTTTAACCCTCTCTCCTCTCTCTCATTCTCACGTTCACTCTCTCCCTCTCGTTCTCTCTCCTCTCTTCTCCTCTCTCCGTGGGGCGCACGATCGTGGTGAGGTGGGTGAGGCAGGAATGTCATGGAGTTATCGTGGAGCGTGCTAGAGTGAAGGGTGGAGCGTGCTAGAGTGGAGGATGGAGCGCGGCGTTGGCGCAATCCCCCGATGGATTCAAAGCCGGCATAGTTTGGTTCGTGTGTCATTTTTGGCATGGTTTAGTTGCTTCAGCGCGTGAGAACTTCGGTGAAGGTAGGGAGATGGATCACCTGCTTCTCTTCTGCGTTCCCTCGTGATTTGGAGTCGAACGGTGCGAGCATGAGCGAGTTTTACTTCATTTGGGTGAAAGCATGTTTCGGAGGGTGTGAGATGAGTTCACCTTTCCCAGCGACGGTTTCTTGCTAGATTAGTATCATTAGAACCCCTGCCATGTTAACATTCCATTTCCACTAGTTTCATCACCATTGGTTATCGTTTGGGACCGGTATGAGCCCGAAAACCCATGTGACTCGTGTTGGGTCGATTCGGTGGAATTGCCCATTTCTTGTCATTTATGCATCTATTTGATCCCTTCCAGACTATGGAAGGTCAATTTTGTCATTAGGATTATTTCCCCTTCGTTTTAGGGTGAACGTGGCCTGGAAAGGTCGAGTTTCGACCGATCTTCTATTTTTCTCGCCGTAACACCATAGCGGTCCTTCCAGAGACCGTTTGTGTCCTCAAGTGATCTAGTATGCGACCATTTATCTTATGTCAGTTCAGGTCTTCGTGGTCATGCGATAGACCATTTTTCCTGGCTAGCGGCCCATTGTTGGACCGCTAAGCTCTGTCAAGTGGCCCATTAGGAGACCGCCAGACTTATGTGGAATGTCGATTTGGTCAAGCGGTCGTATGATAGACCGCGAGCCTAGCTTTGGCGGCCCTATGTGTGACTGCTAAGCATCATTGAATTTCATCAACGATTTTAGGTCGATTTGGGCTAGCGGTCTAGCTCTAACTGTTTATAGTCTTTAGCAACCCATTAATAGACCGCTAAGCTCCGTTTGACTTCGGTCAATGTTTTAGGTCAGTTCGAGTCATGTCCTTAGCGGCCCATTAGAAGATCGCTAAGTTCTGTAAGTGGTCCTATATTAGACCGTTTGGTGGTTCGACTGATTAAGTCAGTTCGAGGGTTGACTGGGTCTAGCGGCCTAGCGTATGACCGCTATAGTCACATTGCGGCCCATTCTATGACCGCCAAGCATCTGTGTTCTCTATGTGAGATTAGCGGCCTTTTAATTGACCGCTTGGCTTACCTAGCGGTCAAGCGATCGATCGCTTATGCCCAGAGTGCGGTTTTCTCGACCTGTGAGGGCTATAACCATGTTATAAGGTAGCCGGGAGTGCTTTGATATCAATTAATATTTCGTACTGCTTCAGAGTTGCTACTGGTTTCTGGTCAACCTGGTAAGATCCAGTGGCTGGCATGCGACCTCGTGAATGTCTCAGAGTTCTTGTCAATAGTGCAATAACAAAGAGAAGGCTATCTCACAGATCCAACACAGATGAAACAGTTCTAACAAAACTCAATTCAACCACTTAACGTATAATGAAAAGCAGCTTAGCGCTAACCTGTGAAGAGAGGTAGATGAGAAGGACCAATCACACGAATGCAAACCACAACACAGATAATTTTTAGGTGGTTCGGTCTGCTACTGTTGACACCTGGAAAATAATTATACAGAAGAAAGGACGATGAGTCTGTAACCCATGGAATCTTTGCCCGTGGTGTCTACTGCATGAAGAGCCAGTTCTGTCAACCTCGGTACTATTGGATATCGGGAGGAGTTAACTACATCGCCAACACGTCACACCAAGCTGTATCTCCGCGGCAAAGCTGCTATCCGGCAGATCGTCATCCGTCACGAGGACGACTAAAGCCGAGCAAATAATTAAACCATTTTTCAAGCATCCCCAGACAACCATGTGCCTGCTTAAAATCGCCGTCAACCTCCCGGCCGTCTAAATAGTCGAGATACGATCGAAGCTGTCTCCAGGAAAATGGCTCTCGAAAGAGAATGTCATGCCAGACAGTGCGAAAGAATTAACCCAAAAGGGGCCAAGTGCTGTTGAGATAAGCAAAGCATGGGCTAAACAAATGAGCAAATGAGTTAGAAATGCTCAAATGGGCTAAAGATAACAAATGGGCCACAAAGGGCCTTCGCACCCAAGCCACTCGGCGGCCCACAGCAGACCCAGCGGCCACACCTGATTCGGCGGCCAAACAAGCGCCACGCCCTCCAGCCGCCATATGCCATCTCCGCCGCAGTGTCAAAGGCAGAAATCTTGTATAAAAGCCTGCAGTCGCGAAGACTGAAAAAAGGGGGGGACATAAGTGCACAAGGGGGACGAAGAGAAAAGAGAACAAAAAGAGCAGAGAGAGCCAGCAATCAGAAGAGAAGGCCAGAAGAAGAGAGAGAGGTTCGGGGAAGGTTGGTTCAGCCTATACATATCCTACTGTAGTCGCCCCCTCCCCTAATCCCTGATTCTCCTCTCCAGCTATTGTACCCTTTATTCATTATTATAGTTGATTTCCTTCAAAGAATGTAGCATCCTCAGTCTTTCATGGATGAATCAATATGGTGGGTTGTTTATTTGGTTAATCAGCTATTCTATTTCTCCCTCTCTCTCCTCCATGAGATTGAATGGTATGCTGAATGTTGGGAGTCCCATCAGACTTGCCTCTTGAATTTGTTCCCGTAATTTCTCTCTGAGGTTTTCCCAATGAAATAGCTTGCAACAAATGACGATCCTCGAAGGGATCAGGGACCTGTGAAGCCATCACATGGCCCCTATGTTGACACCCATTTTTTGCCAATGAGTTGGGTCATTTCTCTTACTGTTATTTATTGATGCCCCGAGCCATTCATTGCTTATTGGTCCGTTTCTGAGCATGATTTTGGGCTTATTTTGAAAACGCCTCCCTCCTTGGCTATGATTTAAACGATAATTTTCACCAAAGTTTAAGAGTTGTAGGTTTAGTGTGTACACGGTCTTGGTTAGACCGTCCCACTCTATAGAACGGCCATTCTACATGTAACTGCGTGGCTGGCTGGTGGTGCAGATGAGAGAACTTCTGGCATTGAGGGAACCTTCGGACATAATTTAGGCAGTCTTACTGCAAGGTGGGCTATCAGTACCCTTGCCGGATTAGCGTCCTCGCAAGTGACCGCCCCCCAACATGGCTTCCACAGAGCCCTTCGTGGATCTCCTGGATGGCCTGGTTGGCTTCCATAGGGAACAAGCACTTCAATAGTGGGGCCGAGAGGGAGCAGGGATACAATCGACCGTCCACGATGGTAAAGTGGGCTGCTCTCACCCGCGTGCATCGAGCCTCAGCGCGGTCGCTCGAGAGTTGTTACCGAAGAAGAAAATCTAGGAGGGGATCCATCCAGGAGGGCTCATGGTCGATGGCATTTACCTGGGGTGCTGGCTCGTCTATGCTGGGTGCTGGCAATTCCTCTATCAGAACCGACCTCGAGTTGGAGACCGAGGTGGCTGACGCCAGGTGAGACAACGCATCTGCTCGAACGTTCTCTTCCCGTGGGATGTGGACCACCTCGAAGTGGGAGAATTCTTTTGCCGCGGCCCTGGCTTGCTCTAAATACTTGATCATGGTCGACTCACGTGTCTTGAACTCTCCTCTCATTTGGTTGGCGATGAGCATGGAATCACTGTATGCGCGCACGCTGGTCGCTCCTAAGTGTTTCGCCATGCGTAGTCCTGAGAGAAGTGCCTCGTACTCGGCCACGTTGTTTGTGGTCGGGAAGTTGAACCACAAGGCGTACTGAAGCTCGAGCCCTTCAGGCAAAAGTAGGACCAATCCTGCCCTGCTTCCCGCGGCACAGGATGATCCGTCGACATATAGCTCCCACGTGGGTCCGGAGGATTGCTCGGGCGGGTCGTCGGAGGGGTTAAGTGCATTCGGCTACGAAGTCGGTGAGGGCCTGCGCCTTGATTGCGGTCCTCGGGCGAAACTTGATGTCGAATTCCCCCAGCTCAATGGCCCATTTGATCAGCCTTCCCGAGGCGTCAGGGTTCTGGATGATTTGCCATAGTGACTGATCGGTGAGGACGATGATAGGGTGAGCCAAGAAGTATGATCGTAGTTTGCGAGCAGTCGTAATGAACGCAAGGGTGAACTTCTCGAGTCGTGAGTACCGAAATTTTGGGCCCTGAAGTGCTCGACTGATGTAGTAGACTGGCCTCATGACTCCTGCCTCTTCCCGTGTGAGGACGGCACTCATGGTGCTCGGCGTCACGGATAGGTATAGGAGTAATTCTTCACCCCTTTGCGGTTTGGAGAGAACGGGAGGGGACGCTAGGTAGCATTTTAACTCCTCGAACGCGTGCTCGCACGCCTGGTCCCAATCGATGTGCCGTTTCTTCTTCGACACTTGATTGGCTTGCTTGATCATTCGAAAGAAGGGGAGGCACTGCTCGGAGGCCCGGGATAGGAATCGAGCCAGGGTGGCGATGCGACCAGTGAGGCACTGCACATCCCTCACTCGGCCTCGTCCCTGCATCTCCAACACTGCTCGGATCTGGTCAGGGTTGGCCTCAATTCCTTGGTGGGTCACGAGGAAGCCCAAGAACTTTCCTGATTGTACTCCGAACACGCACTTGGCTGGGTTTAGTTTCATGTTGTACCTTCTGAGTGTAGTGAAGGTCTCCGCCAGGTCATCCAAGTGCTTGGTGACTTGGAGACTTTTGGCGAGCATGTCGTCGATGTATACCGCCATGTTGTGACCGATCTGTGAGCCGAACATGTGGTTGACAAGGCGTTGGTAGGTTGCCCCCGCGTTCTTCAGCTCGAACGGCATCCGGGTGTAGCAATAGAGGCCATGATCGGTGACGAACGTGGTCTTGTCCTGGTCGGATTTGTGCATGCTGATATGGTGATACCCAGAGTAGGCATCTAAGAAGCTCAGCATTTCGTGCCCGACCGTCGCGTCGACTAGTTGGTCGATCCGTGGCATAGGAAAGCTATCCTTGGGGGTAGCTTTGTTGAGGTCGGTGTAGTCGACGCACATCCTCCACTTCCTGTTGCTCTTGGAAACCACGACCACGTTGGCTACCCAGTCTGGATATTGAGTGGGCCTTAGCAGCCCAGAGCGTAGTTTCTCGCCCACATGTTCTCTGATGATGGCTTGTCGCTCAGGATTGCAACGCCTTCGGTGCTACTGGACCGGGCGACAAGTGGGGTCCAACCTAAGTTGGTGTATGATAACCTCCGATGGGATTCCGGGGAGCTCATCCTCGAACCAGGCGAACACGTCCTGATTGTCAGTGAGGAACCTTGCATACGCTTGTCTGTCGTGCTCATATAGGTTCGCGCTGACCCTTAGTGTTCTGCCTGGATCTTCCCCCACCTAGATGAGGTATAAGTCTTCCGCCAGGGTGCTTGTGCTCGGGCCTGGATCTTGGGTCTTTGCCTTCTTCTCGGGCGACGCATCTTCGGGGTGTCGATCGCGCGTGGAGATGAGGTAGCATCTCTGAAACTCCCTTTGACCTCCCCAGACTTCCCCCACCCCCCGAGGGGTGGGAAACTTAAGCTTTTGGTGGTAAGAGGAGAGAACGCCCCGGAGCGTACCGAGGATCCCTCGGCCTATGATGGCATTATATCCTATCATTGCACGAACTACAGTAAAGTCGGCGAGGAAGGTTACCTCTTTCGGTGCGGTCCCGAACGTGATCGGGAGTGAGATGCGCCCCTCCGGGCGGATAGTCGTTCCCGAGAACCCGTACAATGGCGTGTTTAATGACGTTAGTCGAGACATATCCACAACCATAAGGACAAGGCAATCGTAGGCAATAACGTCGTGTTTGCTTCCATTGTCCACTAAGATACGATGGTGGCTGAAACCACCAAAGTGTCAGAGTGGGGTGTAGTTACACCCTCTAGGTCATTGTCAGAGAAGATAATGGGGTCCCCTAGACGGCCTGGAGTGGAGTTCCCACACGGGGCATCGTCGCCTTGGTCTGCAGTGCAGACCACCATCGCGTACTGCCGCCTCCTGCTCACGCTATCCCCCCCGGCATCCGGTCCTCTGGAGATCATCATGATTTCCTTCCCGTTGGGCCGGTTATCAATTGGTGGGGGCATCTTCTGCGGCCGTTCTGTCATCTTGGTGAGGAACTTGTCGAGGAATCCCCTCCAGATGAGGTCCTCGATGGTGTCTCTCAGGTTGATGCAGTCGACGGTGTCATGGTCGTGGTCGCGATGGTAGAGGCAGTACTTCTTCTTGCTCCGTGTGCTCAAATCGGACTTCATCCGAGGAGGCCACTTGAGGAACGGCTCCTCGTGGATCTCCATCAGTATCTGGTCTGGTGGAGCTGTCATGGGCATGTAGTGGCGATAGTTGCCCCTCTCCTTCTCGGGGTGGTCGTGGCGGTGTCCATCGCGCTGCTCCCGCTTGCTCCGACCCTCACGCGAGGGGTCGGCAGATCTCTTACGGTCGGATCGATCAGCTCCGGCCGCGCGGCCCAGGGCCGCCATATTCTCCTCGCAGTGGGCATGCTTCTGTGCCAGGGCGAGGAGATCTGGAAAAGTCACTGGGGCCTCTACTCCGAGGGCGCGTCTAAGGATGTGATCTTGCGTCCCCTGGGTGAGGACCATGGTGGCGATGCCGACATCGAGGTGTGGGATCCGTAGAGCCTCCGAGCAGAAGCGGGAGACAAAATCCCACAGCGTCTCCTCCTTACCCTGCTTGAGTGCGAGCAGGGTCACCAAAGACTTGGCCACCTTTCGATAGCCAACGAAGTTCTCCTTGAATAGCTTCTTGAGCTGCTGGAAGGAGGTAATTATCCCGGCCGACAGGGACTCGAACCAAGCTCGAGCATTCTCTCGGAGGGTCGTAACGAATGTCAGACACTTCATAGTGTCTGAGGCCTGGTGGAACACCAAGTGGGACTCGAAACTGTGCATATGGTCAGCCGGGTCGGTGGTGCCGTCGTAGGAGGTGAACGACGGCAGTTGAAGCTTCGGCGGGATGGAAACTTCCATTATTTCCCTGGAAAAGGTAGCCTGGGGGTCGACCGGGCTTCTTGCGGAGTGGTTGGCCTATATATATAGGCTAATCACCGAGTTGAAAACTGAGTGCGCCGGAGACTTTACGCACGCCACGCCGATTGCGCTGTCGGGCCTCCTCATTCGTCACGTCGTAATTGCCATGACTTGCAGGGCATGGGCAAATGGCACATTTATGACGAAATGACTTGTTCGGTGGTGCGGCGCCGTCTTAGCCACAAAATGTTCACACTAAGACTTGTGGGGTTGAAACAGCGCGCCTATGGGCATTGGGGCGCGCCGTTTCAGCCCATTCCAGGTAAGAGTTCAATGAGCGCGTCGGATAAGGTGGCATGGAGCAGGGCACGCCGTTTCAATGCAATGAAGGGAAGGGGGGCGCGCTGATTTGAGGCGCGCCGGTTAAGGCCCTCATCGCGCCGTTTCAAGGCTTTTTCGTGCCGTTTCAAGTGCCGAATGGATTCTTTTCGAAGTCGCGACCCTTTATACGAATGTCGGCACTCCTGGGGTATTTTAGTTGTAGCGCATGGCATCTGGAATGTTTCATTTGCCATTCCCGGCCTTCGATCCGCGACTTTGCGTGCCTTCCGGCATAAGCCGATAGTGTGCCAAAATTCCTGACTCTTCTTCGATTCACCTCCCGACATGGCCGATAGGGGGTATCTTCTGCCCGGGGCCTCCCTTAATGTGTAGCGGGCTGTCGAGTGAGTTCTCGTCCTGGTCGGGTGGGGTATGGGTTTATTCGGCCTCCCCGCCTTTGACTCGCACGTAGCCGCGAGTGTCGCGGATGCCATGGGATTCTTATCGTCATTTTTTGACGTCCACAGTGACTTGTGAGACAAAATCTAAATCGGATATCCAGTGTGAGCCCGATGCTGAAATAACTAATTACATTTTCAAAACTAACTTTGTTTAGAAGAATTCAGATAATTTGAGGTTCAGGGGTCCAAAATGTAAAATACTGGCTAGATCGGTGTGCCGATCATTCCAACACGACTTGGGAGGTAGACGCGACTTGTGAGAGCTGACGAAATCTAAATCGGATATCTGGTATGAGCCTGGCACTCAAATAACTAATTATGTTTTCAAAACTAACTTAGTTTAGAAGAATTCAGATAATTAGGGGTTCGGGGGTCCAAAATGTAAAATACTGACCTGATCAGTGTGCCGATCATTCCAACACAACCTGGGAGGTAGACCTGACTTGTGAGAGCTGATGAAATCTAAATCGGATATCCGGTGTGAGCCCGACGCTCAAATAACTAATTGTGTTTTCAAAACTAACTTAGTTTAGAAGAATTTAGATAATTCAGGATTCAGGGGGTCCAAAATGTAAAATACGTGACGTGTCGATTGTTCCAACATGACCTAGGAGGTAGACGTGACTTGTGAGAGCTGACGGAATTCAAATCGGATATCCGGTGTGAGCCCGACGCTCAAATAACTAAGTTAGTTTTTAAAACAAACTTAGTTTAGAAGAATTCAGATAATTAGGGGTCCGGGTGCGCAAAATATAAAATACTGGCCTGATCGGCATGCCGATCGTTCCAACACGACCTAGGAGATAAAAGGTTTTGATGATAACAAACCATAAATCATTATTAGATCTTTGAGATATATCTAACAGGTCTGGCTTAACTTCTAGACTAAACAATTACAGGACAATCATACAACTTGAAGACGTCTCTGTTTGACCAAGGTGTCGTCACCATGTGTGAAAAGTGTCGACACCTCGGTTCCAAGAAGCAAGCCTTACTTCCTTCTGGCGTGTAGGTGCCGACACCTCGCAATGAAGTCTCAGCACATTGGCATGTTTCGCACTCAAGTATGATGAACGTGTCGACACTTGCCCGTCGAAGTGTCGACCTGTTCTGCATGGAAGCCACAGTTCCTAAAGAATGAAATGGAATGTGCCGACACCTTGTCTGAAAGTGTCGACACATTCATGATCATCCAGAACAGATCTGGAATTGATAGAATCTGCTAATTCAACATCTGGAACTTGTTCTAGAGGATCCATTCGCTCTGAAAATAGTCGTCAAGAAGCTTACCATGTCAGAGGATCCTTATTTGACAGAAATATCTTTTGAAAGGCTGGTACCATTGCTGTCATGGTCCCTTACCTACCCACACACCTGCAGGCACGGTAGAGAAGGGTCAACCATGCAAAGGAAGCTAATCAAATAATGTGGATGTGACATTCTGGGTTTGGTCTTCACAGTGGACAATGTAAGAGATGCTGTGAGCCGCTGATATATCTGGAGTAGGAGCTCCAGTTCAAAAAATATAGCTGAATAAGAAGAGAAAAGGGCGGGAAGAGCATTGTAAAAGCTTGGTTGGGAAGCGATCTACCTCCGGGTGCTGGAGAAGTGAGGGCAATGCAGTAGACTATCTTCCCCTTCAACTCAGGGAGTCTCACAATATGGAAAAAGGTTCTGTTAAAGCTCCATCCGATACCCTTGCAAGCTGGAAGCAAGGTCATCCTTTCCTCGTGAGGTCATGGTGAAGAACCGGGAAGAACAAGAAGAGAACCCCAGAGTCCTCCAGTTCTTCCCCAGGCAGGAGTCTTCTTTCCCATAGAAATCTATAGCCATACTCTGTCTGTTTGTTCCTTTGTTCAGTTTTTATTTTTCCTTAAAAACAAATACTCTCATTGTTATTCCCTACTTGTGAGTAGGAAGACAGACGGTGTACCGATCTGTGGGTGTAGGGTTGTGTACCCTCAAGCTGTTTGGCAGCTGAGTTGTGAGAGTGTGTCTCTCTGTCAGAAGCTGTGAATCAGTGGAACTGCTTTTGCACTAGTGGAACCGCACTTGGTTGAAATGAGGGCTAGACGTAGGTCTCTAAATAGAGACCGAACCACCTTAAAATCATGTGTTCTTATCGTTTGCCTTCTACCGTACTGTGTTGCTAGATGCATGCTTAGGAGCGCTGTGATCTGTTTCACTTCATCTAGCCTGTTAGCTTGTATGTGCTCCTGCTCTTCTGGTATAAACTTTTATTTAGGTGTTATTTCCACAAGGAAGGGTGTCATGCCCCGAGCGCGGAAGGTTACTCGGATACGTGACGCGTCTATATAGATCGTGTCATTAGAGCGATAAGTATGTTTGACATACATAAATTCACAGAGTGCATAAGACTAATAAATCCTCTCTCTCTCTTCCTCACTCTCATTCCCTCCCTCTCCCCTCTCAGGTTCTCTCTTTCTCCCCTCTCTTCTCTGGCGGCTGACGGAGTGAGGCGGGGGCAAGGTGGAGGCGACGCGGGCGAGGAGCGACTGGGCATGGGTGAGGATCGAGGGGCAATGGCCCGCGGTGGAGCTTGTGGCGATTTCGTGAACCGGCGGGGTTTTAACGATGTTTTCTTGGCGGATCGACGTCCTCGGCGCATGAAATCTTTGGTGGAGGTAGGGGGACGGATCCTTGACTCGCGTACTTCCTTTCCCACGAGTTTTGTAGACCGTGGTGAGTCGAGCGGGTTTACTTTCGCATTTTGGGAAAAAGAGCATATTTTTTGGTCTGAGTCGGATCTTACGTTTTGATCACATTTTGGGGGTTTAAATGGGTCCTCTCGGTGCTAGGGAGGTTTGGGACTAGTTTCCCCTTATTTTTCTCTTCACATGGGTGTGAACGGGGAGTGAAATAGATTTTCTCACTATTTTTGTCATTTTTGAGCTCGGGACGACTTAGCGATCCTTCCAGGGACTGCTAGGGGGTGAAGCGGTTAGGTGGAGACCGCTAGGGGTCCCCCTATGTCGGTTCGTGCCTTGCGGTCACACGATGGACCGCTACCGAGCTTTGTGGTCTCCAGAAGACCGCCAGGGTTTGCCTTGCGGTCAGGGCATGACCGTTTTTCATTTCGTGTTCGATTCGAGGTCGGGTGGGGTAGCGGCCTTGCGACTGATCGCCAGCCGACAGCTAGCGGTCAGGCCAAGGACCGCCACCCTTCTTGGCGGTCTAGAGGTGACCGTTTTCAGCTTTAGAGTCTTCCGAGCCTTGCGGTCCTGGTTGGACCGCTAGGCCAGGCCTTGTGGTTTGGAGGAAGCCCCTAGGCTCCCTAACGGTCCAGAGAGGACCGCCAGGTGGCTTTTCATGTTGGCCGTGGTTGACCTTTGTCCCTGTGAGTGTTTCAAACACCCCGTGGGAAAAGTGACCGTATTTTTGGGTGTTCAGAGGTACCGAGTTACCTCGATTAGCATGCCCGCGAGTCTTGGGGGTCTGGGTGACCCCACGTGTTCCGAGCTTTTGTGTTTGCATTAGATCGTGTTGTCGTGATTTGGCATGAGTGCAGAGGGATGCTCCTGCACATCGTGTGATTCTCGGGAATGTGGTTTCCGTGTGGGCTATGTGTATTACCTTAGACTGTGAGTCAAGTCAACCAGCCTGGGGCTGGAGGTTTTTCGTGTGTCCCTTGGATGAGAGATCCACTCGATGGCTTGTGAGCTGCATTGAGAATCGTGTCACTGTGATTTCAGACCTAGGGATTAAACTAGATTGACGGTGCTATGCCATCACGTGCAATAGTATTGACCCGAGTCGCGTGACTCAAGGACCATTGGGTTTATTAGGTCTAGTGGGCTGTCCAGAGTCTTGTGGCCGTGAGCCACCTGTTACTCAGTGTTACTCACGCTGGGTGCGTGCGTGATTTTCAGTGTTCACGTTTAGTGAGCCCCCACTAGTCGTAGCTTTCCTGTGCACGCGGGTGTGGACCCACTTGAGAGTATATTTTACTTTTTTTAGAGTTTGGAAATCAGTACCGTCCTAGCAGCGAGGATCCTCCCTTTCCCATTAAGAGTTCCCTGAGATTGGTGTGCAAATAGGGGTGACAATTCTCTGGCTGAGTCTGCCTCGTTTTCGTGACGGGGCCTCTCCTATGGCCATACCCTGGGTACGTTCTAATCCTTTTGACGGAGAAGGGGAAGAATTATTAGGGATAATCCTTACGTACGGATTTAAGCTTTGAGGACTCGAATCACTCCCATGACAACCCTTTGGAGATTTAGTCTATTACGCCGGTGCTTTGTGTCCGTCATCAAACCCTCATCCTTCCTAGGCATGCATACGACCGGGCTCATAACATCCTGCGGGAAAACTGTACTGCCACTCTTGCCATGCCTAGTTTGTTTTGAATTTCAGAGAGCATTTGACTTTAGAGTTCGTGCTTTTGAGAGAGGGAGTGGTGGCTTTTGCCTTGATTGGTGCTCTTGGACTTTGACTTCTTTTTTTGTGGAATCAAGTCATAACGGACTGCCTCTATTTGACACCTCCTCTCGTCAGGGTGCCTAGATCGGTCATCTCCCCCTTATTCACTCCTTGCACCTAGGCTTGGCCAAAGAGAGAAGAGCATGGACCTTTACTTCCTCTAGGCATGGCCAAAGGAGAGACGGTATCACTTAGTGGAGGGAAAATCGGACCAGAGTTGTTGTGTGGTGCGTGCTTGCCATGCTCGGGGTCCTCTTTCGTGGCGAAAGAAAAAGACGCCTTACAGCGGGGTTGGCACTGGCTTGACTCTAAAGGAAGAAATGCTTAAGATACAACCCATTCCAAGCGTGAGGCAGCTCCTCACCTTCTGCGTTGATTAAACAGTATGCATTCCCTGGATAAGCCTCTCTAATGATGAATGGCCCTTCCCAGTTAGGTTGTAATTTCGACCTAAGACCTACAGACTAAATGAACTTGCGTTTCAAAATCATATCACCTACTTGGAATTTACGCTAAATTACTTTCTTCTGGAAATGACGTGAAACTGTCTTTTGATAAGCAGACACGTGATCGGCTGCGTTCAGCCTCTTCTCATCTAAAAGTTCTAGCTGGACGAGCAACGCATCTTGACGTTCATCGAGATTAAGTTCTTTATCGAGTTGTACCCTTAGGGAAGGGATCAGAATCTCATATGGGAGCACCGCCGCCATCCCGTAGGTGAGAGCATAGGGGGTTTACCACGTAGGAGTACAGACGGAGGTGTGGTAAGCCCATAGAGCTTCCACTAATCTTTTAGGCCAATCAGAAAATTTGTGAGATTCGCATGCTTTCTTTATGATTCTGAGAAGGGTTTTATTAGTGGCTTCGACTTGGACATTACCTTGATGGTAATATGGAGATGAATGATGAAATGCAATATTGAACTTCTTACATAGTTCCTGGAGCTCTTGAGAGACGAACTAGGTCCCGTTGTCGGTGACGATGCTACTTGGCACTTCGAACCACAAAATAATATTCTTCATGATGAAGCGGCACACCGTGGTTGCTTTGATCTATGCGTACTCTATGGCTACAGCCCACTTGGTGAAGTACTCACCCCCTCAAAATAAAAGCCATCTAGGAGCTGCCGCCTCCAAAGAATCTGGGAGAATTAAGGTCCCTACAAGACCGGCTAGCTTATATCTGTAGGTTTATCTCTAACCTGTCAAGACACTGCCAGCCGTTCCACAAACTGATGATGAAGAATGCACCATTTAGCTGGGGTAATGAATGCCAGCATGCCCTCGACCAGCTGAAGGATTATTTAAAAACCCCGCATGTGCTGGGGGCACTTGTCAAGGGCAAGCCGCTCATTCTTTATATAGCGGCTACCGAATACTCACTAGGCGCAATGCTCGCCCAGAATAATGACGAGGGAAAGGAGCAAGCTCTCTACTACCTCAGCCGAAGGTTAGTGGGGGCAGAAGCCAAATACACTCCGATCGAGAAGGTCTGCCTCGCGTTGGTCTTCACAGTCAAGAAGCTGAGACACTACTTGCTGTCCCATGAAGTGAGCCTGATCTCTCGGGCTGACCCCATCAAGCACATTCTCTCCCAGCCAGTCCCGAGGGGGCATCTCGGCAAATGGGCCGTGCTACTGATGGAGTTTGACATCACCTACATACCATAGAAAGCCACCAAGGGGCAAGCCGTCGCGAACTTCTTTGCGGCGCATCCCATGCCCGAAGACTCCCCACTGGCCATTGAGTTGCCCGAAGATGAGGCATTAGAAGCGGACCAGGTCCAGCAGGCCGTGTGGTAGTTGTACTTTGATGGGGCTTCCAGAATAGAGACAGCTCCCTCCGGACGCGCCAGAGTACGGGCTGGAGTGGGCATCGTCCTCAAATCTCCTAACGGGGAAGTGATGCACACCTCCTGCTGCATCAATAAGCCCTACACAAATAATGAAGTAGAGTATGAAGCCCTAATTATCAGTCTCCAAGTCACTTTGTAAATGGAGATCAAGATGTTGCAAGTGTTCAGCGACTCACTGCTAGTCATCAGACAAGTCCAGGGACAATTTGATGTCCGAAAGCCCGAACTACTTCCTTACCACGCCAAGGCCAAAGGGCTCATGGAGCAGTTTTACCTCCTCGAGATTAGGCAGAGGGCGGCCGGACACAATGATAGCTTGATCCCCCACGCCATCTGGCACGCGGGATAAATGGCATCTGGCCGTATCACCATCTCGTCCCCGTATGGTATAGCAAAAGAGCACAGCCAGTACGTCAAGTAGGCCGCGCAGTGTGTCATCGGGTCGATAGCCATCAGGTTGGGCCCATCCAGATGCCCCTTGGAAGGGATCTTCATGTCCGTCTTCGGCTTGGCGCATTTCTTCCAGGTGACAACCATCCCCACACAAGGAAAATCTGAATATTCCTTCGGGCCATCATAAAAATATTGCAGCCACAGATTCATCCGGACCCTCTTCCGGTCTCCGCGACGGGGTTGCTTCTCACCGTGCACAATTTGATATAGTTCCCGGTAGGCCTTCATCAGATACTGGTATGAGTACCCCAAGGAATAATAGCCGTCTTCGTCGGTTAATTCATCCTTGATTAAGTCCAGGAGACAGACCTCTTCATAGGGCTCCCCATCGATGGGCAAGCCGCTCAGTTGGCTCAGACTCCATAATCATCAAGATCACATACACAACATATTCATTATCCTCCAAAGGGTGAGAATGGGGTACTATTTATAGGCATCCCACATTTTACATGACCATACTAACCCTGATTTTTGGACTAGTGACCAGACTATCTAGGGGGGGGGCACCCTGGGCCTACCCCACTTAATTGGGCCCAACTGACACATGACTTATATAAATGGCTCTCTAACCTAGGTACTTGACTCAAATAAAAGAAAAATTACATAATTATGACTCAAATAAAATATAAAAATTACATGCCATGACTCAAAAAAGGTGACGGACAAGATGTAGCACTGCTGGCGAGCACATGACCTTCGAAGAAATGTGGAGTGGCTGGAGATGTCACCATCATACCTCCGGAGTGGGGAGAACTCAACCCTGTCGAGTATGGGTCCACCGGGGTGGCGGCACACCAAAATAGCAGTAGAACCGGGTGAGGCACGTCCTCCCAGTTCATCCTCACGTCGTTAGTCGAGGGACAGTTCTTTAACCTCTCAAGATGGCACTGGCACACCCTCTTCCTAGTGATGGTACCATGCTTGCCCAATATTGCCTCCATGTGCTCACGTCGGTCTCTCAGGCTGATATGTGGAGGCTCTCCGATGGTGTCGCTCACAAAGGTAGGTGTAGGCTCGAGGTGCTCACTAGATTCCACCGTGGGGCCATCATAGGGTGCTAGATCCGCCATACGAAAAGTTGGGTGTATCCCAAAATCCTTTAATAAGTTCAGCCCATAAGCATGTTTGCCAATGCCACTCAGAACTTGGGAAGGTCCAAGTCCTCGTGCCCTCGGTTTGGAGATAGCCCTAATGTAGAGCCACTCCGATATCATCATCACTGGGTCGCCTACTTAGGATCTCAAGTGGCGCTCGCGAGCTTTTGTCCACTCCGTGTGAACCTCACCACTCGTTACCAGATGCTTGCGTGAATGTTCATGCCATGCACTATGAGGTGGTGTAGGTGCGGAGTGTGTGGCATGCAAAGGTGGTCCGGGACAACCGAATGTAGACCTATCAAGCATGGACGTCATATTGACTTTGACAGACTTAGGGGGGCTAGGGCACCCATAGGTTAACCTATCATCCATGGGGTGTCTAACTAACATGCCAGATGTGGGAGGTCCTAGGCACCCACAAGTGATCCAATCATGCTTAAGTGCAACAAATACCGGGGGACTAGGGCAACCAAACGTGTATCCCTCATGCACAAGACCAACCTGGTGGATGACGATGGATGGGGGAGGACCGACACATCCAAAGGTAGACCAGCCATACATCCGACCTAAAGTGACTTGTGTGAGACAGCCTAACTTTCTAACCATGCTGAATGATGCGGTATGCCAAGACAAATGCATTCCTAACCCGAATATGACTTTCATGTGTAGGGGTATGGTTTGGCCTTGGAGCTTCCATTCATAAGGGTAGAAGGGGTCTAGGAAGGTGGGTATTATGGAGTGGGCACTTCCTCATTCCCAAGGTGTAGGTCGTCCGTGGTCATGGCTTCCCATATGTGGCCCGGGTTTTGAAAGAGGTGGGCTTGATCCAACATGGTGGGTGACTCGACTCAGAAAAATATGACGGACATAATGGAGCCATGCTGGCGAGCAACCGGGGTCTTGAAAAAATATGAAGGGAGAGAGATGCCCCCATCAAGTCTCCTCCACTCCGAGGAGAGAAAAGTCTGGGGCACGCCAGCAACCCCTGTAGACCAACACCCCCGAAGAATGATGAGGTAGCCCTCAAGGGTGCCCTCACAGCCCCTCGTCTCAGCATCAACCAGAGTTGTCCTTCCAACTGAGGGACTTCGAGCGATGTTTTGTAGAGCAGGAGCGCACCCTCCGCGCCTTGCAAAAGATGTCTATCAAGGAGGATGAGGAGCAATCCCCATTCTACGACCAAGTCTTGAAGGCCGAGATTTTCCCCAGAGTCTCGCTATCGGCCTTCAAATCATACGACGACCAGGGGGACCCGGCCGACCACTACAATAGCTTCGACGCCCTGATGACTCTCCACGGGGGTTTGGACACCATCAAATGCCAAGCATTCTTGACCACTTTGGTCCCAGACGCTCAAGCCTAGTTCCGAGCACTAGCCCCCAGTAGCATCCACGACTTTCGGCAATTCGGGTGGATCTTCAAGGAGAGCTTCGCCGGTAGAGGCCCTCCCAGGTCAGTTGCGGGGCTACTGGCACTAAAACAGGCATAGGGGGAGAAGCTACGGGCCTATATCAACTGATTTAAATTAGAAGCCCTGCATATCCCTTGTCTGGATGTTGCCTCGGCCATCATCGCATTGACCGGAGGCACCTGCAACGAGAACCTCTGGCGAGAGCTAGTCCTCCATCCGCCCACCTCTCTAGCCAATCTGGTGACCCTAGCCCTACACCATGTAGAGTGTGAAGAAGTCCTCAGTGCCTACCGTAGCGCGACGGGCTCGGGTCGAGAGGGAGACAGGAAGCGATCATCCGAGAAAGGCTCGGGCTAGGTGAAAAGATGAAATCAAGACGGAGACCGTAGGGAGCCCCCTCGAAAATACGAGCGGTATACACCCCTATCCTCCCCCGTCTACGAGATATATGAAGACATCAAGGGCTCGGGCCTCCTCCACCAACCCGAGCCTATGAAGTTCGACCCAAAGCGTCGTAGCCGATGCAAGCACTGCTAGTTCCACAATGACCATGGACACCATACTGGAGATTGTCATTAGCTCAAGGATGAGATGGAGCGTCTCATCCACCACGGACACCTATCCCAATATGTGTCCGAGTAGAGGGAGGATCGCGGCATCCCTCCAGAAGAGATTGACAATCAACCGCGCGGAGTCCACATCAATGTCATCTCTGGTGGCCTAGCATTAGGCCGAGATAGTAGCCGAGGAAGGAAGAGTCACGTTGAACGGGCGGGTAGGGCCTCCGAGCCCCCCAAAGGCCCATCGGCGAGCGAGTAGTAGGCCTTGGTGTTCTCTGACCATGACCTGGAAGGGATAATTGTCCCGCACGATGACGCTCTTGTAATATCGACTACGATAAACCATTATAACGTAGATAGGATACTATTTGACAATGGTAGTGCCCCTAATGTACTCTCGTACGAGTGTTTTCTTAAGATGGGTGAAAACCCATCCAAGCTCCACAAATAAAGGGAAAATTACATAGTTTATGACTCAACTAAAAAATAAAAATTACATGGATTGACTCAGAAAAATGTGGAGAACACAATGACGCAAGCCGACGATCCATCAGAGCTTCGAAAAAATGTGGAGGGGTAAGTGATGCCCCCATCACTCCCCCTCTGCTTTCCATGCACCCCTCCTCTCCCAGGCTCGTCCACGGCGACTCCGGGAACCCACGGCATTGCCCCCATCCTTAGCTTGGTGTACTCTCCATCCTGCGGCTTGCAGATTCGAGTCTGGATCTAACGCCCGCATTGCAAAAACTACCACGACTTCCATGTCGAGAATCAGCACCAACACTCTTCGGTGGGTTTGCTCTACTCCAAGTTTTATTCGATCCAGAGGCAGTCTCACCTCGTTCCGATCTCAGCACAGGTCGTGGCATCCATTCTCGTACGACTGCACCAGACCCATGCCTGCACCCAAGGTCTAGTTTGCATAAGCTGCACCGAATTCCACGGTGAGATTCAGCCTAAACCCCCTTCTGTGAGTTTGTTCCTCTCCGAGTTTTCTTTGCTCCAGAGGTGGTCTCACACCATTTTGACTTCGGCACCATTCGAGGCACCCCTTCTCGTGCGATTGCACAGAGTCCATGTGATCCAGTTCGCTCAGGATCTGCAGCAGGTTTGTAGGGCACCCCACACCTTCCTCATCTGACTTCAGGCCGAGCCCTTCCTTGGAGGTGTATCTCTCGATGTCATGAAACCAACCCAAGTGGTTTCGTCGCGATCCAACCTCCGTGCTGGGCGTACCACCCTGGACATCCTACCCCTACCTGCCTACTCGCCCAAGAAACTGAGGATCGCCACAGAGGTGACCACAACCATCTCTGTGCTCCGATGGTCGTCAAATTTTAATGGCACATAGAGCTCCCTGTCTGCCATCCAAACATGCTGGTTCTGCCTCGTTCAGAGTTCCACAGTGAGAGTTCTCCCTCCGGCACGGCAACTGCACCAATCTGTCCTGTGAGACAGAATCGCGTAGGTTGCTTCGACTGCTCCGCCCCATCCACCAGCGACCTCGAGTCCTCACCGGACTTTGCAGAGCACAGCTACCCTCCTCCAGTGACATTTTTGCGTAAGCATCACCGCATTTGGAGTCCCGTGCATGGTGCACCAGCCCGAGCTTTTCAGTTCTATCCCGCCGGAGAGCGCGAGGTGATTTGCCTGAGCCTTCCCACCCCTGTGTTTCCCCCCTCCTGCGTGAGGGTAGTGCTGTACTGTGTTCCCATCCCCGAGTTCCCCCTCCCTGCGTGGAGGTTATTCCGTTTGCTTGTACTAGCAGGGTCAACCAGAAGCTCCACCGACACAGCGTGTTTGACGGGTGCACATGCTCCCCGGCTCGCCCTTATCTCCGATCGGTGCCGATCTATTCAGACTCGGCAAGGTATAGATCTGACCCTTGCTCCTTGGCATTACTTTTCTAGTATCTTTTCTCGCTCACGTCGAAGGTGAGGAGAGTACGATCCAAATTTCCTGAACATTGAGTGTTGACTCTTGCCGTGTGAGAGAGCGTCGTCATTCCCGCCCTCGGGCAATGGGAGGTTAACTGGAGGAGGTTGAATGGTGGGTGTGGCGGAGGCCGGAGTGCTGGAGGTTAATAGTGTAACTGGTGGAGGTGTAATTGGTAGTGGTTTGGAAGAAATTTTGGCGGAAGCCTGTGTGGTGGAGGCTGGTGGTGTAGTCGGTGGAGGTTTAGTGCATAGGAAGCGCCGGATGGGGCAAGTGGTGTTAGGGGTTTGAGAAGTCTCATGATGCACTGGCATGGGTGATTGCAGTATCAACCCATCGTCATAACACCAATAAGACTCAAAAATAGGGGTTGGTTCGGGGGTAATGGCATCGTCCTGAACAGGAGGTTCCTCTGATGGTAGTGGAGGGAGAGAAAAACAAAGGAAACTCGGAAGGGGTGCCTTCGGGCTTTCTACATCATGTGCCGTACTTGGTTCTTCAAATGTCGACTCTTCATAATCAGGCTCAAGTGGATGCCATGGCGAAGGTGTAACAATGGATGGCGGAATGTAATGGTGTGGTGTACATGGAGGCGGAAGGCCATATGAATGAACGGGGTGGATGGGCAGAGGGAGGATGACGTCCACTTGCTCGTTGAAACCCGCCAGCTTTTGCTTGCCTGAGCTGTCGATGCCGTAGTCATCTCTTTTATCCTTCCAATCTTTCTCCATCTTTGTAATGTCGTTCAGAGCAGCGTAGAGAGGATTGACTGGAGAAGGAGAGAAGGCGAGGGTAGCTAACCTGTAACCCTCTTTAACTGTTCTTCCAGTGAGGTAACCTTATTTGCGAGGGCCTGCTGGAGAGGTGTGACCTGAGCAATGGAGGGTTGGCTTGGTGGGCTTGCATAAGAAGGCCGTGGAGCGGAGTTAATGGGCTGCCCCAAAGAAGGACTCGGGCGGACCGGGTTGCAGGGAATGAATGGGCCTTAGGGCCGTGGAAAAGGGGGAATAGAAGAAAGTGGGTGATGAACTACCCAAAGAGGAGTATGATCACGAGGGAGAGGTGGATAATGGGCCACCCGAGGGGGATGGATTGGATGAGGAGGCGGTTGATGGACCACCTGAGGAGGGACATGGACATGAGATGCAGGCGGGTGATGGGCCACCCTAATGGGAGTAGAAGAAGGAGGAGAGGAACGAGGAGGCGGGTGATCGGCCACCCGGATAGAGGTAGAAGGAAGATGAGAAGAATGAGATGCACCTTCAACAATGGCCTTAAGGGCCTAGATTTGTTGAGGGGTGAGATGATCTATAGCATGCAAGATCTGAGAGACCTTCTCGTCATTGGGAGGAGGTGGTCCCGTGGAGGTAGCAGCTCGCAATCGGTGCGAGGGACCACAAGACTAAAAATTGCCCTGAGGTTGGGCAGTTCCATGAGGGTGAAGATGTGGTCCCTTAAAAAAATTGTGGTGAAGATTAAGAGATTGAGAATTATCAGATGTGCTAGGTTGTTTATTCTCATGGTTAAATGTTGAATTAGTCATGTTGTCCACTTTGTTCAAACAAGACATTATGCAAGCAAATAATGGTTCAATCAAGACAATCTTGCAAAAATGTCAAGCAACATGGAATGCTCATGCTCAAAATGATTTCCTTCTATTCCAGCGTCGGATCAGCTGGTCAATTCGATGGGATAATTGGATATTTTGATATTTTATTTATTTACCACCGACAGCGGTAGGCGGTCTAGTAATGGACCGAGTATATGGCTGGACGGCCTATCGAACGACCGTGCACCAGGCGAGATCTGTGGACTATTTGGCATTTTCTCTCTCCACCCGTGGTTAAACCTCTAACTTTCTCCACCATTTTTCCCGTGGAATCTCAACCAAATGGGACCTCATTTGATCCTGGTGAGAGATGGTTATATTATCTACGATTTATCTTTTATTATCATGTCTTAATTTTCAATAGAAAACCCTAATTCGGGGTTGAGTTTTCAGGGTCTATAAATAGCACCTCTAGTCCAAGCTTGGAAAGGGGGAGAGATCCAGTGTTCGCGATGAAGTGCTGCCGAAATCTTGAGCAAACCACCGTCAAGGAGGGAGGCTTTCTACATCCCTTTAAGCCTCCGGTTCAGGGAGTATTAGTGTCGTTGGCATTTGGTCTAGGCTTTTCATTATTTTTTTTTTCATCCCATTGCATGCTCGTTTCCTTCAACTTCTATCCACATTTTTCATCATCACACTCATCATTTTACACCCTCCTATTGTTTTCACGTCCTCTAGGAGTTTAAAAACCACCGTAGGTTTCGCCCATCCCATGCTATCATGTTGTTTTTCCCTTTTGTTTTATAGTTACTACACCTTTCAGGGCTAATTTGGGTGTTATTGTCTTGTTATTTATGTTGTTTTACAGGTCAACATAAGCACGACATGAGGCCCATCCCCTCTAGCCAGTCGGAAGGGGTGGAGGATCAAGTCCTATAACTTGGAGTTTGGTGACTTTGAACGGTCTTCTTCCATCCGTCTGCAGATGAGGGTGGTCCTCCAAGAACCGTTCAGATCCATTGCGCGGCCGTCTACGTACCATTTTGGAGCCAGACTAGTCTTCGTCCCGTTTCTCTTTCCAGCACTGTGAGCGGCCTATCGAGCGGCCGTGCAATCCATAGAGCGGTTATTCCTAGACCGTGTACAGCTACCAGCGCTGCTTCGTAGGCGAGTGTCTTCTCCCTTTCCAAGGTATGTAGTACTCTTTGGTACCCCGTGTCTTGGTGGCAATCACGATCACACACACACCTCTCCACCCTTCTAGCTTCATTTTGCTTGTCCTTATATCCGGATATAGAAAGGTAAGGGAAAGGGGGATGGGGAAAAACATATCAACATCCCATTTTTTGGCGATCACGGTGGGACACCTAGTGTCCATCGTGTTGTTGTTTTGTTGACCTGTGTTTTTATGCTTGGTTAGTGTGGCGACTCGTGATCCGAGTACCGGAAAGGAACCGGCGTGACTCGAACCTCGGCTACACGCTGAACACCTGTCGCACCTCCCGAAGGCCCGGCCTCACCTGAAACACGGTGAAAATATGTAGGGGATGAGCCTCATTTCATAGGCTCAGTAGGGATCCCACGGACCCCCACCTCGCATGAAAAATAAGGCAGAAAAGCAGGAAAGTATCCCTACCTATCAGGAGTGTGGTAGAATCGACAAGCTGTAATAAATAAATGAAAAACCCCCCCATGGGGGGTTAGGCAGAGTGGCACCAAGAGAGAGAGGGTGGAGCGGTCTCACCCTATAAAATTATATTTTTACCCTTATTTCTCCCTAAATTAAATAAGAAGAAAAGGACATTTTGACTGGGAGGATACGTGGAAGCCTAGACTTGTGCATGTTGACCGGAGAGTGAACCCGTCGTGCTGTCACTCTGTGCTTCCTCGTGTTGATTCCTCGACCTGGTATGGCACACGAACTACATCGTAGGTCTGTAAATGGGATGAATCAGAACTGAGTGGGGTCATGGGACCACCGGGCTGGAAGGAGGGCATGACCCCCAAGGAGGTTCACCCTCCCTAGGGTGCGAGGCCACCCGTGGGGTGAACTGGCCCAGGGGGGTCGTAACCCCAGGGGATGGCCCCCAAGGGTCTTCTTGCGTCATTCGGGGCTATCCTTTGATGGACTTTCATCTCTAGGAGGCTGGTACGGGCCCATGGGGGCGCCGTTCTTTGGGTTGTCGTAGCCGCCTGCAAGGTGTTTAGGTACATGCCCGACACGCCCTGGATTGCCGAATGGCTTAAGTAGGTGGCTGAGGGGCCGCACGGAGGGCCTTGGGTTGACGACGGTAGCTCATGGGAGCTAAGGGGAGGCACTTTGTGGCTGTGAGCTATGCCTCGAGTTGTGTGCCACGTTGCACGATGGGTTGACCAAGTAGCCTCGGGTTGACCTGAGTGCTAGAGTTAAGTGGCTTATTGCCACATGTCTAGGTGTTGGGATCGACATTGACTTGCTGAGGGGTCGTTGTAGGACCCAACTGAGGGGCTGGAACCACGGGGTGGCCCGTGGTTTGGTGTAGAAGGGCTGGAACATAGGCGCCCACAAGGTGCTCGATGAAATGCCGAGCATGCCCGTGTGAGCCGTACATGTGTGTGGCTGGCCTCCAAAGCCCGTGGTTGACTTAGTTAGGTCTCCCTTTGACCTCAGAGGGTTGAAAGACATGCTTCTAGGCGGGTCACTTGGCCCTTTTTGCTGGGTGCCATGTGGCGTGGCTCGACATCGGGGCGCCCCTGGGTTGGCCCGGGCGGCGATGTAGGATACGGGCAAGGCCCGTATGTGAGTGACCAGAGTTGACTCCGGGGAGTTGCTTGTGTCGCCGTGCGTCACGGCAAGCTGGTCGCGGCCCTTGTAGGGACCCATGGGATTGTAGAGAGGGCTAGATAGCTCGTGCCTGGATGGTGTTTGGTGAAATGCCTGAACCCTTATTTCTTGTGATTTTATTAGGAAATAGTTCTGGTACAACAAATGCCCCCCACGGGTCGTGCGTCAGAGGCGGAGATGAGGGCGTACGGCCCGTGAGACTCCTGTTCCAGGCTATTGTAGTTGTATTTTGACACTTCATATGCCTTTATTTTTGCTGTGTTGTGTATGTTGATTTGCTGGTGTTCTGACCCTTTCTCTATGCTTTATCTTGTAGCTATGGCGCGCTTTGGCAGAGATTGATGGGTCCCTAGACGAATGGCCCGCGAGGAGGATCACTGGGTGCAGAGGGCTGATCGACAAATGCCCCCTCTCGGCCCGCCGGTGGTTACTGTGGCTAGCATAGAGCAGCTGGGCAGTGGGCATACAGTAGTGGCTGAGGGTCCCCTTGATGAGAGAGCCGCTGGAGTCGGGACCGTGGAGGTGGCCAGGATTCAGGAGGCCAGTAGCATGTACATCTATGACAGGAGTGGAGGCTACCCGTTGGAGTTCCCCCTAGACCGGCATTTGTTTGAGTTTCTCCAGAGCTACGTTCCTCCTGGCATGGAGGAGGATGACTCGTGGATTCTTGGAGCCCATCGTCGACTTGAGTGGGCCATTTTGATCGACAGAGACAGCCTGCATGGGGTAGCCTCCTACAGCTACCCTAGCTTCTCAGAGGACTACTGGAGGTAGTGACAGTTTCCCAGTGCTGAGTGCCTGGGATTCTTTGGCAGAGCAGAGAGGTCAGGGGTCAGAGTTGGGCCACTGGGGCCCACTTCTTGGGATTTGCATGGTCACCACTGTGCTGAGACAGAGGGGACCGCCGGACTGGTATTGGAGCCCACAGGCTTGCAGTATGCTGGAGAGGGCTATAATGACCACAGCATGCTGGATGGAGTCATGCGACAGACTGTCACTAGCTGGTACGGTCGTTGGGCCATGATTTCGTCACACTACTACCGCCAGGGTGCCATAGAGTGGCTGATGGGGATTATCCATCACTAACGGGTACTATTAGAGCGAGCAGGGATCAGGTACGTGGTGACTGCTGCCTTGTACGCGTACCCTTGCTATACTGGGCTGCTGCAGGGGCTGCTAGAGTGCTTCAACCACTGTTGGAACACAGTGGCCACAACAGAGGGGGAGACTTCACTAGACTTGTGGTCTCTATTCAAGATTTTTGGGCTGCCGATCAGCGACGAGGGATACGAGGAGGTAGTGCTGGATGACCTCCACCGCAGTCATAGTGATGGACAGGGGAGGTACCGGGTACCTTTCAGCTATTGGTAGCTCCTGAAGACCTGGAGGGACTTGACTTTGGTTGGGAGAGAGAGAGAGAGCGGCACAGACTCTGAGAGTGCCACTGAATGTATGGGTCTGTCATTTCTACAACGGGCCGTTCTGCTTCTACTAGGAGTTCGCCAGGGACCAGACTCCCTGGGAGGAGTACATAGAGGTGGAGCAGCGCTTCAGGACCTACAGCCGGTACATTAATGCTCCACGGGAGGGGTGGAACCCTCACGGTCTGCCAGACATGACACACCTCGCCTCCTATTTGGCTTACTGGTTGGCGAGGTTCGTGGTTCTGCACAGGGAGGATGGTCTGCTGAGGGCTGAGCTGCTGTGGCCGGTCTGTCTACTAGCTGAGGGGAGATAGTTGGCTTTAGCTCCTGCTGCACTGGCCAACATCTACCAAGGGCTAGGAGTTCTGGCGGCGCACTCGACGCCGAGAGAGGGGAGCATAGTCCTGTAGACCCACTACCTCAGTGTGTGGGCTAGGTTGTTATTTCCAAGCTTTGTAATGCGAGGGACAGTGAGGAACCTGATGGCGCCGCTCTTGTTTAGCTTCCCTGGGTAGCCTGACGGGGATGGAGAGATGCAGCTGGAGGGGGCTAGGCAAGCCCTTTGTTACTTGCCCGCCAGGGGTGAGGAGGGGCTGCCTTTTGACAGTGCCACGAGGGACTCCAGCCTCTTCCTGGGGGCTTCAGGTGGAGGGGCAACCAGTGCCCATCCTGGTTAGGAGGTGGCAGACGCCGGCCTACAGACGGAGTGGATACTGAGTACCCGGTCGGCGGTGCTGACGTTGCACTGGTCAGCGATGAGTTCCTTGGAGCCGTATTGCCCACATCAATTTGCGAGGAATTTTGGGTATGACCAGGGGATCCCGCCGAATCGGGAGTTCTCTTTGACAAGCAGGCAGTACTGGGGCAGAGACACCCACCTACTTGCGATAGCATGGTGGGACTTCTACAGTCGCCGGGAGCCAGAGCAGTTCCCAATGCTGGGACAGGGATGTCGAGGGAGGTTCGACATTCACTACGCCAGGTGGTGGTTCGAGCACAACCACCTGTACCGTCAGAAGGCCTCCACGATCGGGAAAGCGGAGGGGAGCTGCTTGCTGAGGGAGGATTTGCCCCCTATTATGCTGGACGACGAGTACCTGAGGACCCACGTCGCTCGGATCCGTCAAGAGATCGAGCGGGTTATGGAGCGGTGGCCCCGGGGTGGTCGGGGTTCGACTTCTGGGAGTCAGAGCAGTGGTGGGGCATTGAAGCCCCTGGTGCAGACTTCGGGGAGAGCAGCGGTGACAGGTGGGAAGGGGTCCCGACCGAGGATGCCTAAGGCCTGGTGGGCCCAAATTTTGGCCGATTGTGACTTTCAGAGCCAGGGTTCGCTGGGTCGGGAGCTCCCGCATGGGAGCCATAATGTATATATATATTTTAAACATTACGGGAAAAACAACCTCGGGTGAATAGCGCCCCTATCCAGGGTCACTTCGAGATCGTCCAGGAACTTGTGGACATCCGCGAAGGTGACAACCTTGGAAGAGCCATCCTGCAAACGCTCCGTCAAGATTCCACGTTCGAACTCGTAGCAGAACGTGCGATCCAACGCCGAAAACTTCGCAAAGCTCCCAGTAATGGTCATGGAGCCACCGATTCTTGCGAAACGCGAGCGAAATGAATCCGTCTTTGCATGTGCCATGGTTTGATACCTTTCTCCCTCAAGGGAAGACACCACGGCTGCATTCGCGCCGTTTGGTGTCGTGGTTATGCCGTGAACACCAAACAGCGAGTTGTAGTTAAGCCCGGAAGCGTACGCCTTTAGGCGGCTGCAACAGAGGCAGAGTAAGTGCTATCCGCGTAAGGCGCGACGACGGCGCGGGAAGGATCTCCCTCGCCTTTTGTGCGCTCGAATCGCAACAGCTTTATGTCCGTAGCCTGCAGCTTCTCTTCGACAAGGGTCTTGGCTTCCTGAGACGAGGAGGCCTCCACGGTTGCGATCATGACGATACACTTCTGCGGGTCCGCTCCATACTGCGCACGGAGACTGAAGGTATAGCTGCCTTTGCTATTGGGGACGACGGCCTTGAAGCGACGGGACGCTCTTTTGGCCGCACGTATGAATTCTTTCGTCGACGACATGGGATATTCTCCTTGAAAAACGAAAAAGGCACCATGACGGCGATTGCCGAATGGTGCCTACGTGGACGTTGCACCAAACAGCAATGGTGTTACCGCGAGATCTGAGCTGACGATTTTGGTGGTCAGCGTAGAGGGTGCGGCTTTAACAAGTTCTCATCGCTTGGCGCGTTGAGGGGCCGTCGGTAAAGCAGATCCAGGAACGAGAGTCCAAGGAAATGCTTAACAGAATGCGTAAACTCTATCAGCATTCGTGCAGAATAACAATGCCGATCTCTAAAGATTGCAGCACTAAAGAGCATGGAAATTACGAAAGGATGATCATTTTCCTTGATCCCTTGAGGTGGTGCCAAGAACGATATCCGAACAGAGCAACTTAAGAGCCAGTTGTATCCGAGAGTCCACTTCCATTTTCACGTAGATGCTTCGCAGGTGGTTCTTCACCACCTGCTCAGTCATGGATAAATTCGCAGCGATCTCTTTATTGCGTTTGCCGGTCGTGGCAATCATGTAGGCGATCTTTTGCTCTTTGCGCGTGAGCGTGCCATTGTCCATTTCCTTTTGCTTCCCGATATTCTCCTGCTTGATAGATAGGAGGACTGCTTCGAGCGCATCGCGATCAATGAATTCTATGCCGACTAAAAGTTTGTCGACGGTTTCGCAGAGCGATTCAACGGAGATCCTGCGCGATACAATTGCCTTTACACCTGATCGATAACACTCAGCCACCTGATCGGGGTCAAGCGTGTCATATATCACACCAATCTTGATAGGCTGAACCGTCAGAAGCGCTTTTAGATTTTGTTCAGGGACTGGAAGGAGAGAATCGCCGATAAGCAATACGTCGAAACTTTCTTGACGTAGGCGAATTTCTGCTAACCGGATGTGGTCCACAATTACAGTTTGAATCTCCCTGGTAGCACTCGACTTCTCAAGCGATCTTGCGGCTCCGATTGCAAACAAGTCATAGCTATCTGCTATAAGAACCCGAGCAGGCGCCGCGAGAGTTGAACGAATCGATCTTACCGATGCAGACAAGTGGAAGCTCCTTATTGTGGAGAAAATGGATTCAGCGTTTCATTGATCTGAATGGTTGATTTTGTAGGCGCAACCTGACGGCTGATCACTTCATAGCCGTCCTTGTAGATGTCGATGGTCCTCGCGCCTGAACCTTGCTTAAGCAGGACGAAGTTAATAGGCGAAACGCCAATTTGGTGTCCATCTACATCCACCGCAGCTCCGGCGGGGTGTGTTGTTACCAGAACTAAAGAAGCCTTACCCGCTTTGATGAGCGCGATCTTTTGCGCCGCGGTCAACACGTCGGATATGTTACCTGGCTGGCTTGGCATGGCGAGGTTCGAAGATGTTTCTATCTGTGAGGAGTATCGAAAGCTGCAGTCATCATGGGATGTCCGCTTCCATGCGGAATTGTCGTGAAAAATCACCATGGCAGTCCAAATTTTGACCGCAGATCCTCTGGATGAGGGACGAGATGGTAGACCGGCACTCCAGACCACAGAATCCTCAGCGCCTGGTGCGATTAGGTGATTGCTGACGAACATCGATGGATTAGGAGTCGGGGTAGTCTCGTCCATTGCCGCATGAAACACTATGCCTTTGAGTGGGAACCGTGTCGAATTGCGGAACACAATCACATACGAATTGGAACCTCCTGCTCCTTCAGAAGGGGAAACGTTCTCAAATCGAATAGGGCACATAGCCTGCGCGAAAGTGTGCGTAGCAGCTAAGCCGGCTAATGCAAGAAGTCCCGCCAAAATGGTGCCGATACGATATTGTTTCGCACTCAACGTTGAATCCTCAGTGGTTACGGTACCCCGAACGTTAGTAAGTGAAAACGCCGTCCGTAAAATAAAGGAGCAGTCTTTTGAACTCAACTATGCGGCGGGTTTCGCAGGGTTCTTCCGTGGGGCCCATCGGCCCGCTGCCACATCGATTTCGTGCAGAACAGCATCGAGGCGTTTTGTGAGAAACCAGAAATCGTAGACTTCCTCACAGCCCATGCAGCCACCGACAATCCCGCCGCGGCCGGATTTCTCCGGGTTGTAGCGTGCATGCCCTGAGCACTTTGCCTTGACGGAATACTTCAGCTTTAGTCTGTTTCGGTAAACGAGCATGGGATCCCTCCATCATTGCAGCCGAATGTCCCGCAGATCAGGTCTTCTTCGGCCAGTTCAAACGTCTCGTAATACTCAGACATGCGTTGTTCGGGCGTCCCAATGTAATATCCGCACGCACTGGAGCGGATTCGAAGAGGCGTACGTTCCCCTGTTTCTTTGTTTTCGGCAAAAAGGTGATCAATAGTAAAAGTTGCAATACCCGAGCTCATATGTCGGTCTCCTGAATCAGATTATTTTGAGACTTCACAATCCGCATCCAAAGCCCTGTGTCTCAAAAGGGCTTGGTCAGTGGGTGCATTCTGCGGCGGGTGGCCCGCAGCAAGTTCCCGGCTTCAATCAGGAACTGGATCCATATACCACCTCAAACGAGGCAGCAAACGCACGCGACAGTGTGATCAGGAGCAATCGCTTGATCTCAGGATGCTATGCAGCAGGTCGGTCGTATGTGTCTGGGGTATTTGCATTCCGGCTGCTTGCCGGATCATGCACGCGGCCACTTGGGAATGGCCCTATAGCTCAGCCGCTAAACTGCGGAGCTGGAATTCAGCATGGCAGGCGGTTTACAAGTTCTCACCTTTGTTGGCCTGTGAGGGGCCGGCATTGAAGGGATGCTTCTCTGCTAGCAACAATCTACCACCATGCGACATAAGGCGACAAGTTGAATTGGGTTTTTTGCCTTCGAGATGATCGTAGACGTGCTTCCCAATGCCAAAGAGCCTCTGCAAGCGTTCTTTCTCCCATTGGTCCAAAGTTTCTACTCTAAGTCTACTTTTCCAAAGCGCCATCTCGAAATCTATCTCTTTCGACTCCACGATCGAGCACACAGCTGAGAAGATGTCTTTCGCGCGCTGCGCCTTTGCGCGGTCTCCATATTCCCTATTGACGAGGCGTAGGCGTTGTATCAGAGGGTCGGTTTCGTTATGGATCCTCATCGCGATATTGAGCACCGTATCCCGCTGGCTCTCCATGGAAACGAGCGACAGAACTGCTGGTCTCAAACACCGAACTCTCTCCGCGTTAAATTCAAGGATTCCCCAGCCTGCCGGCCATTCCTCGGGAGATATGAGCCCCTTCTGTGATGCCAAATACGCCAGGTTTGTAGGTTGCGGAGAGTTCCACTTGTGATCCTTGAGGAAGTCGGCGCGCGTGGTCTTCACTTCGACCAGGCAGGTGTAAGTCTGAATCATGGCTTTAGCGTTCTCGTACCAATCCTGCCTAGCGTCCTTTTCTTGCCAGTGAGGGGGCCGTGGTATCAGCTTCAGGTCCTGCAGTTCGGTCCGAGTCGGGACAATAACGCTGGCGATATCCGCCACCCACTTGGAAGTGACCTTGACCTCTGTCTGGACTGGCTTAAAGCCTTTCTCTGTCAGCCACTCAAGTGCGGCCTTGGTTACTTGATGCGTGAGTGGGGATTTATTCAAATCGTCCATTACATACTTAACTCCCTGGTTGGATTTCAGACGTAAGCTGGTCGAGAGTGTGAATACATTGCCTGAGTTGGGCGTTTGTGTATGTCGTATTTCTGATTTCTCCGGCGGACATCTCTTCGGGGTGGCCGACGACGGGCGCGCCTTTGATCTCCATTTGCGGAGACGGGAAGCCATTTGGCTTTAGGATGTTGTAACAGCGGTTCAAATCGTCGCGGGTCAGCATTCGAAGAGGACTGAGTGGTTGTGGCTGGGATGGTGACTCGGAAACGTAGAGCACATCGCTGTGCGCTTGATCGTCCATTTCAATGTGGCGTACTACGAGTGTGGCCCCTACGCCGCCAAGAATGGTCCCGACAAACAGACATGTTGCATAAGGAACAGATCTCGAAATGGTAAAACCGAGATTCGAAATTAGCTTATTCATTAGACCTTCTCCTGATAGTGTATGAACACCGTTTTCAATCAAACCGTTTCCACTGCGGTGACCATCCATCGCAGAAGTCGATCGATGTGTCGACGTCTCCTTCATTTAACCCGGAGTGGCACTGTTTTTTATGGTCAGTGTCAAATAATGCGTATGGGACATGGAACCACTAGCGCCCGTAATTGGAGTCTGGTAGCTTCCCACCGGAGTTCCATCAGTCTGAAGGAAGCGATCGCCGGCACAACCTGCAAGTAGGACAAGAGAACTAGCAAAAATAAGTGCGAGCGCCCTATAACCATTGCGCCGCCGGCGCAATCCGAGAGAGAAAATTAGGAATAAGCCGCTCATTGCCGTCACTGTTGTTGCTTTAGTAGACAGAGTGAACCCAACCACTGGCAGCGAACTTGGAGTCGCCTTATTCATAGCAGCCTCAACCTGCACAGTGGGGGCTGCAAAATTCAAGTTCACCCCTTGCGGTAGGGGCCCTGTAGTGAAAGAAACCTTTCCGCTGAAGCCATTCATCGGTTGGACCGTAATATTCCCGTTGTAGCTCTGCCCGCTCTGAACAACGACTGCTGGAACAGTAAAATCAAAATATGGGGTCGTGGGAGGGGCGACTGTAATTGCAGTAGTCGAAGATGCCGGAGAATAATTCTCGTCTCCGCCATAATAGGCGAAGATCTTGTTTGCACCCAATGCAAGGCTTGGTGACAGAGATGCCATACCATTGCCACTCACTGCTTCCACATAGGCCTGAACCGGTCCAATCGGAGGGGTAACAGCAAAGGTGACATAGCCTGTTGGGCTAAGGCTTGAAGGCGTTGGCGCATTGGTGAGATTGGCCGTAACAGTAACCGGCGTTGTCGTAGTCGGAGCCTTTTGGTCCGCAGCAAGACCCAACTGTGTAGGGTAGGGATTGACAACCTGTACAGTGTGTCCCGATGTCGTCGTCTGTGCTGTCATCCCCGAAGCATAGAGGGTAGCCAGCGCCGCCAGGAGAGTAATTCGAATAGTCGAAGAACGTAAGGACATTCTGATTTCCCTTATCGTTGTGGGATAAAACACTTCCGAAGAGCGCCCTGATGAGCGCCCCTCAGAAGTAGGTTGCGGCTTAGTTGGAAGCCGTGTAGTTGGTGTCGCCGGAATAGGTGACGTAGACGTTATGGGTTCCGCCAGTTAGGACTGAGCTGTTGAAGCTGGCCGATCCGCTGGTGATCGAATAGGTTCCCAACGTCACCGCACCCGAGCATGTCGCACTTGCCGTATTGCCGCCGCAATCGTAAACCGTGAACGAACCGGTCGGGATTGCTACACCGGCAGCCGCACCGTTGTTGCTCGTGATAGAGAGGTTGAAATTAACCTGCTGACCATAAGTGGACGGAGATGGCGCGCTGGTAACAGCCACAGTCGCGTTGGCCTGGCCGACAATGTAATTCAGCGTACCTGATGCAGTGCCGTAATTCGGATCGCCGCTGTAGGTAGCAGTGATCGCAGTCGTACCAACCGGCAGGGTAGCAAGGGAGCCAGGGCAGGTCCATGCTGCTGTCGAGCCATTTGTAGGTGTGCACGTCGTGAGCGTTACCGGTGAGGAGCCGTAAGTGATCGTCAGAGAGCCGCCGGTCACGAACGGAGAGCCGTCACCTGTAATCGTAGCCGTGAAGGCAACATTCTGGCCATAAGTGGACGCGGTGGGAACTGCTGCCAAGGTAATCGTCGCGGTTCCTTGTCCAACGTTCGGATAGAGAGTCGGGCTGGTCGATCCGATGTAGTTAGCATCACCGACGTAGGCCGCATTAATTGCATTGGTCGAGTGATTCGCATCAGGCGCGAAACCACTCGCTAGGACGTAGGTCGCAAGAGCGCCAAAGCCATTCGAAATGGCTGCGCCAGTAGTCAAGACGTAAGGGCCGGCGTACGCGCCTTGCTCAAACTGCAAGCCCTGCAAGTTCACCGTCTGGACGGTGGCGGATGTGGATTCAAGAGTAACGGTAAAGCCATTTCCGAACGTTGCGGGAATGGTTACCGTTCGTTCGACGCGTGTATAGGACGTTGGGACAGGAAAAGTGATTGCTGCCATACCATTGGCTCCGGCCCCGTCAGAAATCAACAGATTTAGGCTTCCATGTGCCGCGCCTCCCACCCAGGCCGAAAAGGTAACGGTTTGTCCTGCTAGGGATACACCACTCGTTGTCGGGACGTTATAGCTGATGCCGACAGGCGAAGAGGTGGATGCAGCCGGGAAGACGATCGTTGAGGCCGTGGTATTGGAACAACCTGAGCCAGTGCAACTGCCGTTGTCAAACGGGCCAGCTATTGCATTATCCGTTACAGTAGGGGATCCGATGTTGGTCCACTTCGTTACTGACTGCGAGTATGGCAGGAGGTTGGTGGCGTTCGTGATAGGTGTAACGGTTACCGGACTGCCAAGCGCTGAACCATTCAGATCGAATGCAACCGTATCGGTAGGAGATGTAATTCCGGTGGTGGAAAGTCCGGAGGAGACTACGCCATACAGCGTCACGGACTGCCCAGGAAGGGTCGGGCCGCCTGCGGTCGATGCCGAATGAATTGACGTCACCGTTTGAGCCTTATTGATTGTTTGAGTCAATGTTGCCGAAGACGACTGGCCAAGAGCGCCAGTACCCAAACTAAGTACACAACGTAGTCCTGTAACGAGTCCGGCAGGGCTGGATAACCTACGAATCATACTCACCTCTGGTATGGATCCGCCTAACATCGAGGCGGCCTAGATGTCGTTTTTAGGTGAATTACCTGCCAACGCGTCTGAAATATAGCACCCACACATATTCAGCAAGAACGCCGTCCGTAAGCTATTTCTAAGAAAAAAGTCATTTAAACTATTGCGAAATGTCAGGTTCCGACGCACATATTTATAGGGTTGATTACCAAATGTTCTGTCACCATCGTGGACGCACTATCGTAATCAAGCCAGGACTAGAGCTATCCAAAGTCCTTATTTAGGTGCTAAATACACACAACGAGCGCCGTGCGGTTCTCCACCGCTTCGGCGCTCAATCAGGTGCTTCACTCGATTAATGGTTAGGGTGAGAGATATCCAACTTCTTGTTTTCGTTAGTCAGATTCAACCACATAGGCATGATTTCGAGAGGATGAGGCGTATCGCCAGGCCCCGGAGCCATACGGGGTAAAACCTGACTGAGGGAATTCAAGTCAGGATCAACAGCCAACATAGAAGAAAGAGCTGTCGGCTCTGCCCCCGGATGGGATGAAGCTTTTTTCAGAGTCGCGGTCGGAAGAGCTTTAGAAATCCACGGTCTACCCTCAGGGCTAATCAGCGAATCTCCGAGATATCCGTGACTGATCGCATGAAGAGAATCTTCCCGTTGCATGAGGATCGCATAGTAGTTCGCCACACTGTCCAGCTTGTCTTTGTACATGCTGTTCACAAGGTACTTAGCTGCTAAAGTCCCAGCGGCAAGATTGTCACGTTCTGTATGGGCAAAACGCAGGTGCATGTACGTGGAAGTATTTGTGAATACCAGCTTGTCATTGAATGCGAACATCGTATCCACATGATGCCCAAGTTCTGCGTGTGCCAACTCGAGAGCGAGCACTGAGGCTAAGACCTCTTCATCTGGTACGGTATCGATCAAACCCTTAGACAGCAGGACGGTATGATCGATAACAGTAGCCTCAACTGGCAGCGTTAGAAGGATGCGAACGGTGACCGGCTCAGCGAAATTGAGGTTGTTGGGAATCTCAAGGTTAGTTACGATTTGGTTGAGAACTTTCTCGAAGCTGCCAGGCTCAGCTAGCAGACCGGCTTTCTCCAACCGTTCAAGTATGTTGTCTTCAGCCTGGTCACGCCAGCGTGCCGCAGCTTCGAGCGGACTCACATCCTGAGAGCTACCACTCGCATCATCTGCGTTGTCCACATGGATGGCGACATTTTCTGACTCCTTGAGGAGAGCAAGGTGATCCATGTCGTAGGCCCATAAGCGAATCTGTCCGCGCACAACGTGCCCACGAACATCATCCTGCATGTAGATCGCGTACGGGCGCCAATCTCCCGTGTCCGTCGATTTTTTCCTCCATGAGTCAAAGTGCAGATATTCAGGCCGTCCCTCGGTTGAATGAGATTCAAACACACCAGTAAATCGCACAATCACCTGATCTTGTTGGTCGATCCAGATTCGGCCCAAAAACCGGCCATCAATGTGCTTTTTGCTTCGCGGCTTAACGTCGAACCCCACCACCCTCCGGCTGTTGATGAAGCTAGTCCGAACGTATTGGAAGTTGTAGTTCCCACGATTGAAGCCTCTTAAATCCGGAGAAATCATGTCTACAAAATTCTCGTACATAAACTTGTCAGCATTAGGGCGAACAACCCTTCGTGCCTGTCCGAGGATGAGTTTTGTGAGGCTGAAAGTGGCTGGTGTGACGTACTTGTCCTCGCCTAAAGATTTCGTTCGCTTTAACTCACTCAAAACGTAGCGGTCTGAAATCGGTGGCGAGTCGGGAGAGTTGAAGAACTGGAGGTAAGTTTCGATCAGAGGCTTGCCAGCGATAGTCGTTTTGACGATAGTCTGCTCACGTCGAATCGTTGTGTTGACCAAAGCATCATGGCTTGTTGTTCCATCTGCGAATGCGAAAGCTGTGGCAGACCCAAGAACTAGTACGAGAAAGATTGACCGCAAGACAGACCTCCTATTTCCCAAAGCGAATGTAAGCTCCGGCACCGAATGACCAGTAAATGGAGCCGAGGTTGTGGACCCCAAAGGGCAAGTATTGGTTCTGAATCTCTACCGCGCGAATACCCCAACCTCTCCGGTCTCCGATGTTGATATCGAGGCCGCCGTCAAGGTTTAGCGCAAATCCTGTCATGCGGGGTTGGAGATACTGCTGGTCGGATGATGACGTATGGGCCATTCCACCAGTAATCCGGGCAAACGGAAAGTAACGGCGATGGATTTGGCGCGTGTACCCCGCACCGGCCGTAACCGTAATGAGCTTCTGCCCCAGAGGATAGCCGAGCGAATATGAGGCTCGTCCGATGATCTCGAGTGGGTAGTAATGCCGCCAAGAATATTCTGCTGCGATACCATTTAGCACGACGCGCGTAAAAGATCCATTAGCATTCTGCAGGCTGTAATCTTCAGAAGTGCGCTGATAAAGGGCAGTGAATTGATTCTGTGAGAAGTCGTAGCTCACTTCCTGCCGTGACTGTGATTGGGCGATGCTTGTACTAAGACAAAACATCAACCAACCAAAAAGAAGTTGAAATGATAGTGAATATGGAATTCGCATAATATTCGTCAAAAGCCCTCAACACAGAGACAGTAATTCCAGCACTTGAAAACAAGAACTCCGTCCTCGAATCTTTCCCACAAAATGCCTGAGTTCCGACATATTGGGTCGGTCGGACGGTATAGGGAGATCAAAAGGTAGGTGCTACGATCCGTAGCATGCTCAAGGGAGAGTCGATGCAAAAGCAGACATTCGACGGGAGAAAGAGAAATCCTCAAACTGCAAATACTCGAGAATCTTCAACGGCAATTCTCCCCAAAAAGCCAACAACATTTCAGTCCCGCGGCGAGTTTCTGCCGGCATCTTAGGCACAAAATAGGTCAACACTTTTTCCACAGGAGGTCGACACCTTCTTCATCCAGAGACCGTGATATACAGCTAGATCAGTGGACAGGTTGACACTTCACTCCCTATAGGTCGACACCTTCATGGTATAGGGGTAGTTATGCTTCCTATAATCATAGGTTCCACCAACCTCAATGACCCAAGTACTATGGCACCTTCAACCCTCCTAGATCAAGAACATGGAATAGAAAATCCAACAAACAACCATCTTCCACCATTCCTAAAAATCATAAAAACCAACAAGTCACAACAAGGAAAGGAAATGTGAATGAAGAAAAGAAAAACCAGAACGTCTAGCAAAACAAGAAAAATAATGATGTCAAGAAAGTCTAGATTCCTAAATCTGTGTTATCCTGCTTTACAGAGATGAAGAAAGTATTGGGACCCAATTACTCTTGGGTTCCAAATGTTATCACTTAACTCTTTGTGCAGGAGTGTCTTGCAGCCGTGCACAACCGTTGGTATCTTGACAGTGGCTACTCAAGACACATGACTGGAGATAGAACAAAATTCTGTCTCCTTGTGGGAAAAGAGGCTGGACATGTAACGTTCGGAGGGAACAACAAAGGCAAGATAATTGGTACATGTAAAGTAGGTGAGACTCCCTCCAACTCAATTGATAATGTACTGCTCGCTGATGGTCTAGAGTATAACTTACTGAGCATAAGTCAGTTGTGTGATAAGGGTCATATTGTAGTTTTTGATTCTAATGAATGTAGGATCTTGCAACCTAATTCAAAAGAAATCAAGTTCTCCAGGAAAAGAGTCAACAATGTGTACATGATTGATTTAGATGACACTGCTCACATAAATGTCTGTCTTGCTGCACCTAAATCTGAATTTGCTTGCTTGTGGAATCGTAGACTAGGTCATGCTAGCTACAATACCCTTCATAAGTTGGAGAAGCATTCTATTGTCAAAGGACTGCTTGAAATAAAATTCAAAGTGAACTCTAAGATCTGTGATGCATGTGCTCAAGGTAAACAAACTAGAAAGTCTTTCAAAAGCAGAATTGAAAGCCTATCTTCTAAGCCACTTGAGCTAATCCATATGGACTTGATTGGTCGAACCAAAACTGCTAGCTTGAGTGGTAAAAGATATGGCTATGTCTTAGTTGATGACTTTACTAGATTCACTTGGGTGTTTTACCTTGCGCATAAAAATGATGCATTTGATGAGTTTCAGGCACTCTACATGCAAACGAAGCAAGACAGTAAGTTCAAAATATCCAACATAATTTTAGACCATGGTGGTGAATTTGACAATGCTGACTTTGATCATCTTTGCAGAATTGAAGGAATCAACCATAGGTTCTCAGCACCAAGAACCCCTGAACAAAACGGGGTGGTCGAGAGAAGGAATAGAACCCTCATAGAGATGGCACAGACAATGCTTACTGAAAGGCAGCTACCAAGGAGATTTTAGGCAGAAGTGGTAAACACTGCTTGTTATATAATCAACTGCTCCATGGTAAGGCCACTCACCAAAATGACTCCTTATGAGTTGCTCAAAGGTAAAAAGCCATCTCTCTTTCACATGAAAGTACTAATCTGGTGAAAATAAAATTACATTTTATATCCAATGACATAACTACAGAGTCTATTCCACAAGTACAGTTAACTAAAAGAGAAACATACACTGCTATGGGGCATACCTCGACACTAGCAAGCTGGCGACTAAAGGTCCTCTAACCGAGATGCACCACCTCGAGGAGAAGTGCTACACCTGAAAAAATAAGGAGTGAGCCTCATCTCATTGTCTCAGTAGGAGTCCCATAGATCCCCACCACAACAAAAATGGTGAGTAGTAATAATAGTATCAAGAATAAACAACAATAATAGAATAACAATAGTAAACAATAATAGTCAGAACAACAAGAACGGTGAGTGGAGGAACTACGGAGCCTCTACGCTACCCGTCTTCGCTGATGGAACCTCTAATAAGGCCATGCGGCCATACACATAACCTCCACCCTTGGGAGGACATTCATACATTGGTCAACCTTGGTCTCGAGCTAGGGCCAGTGAGAGAACCATGCCTTACACATAGGGCCACACCAGCTCATCTACCAGAAGGGCCAACGATAATGTTGTCAGTAAACCATACCGGTATAGAGTCCACTACTCAAGTATACACAACAAGGCTAGATATGTCTACTGACATCTTATACTATGCCAAGGTCTCATATGCACACACAGTGCCCATACCCGGTCTCAGGAGGAGCAGAGGAGACACACACACACACACACACCCCGCACCTTGAGACTGGCTAGGATCCGTGCCACTGCGTCCCACAACACGACTGTGTCTAGCTACCTGACATAGGGTACGTGCCACTACACCAGATAGTAATGTACTTTTGTCCTAACCAAGGTACATATGATCAAGCAGTCTCGCCTTTACACAAAGAGCGTTGTATAGACTAGGCGGTCTCGCCCGGTCCAACATGAAGTAAGGCAGAGTAACCACAAAACATGATCTTCCACAGTATTATGGAAGCCCATTGTGTAACTCTATCATCTGTAGTCTCATGGGAATCAATCCGTAGTCTCATGGGAATCAACATATAACACTATCATCTGTGGTCTCAGGGGAACCTTGAGAATGGCGCACACATGCGTGCAAACCATGGTATGACACCACGGGGTGCTAAGAAAGCTACCAACGACCAAATGACAGAAACTAGTGGGTATCAGCCCACTAACTCACACAAGGACTAGCCACCGCGATCATAGAACTCACATGGATATGATCCTCCACAGTCACAGGACTCACGCAGTATATAACCCACCACGAGCACACAAGCCATGTGAAAACTAAGCTACACATATATGACTAAACCCACCGTAGGGAATCCATAAACCTTGTATTACGTGAATCTACTCTCGGTCGACCGCCGCTCTCATAGGGCCAAAATGGCCCAATTTTCATGTATTTATGTGAATAAAATACTATTTTCTATGTTCCGGGGTGAAAACCCATTCACGAGACTTAAATGGTCTGACAAGCCCATAGGTCGGTCGACCTGCCAAGCATGGGTGAGTCGACCGCGTTAAGGTGATCGTTGTCAGCCTGAGGATCGCGACCACCATAGACGTGGTTGGTTGTCCGACTGTGTCGCTTGGACTTGTAGAGAAGGTATGATGGATATGCTCGGACATGCATAGCTTTTATAACGATGTATGCTCGGACATGTAGAGAAGGCGTAATGCATATGCTCGGACATGCATTACTTTTGTTACAGTGTATGCTCGGACATACACGGACTTGCAACAGTGCATACACTGACATTTATACAAAGCGAGCAAGGTAATGCACAGACTAACTCCACAGCTGATAGCAGGCAGAGCATACAAGGAGTTTGTTTTGAGGGATGTGCATAGGGTATAAAATGTGCACAGACTTGATTGCTAAGTCGTGGGCTATGTGAAGCAAGGCAAAACATGCACGAATGCATGTTCTGAGAAGTAGTCAAAACATGTACAGATGCAGGTTCTGGGAGGCAGAGACAAAAACGTGCACGGATGCATGTTTCAAATGAAACATGCATGGATGCAATTTCCTTCCAAGAGGAAACGTGCACAGACTTGCTAAGCTACTGCAAGGACAAGATGCACAAAGAAAATTATGCACGGGGTTTGGCTTGCACAGACTCTATGAAGGCTTGCAAGAACTTTGTGTTACAAACAAAACATGCACGGGGTTTGGCTTCCACAGACTACATGAAGGCATGCACGGACTTTGTTTTGAAACCAAAACATGCACGGGGTTTGTCTTGCACGGACTTTATGAAGACGTGCAAGGACTTGAGATGCAACCCAACCGCAAATAGACTAAGTCCAAAATGTGCATGGGGTTTGACATGCACAGACTATATGAAGGCTTGCAAGGACTTAGTGAAGACATGACTGTTCATGCTTGGACTCTGCCTTCCTTCTAAATAGAATGCGCACAGACTTATATTCTTGGCCAAGGCCAGAACATGCATGGACTCATATGCACTGACTTGCAATGCAGTGGACTATTCATCCATGGACTTGGAAGAACAACATGCACGGACCTGTTTAATACCTCTACGGACTTCAACAGGACATGCACGGACTTGCCATGCAGTGGATGCAATGTGCATGGACTTCAATGCAGAGACTGTACATGCACGGACTTTAGATGTAACTTGACAGCAATTGGACTAAGTCCAAAGCATGCACGGACTCTGTAAATGACATGCATGGACTTTACAATGCACTTCGAAAAATTACACGGACATTAATCATGCGATACGGTGGAATGTGCATGGACTTTATGATAGTGTGCATGGACCATGCACAGAGTTGTTTAAGTGTAGCTTGGACTCTACATAGTTAAGGCAGACGTGCTCTGAACATAGAAAAATGTTGGCCATCATCAAACCAAGGTTGTTGGCCATCATCAAAACAAGATTTACAACATTGTTTACAGGATCATGCCCCAACCGTTACGCTAAAAGCTCGAGCTGGTAGTGAAGGCGGACCGTATTTTCTTATGACATTGCAGAACCCCACACTATCGTGCTGTGGGCGGACATGAGGGGCTTCACGCATGGACCCCATAATCCATGCGGCGGGATGGGCTGTCAATGCACCGATGCCCCATGTGGACCCCATAATCCACGTGGAACAGCAAATCCCTAAGGGAGACGCTGGAAAATCCAACAAAATCAATAAAAATATATTTTTCTCAAATTAGTGGCCTCCATGTGTTTTATTGTGGTTATTTATTTTGCTCTTGCTATTATGACTGTTTCACTATGCGTTCCGAATGCTGCTTCCTACTGCAATCGGTTCAGGGCATGACAACTCCTGCCTATCGCCATCAGTTTGAGAGTCATCACCGGAGCTACCTAAAAAGGGGGAGAAATTGGGTGAGCGAACACTTAGTAGGTAATAGCAGGTAAGGTTTAAGTAATTAACCAATTACATTAATGTCATGCGATGAAATAAAAGGGGTAACGATAATGAATTACTCAGAATAAAAGAACAAGAACATAACATATCTAGGAACTGGCCGATCAAGTGTGTAACACACACATCATGTAGATAATTCCATGTAGGAATTCAAGAACTTGTAACATAGAGAAGAAGAAAGAAATGAATCATGTTGATGAAATGTCGTAGACATCACAATAGTCATGCACTTGGTGCAATGCCTCACCATGCCATTACAACTCCCCAGGACACTAGTACTTTTCGAGTGCTCCTCCCAGGACCAGACCGGGCCATTATGATGCGTTGGCATTGATTTGATGGATCCAAGATCCCAAGTTATGTCTAGACATTGATCAAGCTATCCTGGACAAACAAGAATAATCTAGGGTTTTAGTAGCACAAGTCGGCCACGACTCAGCCATCGAAGCACACAATAAAGCACAAAAATCGAGTTCTAGAATTTACGCGGTCAGATTGGGGCCGCTCAAGGTATATACGGTCTATACTGGACCGGTGTAGATGAACTAGGCCAAAGGAAGACTCAGCTCGGTACCAAGGGTAAACGGTCCATTTTGGGCCGTGTAGATGATATAACGGTTAGGCTTGGGCCGCTTATCAGATACAGGCAGTCCATAACCAACCGTTCAGGACAACGAGGATTGAAGCCCACGACGAATGGTACACGATCAATATTGGGCCGCTCCATCACTAAATGGTCCGTCGATGGTCTACTTAGTATCTAAAACGGGCCGATATTGACCGATCAATAAATAGGCCAACTAGGCTAGAGAAGACTACCCAATGGGCTCCTAGCCCACCTGAGGCATGGTGGAACCGAACCAGGGTTCAGCCCACGGCTCTTAGGTCAGTCTGGAGGCCTTTAGGTCGACTTAACATGGCCAGTTCGAAGGAGAATCAAGGGTAATCGACCAGCGAGACCTGGCATTTAGCTAGTATTACACGGTCTCCTGTGAGTCGCTCAGTGAGTCAAACGATCCTATTATGGCCGCTTATGGACTTAGACGGTCCATAGTGGGCCGTGACTCAAAATAGAGATGAACACGCGATTCGATCGAGTCAATAGGTGCAGGATTTGAGGCACAACCTGCCTGGCGTCCTAGTGAGAATCCCAGGCTCGTGGGGACTGACGGAGGTCTCAAAATAGAGGTCCTAGTCCGACAGAAGGAGTATCCAATAGAGAGTCCCAACCATTATAAGAATTGAAGGTTATAAATCATCGAAAAATGGATACACGGCGGTCAGTCAATCCCACTGGAGTGGAATGACTGTCAAAACAATCCTAGTAGGCCGAGGAGAGGTCGAGAGGGGCATTTTTAAGCGGGTTAGGGCAAAATCCATGTTTTGGGGGTTGTGAGTCGATCTGCCATTCCATCGCGTTTCTGGCCGATCTGAGGCCGTAGATGTATGCTAGGGAGCTATTTGGGGGCTTCCCCATTATTTTCCCCCTCTCCTATGGGGGTATGGGGGCGTGGTTGGAGTTTTTGGAGTTTTCTCGCCGGACCGTGCTCGGACCGGTGTGACGGTCCTTTCAGAGACCGTCACAGACGGTGACGGCCCTTATGAGATGTGTTACACGCCGTGACGCGCCCCAGGGAGTGCGTCACATGGGGCTTGTTTGTCGGCAGGGCACTGGCCTCTCTAACGGTCCCACGATAGACCGCCAGAGACCGTGATGCGCCTGGGTTCGACCGCTACAGCGGCGAGTTGACCGTTGTAATTCGACTGTTGGTTTTGACCGTTGGGGTCACATGTTCTGTGACGCGCCCAGAGTGGTGCGTTACAACATTGTGACGCCCCTTTGTGGGTGCATCAGGGCTGACGTTACCCATAGCCTAATGCGCTAAAGGTGGCGCGTTAGAGTTTGTGACGCCCCAGGATAGGCACGTCAGAGCCTGTTTTCTGTTTTGATTGTGACGCCCCAGAGTCGGCGCGTCAGAGCTCTATGACGCCCCTGGGTTGGTGCGTCAGAGCCGTGACAGCCCAGGATTGGTCTGTCAGGCTTTGTGCTGCGCCGAGTGTGTTGCAGGCCTTTTCTTTGACAGTGGTTTCCGTGAGTCAGTCCTTACTTTCGGTGACCCATTCACTAGTCGTAGCTTCCACGACACGCGTGTGTCGGCCCACCGGGAGCACTGTTGTGACATACCCGAGAGGGACGGTCAGTAGGCTGGTCACCGTAGGGACCCTGCGTACCGCCGAGTCCGGACTGGTGGGGGAATTACCAGCTAGAGGACAGACCTAAGGTGTATGATCTGAGTGTGCACATGGGGCTGAGGCTTCGGACCCGCGCTGACGAGTGCGACCTCAGCTAGTCCTTGTTTTGTGGTACTTCTGGTTACTATGTGTGTCTGAGTCTCGCGCCCGGGACGTTGCAGCTAGACACTTGTGACGTGGTGTAATATGTCAGGGGACGCATCCGGTCGTTCTTCTAGTAGGAGGTGCTCCTGTCTACTGGTAGGTGCGGACTCAAGTTTTGACGGATCGAGATTCAGTAGTACGATACTGTTAGAATAGACGCCTTTTTCGTTTATTTATTTCAGCTTGCTGGTTCTACCGTACTCCTGTTTAGGTAGGGTTGCTTTACTGCTCTCTTACTTTCCTATCTTGTTTAACACGCGAGGTGGAGATTCGCGGGATCCCTACTGAGCCTATGAAATGAGGCTCATCCTCTGCGTGTTTTCACCATGTTTCAGGCAAGGCCGGGTCTTCAGGAGGCATGGCAGGCGTTCAGCGAGGTTCTAGTAGCCGAGGTTAGTGCCACTTGCCAGAGTCGGGATATGCCTCGTGTGATGACCCAGATCTCGGATACTAGATATACCCGATAGGACTATCGAATATACCTGATACCACTTGGAACCCGCGTCCCCCTTTTTTTTACCATGACTAAAATTTATATAATAAGACTAATAATTTAAAATTTTAGGCATAATTAATTTTTTATTAAATAAATAAAATACTAAACTGTAAATTTGTAGGGCATTACACCCTCTCCCCCTTAAAGAAAATTTTGCGCTCAAAGATTGGGGTTAGATTATATACCGAACAATCGAGGGTACTTCTTCTTCATCTCTTCCTCTAGTTCCCACGTTGCCTCCTCCTGCGAGCAGTTCCTCCATAGTACATTCATCAGTGGAATGACTTTAGTCCTCAGCACCTGCTCCTTACGGTCCAGAATTCGAACAGGTTGCTCCTCATAAGATAGATTGTGCTGAAACTACATTTGCTCAGAACTAATCACGTGTGCCGGATCATGCACGTACCTCCTCAACATGGACACGTGAAACACCAAATGTACTCCATCCAGAGACGGAGGTAAAGTCAACCAATATGTCACATTCCCTAATTTCTCCAAAATCTCGAATGGTCCGACGAACTGAGAATTTAGTTTCCCATACTTGTTGCACTGAACGATTCCTTTTGTCGGAGACACCTTGAGGAAAATGTGATCACCAATTTCGAATGTCAGCTCCTTCCTTCGCTTATCAGCATAGCTCTCCTGTCGGTCTTGTACTGTTGTCAATATTTGCCTGATCAATCTGATCTTTTCAGTAGTTTCTTGAACAACTTCTGGCCCCACAAGCTGCATGTCCCATGTTTCCTCGCAACACAATGTAGATCTACAAGGTCTACCATATAGTGCCTCGAATGGAGCCATGTCTATACTTGCGTGGAAGCCATTAATGTTATAAGTAAATTCTACAAGAGGTAGATGATGCTCCCAATCGCCCTTCTAATCAAGAACACAGGCCCTAAGCATGTCCTCCAGTGTCTGAATCGTCCTTTCGGACTGACCGTCAATTTGCGGGTGAAAAGTCGAACTGAGCTTGAGCCGCGAACCAAAAGCTTCCTGCAATCCTTGCCATAGTCTGGATGTGAACCGGGGATCTCTGTCAGAGATGATTGACTTTAGAATCCCGTGAAGTCTGACGATGTTATCTACATATAGTATTGTCAAACTTTCTACCAATTTCTTCACCTTCATAGGAAGGAAATGTGCAGTCTTTGAAAATCAGTTCACGATCACCCATATAGAGTCATTGCCCTTTGCTGATCTGGGTAACCCGGTCACAAAATCTATAGTAATTGCTTCCCATTTACACTGAGGAATTTCCATTTTCTACATTAGCCCTGATGGCTTTTGGTGCTCTACCTTTACCTGTTGATAAACCAAGCATCTAGCAACATAGTCGGCTACGTCCTTCATTCCTTGCCACCAAAAAAGACCATTTTAAGTCTTGATACATTTTACCACCTTCTGAATGAATAGAAAATACTGATCGGTGAGCTTCCGCCAGAATTTACAATTTAAGATCGGCCAAATCAGGTACACAGACCCGGTGCTGAAACTGAATCACTCTATCTTCATCACGAGTAAAGTTGGTCTTTCTGATCAATTCTTGCAGTTAGAGATCATCTTTTTGTGCCTCTATCACCTTGAGACACCCCTGCAAAATAAATTCTCATTTTGGATATTTAGGTACCCAAGCCAACTTGGGTCCCGAGAGATTAGTTCTAATATGATCAAATACATTCTTCTTATTTCTCCTCTCATACTAATGTGAAACAACCTAGGGATGAGTTGAAACCGACCAAATGATCCTCAGACCTAGCAAGCAAGCAACTCACGGATCGATAGCTTCACTCGAGCGGACTCACCCGCTAAGCGCACACTCGCGCCCGTAGGTAACCCAATGATGGTGGTGAGAGTCCGGGGTGGGACCACGCGGCTCCAGGGATTGGCTAGCTTGGGATTGAACCCCCAAGGGTCCAAGTATGCCCACTCTCACAGGCGGCCAGCACACTGAGGGCGTGGGATGTAATGGTTCTCTCACAACTCACCCGCGGTAGTCACTCAAATATTATCGAAGTTAGGATCGGGCGCTCTCTCACCGCTGACGGAGCAACCCAAATGTAATACTAAACTAAGCAAAGTAAAAACCAGCAAGGAGGGTAACTGGATGCTCACCAGATCGGTGTGAAGACACCAATCCCGACCAGAGACGTGGGCGAATGGGGAAGCGTGGGTACACACCCACACGCAGCATCGATGATGCTTGACCTAAAATTAATAACATTACATCACTACACCTCACACAGGAGGGGGGTTCTCGGGGTGGGGGTTAAGTTAATTACACCCAAAACTACCTCTACGCAGGGAGGGGCCTTCAGCCGGCCAAGCGAGGGGGAGGGGAAGAGCCGCAACGCCCGAATCCGTCCCGGTCTAACCCTCGGGGGCTGAGGCTGAGTGCCGGGGTCATGGAGGCCTTCTCTCAGACATGCAGGAAGGCGAGGCCATTGCTGGACTAGGGACCTGGTGGCAGTGGGCCGCAAGCACTGGTGGTCATCTGGAGGTCAGCCCGGGGTGCGGTACCTTCGTCTCTACGGTGGGCGCTGCTTCGGCTCTGTCAGGGACAGTAGGATAGCAGGTCAGAGTTGGGGCCACCACGAGCTCAAACGGAGGTTTCCGGAGGTGGGACCAGCTCTGGGACAACCAGAACTGACCAGAGAACAGTCCATAGAAGCCCGGTGCCGCTCAGTGGTCGACGGCGGTCACTACAGCTCGGAGTTCAGGCCTGGTCCAAACTACCCCTGTCTGGAACAGAGTCCTGGATAGCTGTTGTAGAAGTTGCGAGCTCCCGGACTTCGATCGAGGTGGGGTTGGCGTTGACGCGACCGTGGTCGAGGCAGATTCGATGCAGAATAAACAGTGCCATGAACAGAGGTCGGAGAAGAAAGGTCTGATCAGAAGAGTGAGGGCCTATCTAACCTGGGCCTGGCTGGACCAGTCTACGCGCTTTGACGATGTCGGCTGGAACCTAGTGCTCCGGAGGGCGATTGACCTCCTTCTTCCTGGAGGCGATGGGGGACTTGTCGAAGTATGTCTCAGCCAAGTTTCGCTCTAGGAATCACAAGGGGGAGGCCGCGACAGCTTCTGCACTGAGCCTCTAGTTGTCTACCTGAGAGAAACTGCGCAGGTTGACAAGAATCACTTCTGCGGATATCCCTGAGATCGGAGTTTTGGGTCTGTCTACCATAACGCCCCTTCTGTGGTCCGTTATAGCAGGTAATGCCCCTATGTTGGAGCGTTATAGTCCTCTTGTTGGCCTTGATGGCCGTTGTCCCGTTCTGTGTTTGTTCTATCTATTGGTGGTTGTCTGGATCGGTCAGTTTAGGTGACTGGGTGTGGTCTTTTCCCTGACTACGACAGTACCCTAACAACTCAATCTAGAACTACTAGTGTCCTTGTCTCTGGTTGCGTAGCGACTGTGCCTTGACTGCCAGGTTCACCTAGCAGTTGAGTGATGGATCGCTTTGACTAGAGTGTTGTCATTGTCTACCGCTCCGGTTCCTGTTTGTGCATGCAGTGTTTGTGTCTGTGTGTGTCGTCATTGTCGGGTTCCAGTCAACTCGGGGTCACCCAACAGTTGACAGGTAGCCTTGTTGTGTCTCGACGGCTTTGTCTAATTCGAGACCGTGTTTCTGGATGCCTCGAGGTATCATCCTACCTCGAGTTATGTGTCCAGGTGTGCTAAGGGTTCTCGGTGTCCCCTCAGGTCTCCGTGTGTCATTTTCTCAGAGCGTCGTTTTCCCTGACTTAGGTTTAGACCGATTGGCGGCTTGTCTCGCTATGTGCGATGATCCTGACTCAGAGTCGTAGGACTCAGGGACCGTTGTAGTTGTAGGTCTAATTGCCTTGTCCTGAGTCTGTTGGCAGTCTCATGTGCTGCCTTTGGTGCTTTGAAGTACGTGTTATAGGGCACTCTTGCCTGTATGTACTTCGGCACTTGTGTTTTGGAGTCTGTGTCTTGTGAGTCTTCACTAGTCGTAGTCTTACAGCATGCTTCGGCGTGACGACTTTTACAGTGGGGCACTTCTGGTTCATGATTTTTAAGCTAGTTTTCGTCGGCTCCCACAGTTACCGTTGCATCCTACGGGGGGAGAAAACTAGCTACAGGCCTGACTTAGGCAAAAGACAGTGTGTGCACACGTGGTCAGGGGCTTGGGACTGACACCGATGGGCGTTCCCCTGTCTAGTCACTCACGACTTGGTTACTATTCTGGTTCTGACATTGTCTTGGTCTCTGCCTGACTGTAGGCATAGCAGACGAGATGCTTGTAGGCGTAGCATAAGACGTCAGTGGACGCAGCTGGCTATTCTTCTAGTGTAGGGTACTCTAGTCACGTGACACGTGACTCTTCACGGTTCTCTTTACGTTTCTTGTGCGTCGTGACCTCCCGGGTTAGCCCTCTCGTGGCTATACTTGAGGTCAGTGTCTGTCGCCTGCACGACGTTCCGATCGTCTATGGGGCAGTGTGCATGACGTTCTAGTCGTGTTGCCTGTTGTCTGAGTCTGTCTAGATTTTCCCTTGGCTTTGTCGGTGGTTCTTGCAGGTCTTCATTTGGGGCCTGGCATCGTGTCGATAGTTCCATATGCCTCTGACTTTTCCTAGTTCAGAGTTCACCCTTCTGTCTTTGTTTGGTATAGTGTCTGCTTGGAGTAGTTTCGGGGGTCGAGGTTAGTTCGGCAGTCATGCTCATCTGGTACGGCTTCTTCCCTTTTCTTGCTAGCTCCCCTAGCTCTCAATTGATAAGACTCAAATAAAATATAAAAACTACATGCCATGACTCAAAGAAATGTGAAGAACACGATGGCACATGCTAATGATCCATCTGAGCTTCGAAAAATGTGGAGGGGGTAAAGAATGCCCCCATCAGCTGTGGCTCGTGAGAGGGTCAGACACGGCCCGAGTAGCGAGGAGGGTGGTGGTAAACCACCTGGGGAACAAGGTCGTACGCACCGGATTCAATCGGGCGGACCGATACCGAGGGGATCGGTTCAAGTGTACGGTCACTCACTGGTAGCAAGAACTCACGAAACGTGGAAGTTTGGATCAGGAACTCCTCACACGGGTGCTGTAGTTGGAACTAATACTAAGCAAGCAAATGGGAGTGGCAACCGCACGTACCTAGCCCGTCCGGTGGACCAGCACCTGTCGGAGACGAGGGCAAACTGGGGAGCGTGCGCACCCAGCGGACACGCTACATCGAGGAAGCTCAGCGATGATCCCTGCTATTACAATTACTACACTCCACATAGGGAGGGGATCCCGGGGATGGGCAAACCATTACATGCACTACCCTCACACGGGAGGGGGGAACGAGGGGAGGGGAAATGAAACTATCGATCTGCGCTTGCTTGTTCCGTAGCGTACACCTACCTTGAACGTCCAATCGTGGTGCTGTCAACACCTGGACGAAGCCTAGGGAATGCCGAGGGATGCCTGAAAGTCTAACGTGAAGTCGATGTCGCTGGAAGGGGGAGGAGGTCATAGCCGATGGCCTGCACAGTTCTGCCTTGCAGTAATGGATGGCGCGGTCATGGTGCGTCGATAGGTACGCTTGCTGTAGAACTCCAATAGTGACGGGACCAACTCGTGGGCAGAGCAGACAGAGAGTACTACAAACCCTCAAAAGTTGGCAACCGTCAGATCACCTCGCTGGTCGTGGTCGCTAAAATGGTCAGCGTCAAGTTCCTGGGTGAGCAGCAGGATAGGTCGATGATGGCCATGGTGGAATCTTTTGTGCCAATGTCAGAAGGATACAAAACCACTTGCGTTGGCTTTGTATCATCAAAATTCACAACTTTGTAGAAGACTGCTCGGCCTAAAACTGAGTGGAGGATGGAGTATCAGGGCTGACTAGGTGGTAGTCTGTCCTGGGCGAATAGAGAGTTCCAGATCTAGCGTGATTGAGGAAAAATGGACGCCCCAGATGGAGGCATTGTCAAAAGAAGGCAGGACCACCTCTGGTTCATCGGTGCCTCGAAGAGGAAGAACTCTCGTGAAGGGAGTTCTGGTCGATTCATATAGGGGAAGTCGGTGTCGATGTTGCCAAGTGGCACTCAGAAACAGGTGTGGTCTGGGCGCAGTTGCACGGAAATGTGTTGTGTGAGGATTGAATAGATCTAGAGGGGGGGTAAATAGATCTTTCCCCCTTTTTAAACTTAACTCAACAGACCGTTCAAACTACTGCTATAAACAACTTGACTCACTGGACGTTTGATAACCCTCGACTATTCAATACGTCGCTAACAGAAGCTAATAAGCAATAAAGACAATCACACCAAGAATCATCACACATGCAAGATGATTTTTAGGTGGCTTGAGTATGGCTGGTGACACTTTACTGGAAAATTTTTTTGAGATTCATAGAGTTCCATGTTCTGGGTACCTCTTGCCCCCCTAGCGTCGCCAGTCGATATGCTCCTTTGCCGAGTGCTTCAGTTACCCTATATGGGCCTTCCCAATTTGGTGTGAGCTTTCCAGCGGCCCCCCTCGGGTTTGCTATGCTTGCTCGTCGTAGTACCAAATCTCCAGGGAAGAAATGTCATTCCTTGACTCGGGCATTGTAGTATTGGTCCAGCTTTTATTGATATGCCGTGAGCCTGACTTGAGCGCATGCTTTATCTTCTTCAAGTAGGTCTAAGTTTTCTCATATTGCCTGGTTGTTTCTGGCCTCATCGAAGTGTCCCACCCGTAGCGAGGGGTTATATATTTTCACAGAAACTACCACTTTTGTGTCGTAAGCGAGATGGAAGTGTGTCTCCCCTGTGGCAGCTCTGGCGGTGGTTCGGTGAGACCATAGAATGCCCGGGATTGAGTTTATCAATGAGTCATTAGCTTGGTCCAGTCGGGTTTTGATGCCATGAAGGAGTGTTCTATTAGCGTTTTCCACCAATCCGTTTGCCTGGGGATGTCCCACAGATGTATAGTGGTTCCAGATCCCCAGCTTCGAGCACTTTTGCTGGAAGGTAGTGCTCGCAAACTGTCTGCCATTGTCAGTTGTGAGAACTCTCGGGATCCCAAATCGACAGATGATACTTCGTAGTAGAAACTTCCATGTTGCTTCACTCGTAATCTTTCCTAATGGTTCAGCCTCGACCCATTTGGTGAAATAGTCAATAGTGACCATGAGGAACTTCTTCCTCCCTTGCGCTTCGAGGAAGGGGCCTAATATGTCCACTCCCCATCGAGCAAATGGGTGAGGCTCCATCAGAGTATGTAGTTGCATAACAGGCTGGTGGTGTAGATGGGAGAACTTCTGGCATTGAGGGCATCTCCGGACGTACTCGAAGCATTCCTGTTGCAAAGTGGGCCACCAGTACCCTTGCCGTATCAACGTCCGTGTGAGTGCTCGCCCCCCTACGTGGCTTTTGCAAAGTCCTTCATGGCCCTCTTGGATGGCCTGGCTGGCTTCTGTGGGGAACAAGCACTTTAACAGTGGGGTTGAGAGGGATCGACGATACAACTGACCATTCACCATTGTGAAGTGGGTTGCTCGTGCTCGCGTGCGATGGGCTTCGGCGTGGTCACTTGGGAGTTGTTGCCGCAAGAGAAAATCCAATAGGGGATCCATCCAAGAAGGCACATAGTCGATGGTGTTTACCTGGGATGCTGGTTCTTCTATGCTCGGCATTGGCAGTTCTTCCACCAGGATCGATCTCGAGTTGGAAATCGTGGTGGCAGATGCCAAGCGAGACAGGGCATCAGCTCGGACGTTCTCCTCCCTGGGGATGTGGACCACCTCAAAATGGGAGAATTCTTCAGCCATAGCATTGGCTTTCTCCAAGTACTTAATCATGGAGGGATCATGTGCTTTGAATTCTCCCCTGACTTGGTTGGCGATGAGCATGGAATCACTGTATGCTCGCACGCTAGATGCCCCCAAGTGTTTTGCACCAGAATCAAATAATACGCGAGTTGCATAGCCAAAAAGTATAATCGTACCTTCCACAAGATGAGATGCAATAGCCCTCGCGCGAGTAATGTGAGAGACCTTCCCTTTTTGCTGCCTGGCTGCCGCAGAAGATTATTGGGAAGATGTTGAAGCTTGTGGATAAAATTACTGAGGTTGAGGTGGTGGGGGAAGTCTGAATTAAGACTACTGGGGCTGCGCAGCCTGAGAAAACTGCGCCGGCACCGACTTCATTAGACGGTCTCGAACAATGTGACCCGACTGGTCACAATGGAAACAAACTACCGACAGCGAGCAAGGCTTGCCTGAGTGGTTGCCACCACACCTCCAACACTGCTTCTACTGACCGGCCATGGAACCCTGTCGTTGAGGGAAGGAAGGAGCAGACTGTTGAACAGCACCAGAAGACGCCTGCTGATCGAACCTCTTCTTGGACCTCTTGAACTTAAACTTCTTGCCTTTGGATTTAGAAAAGGGAGCATCACCGGCAGTAGGAAAAGTAGGAGGAACTCCTGGAACAGTCAGTTGGTAAGGCGGCTGATACTGCGCCGCCTACTGAACCATCCCAGCCTGAGGAAGTCCTCGGGTCCTCGCCAATTCCAATTCCATAGCAACGGCCACCTGGTATGCCACATCCAATTCAAATACTCGAGTAGCAAACAAAGGTAGGCTCAACTCCGCTTTCAGCCCTCGCAGGAATTGCTGAGTCTTCATCGCTTTGTCAGCAAAGATATGGGGCGCATACCGGCCCAAGTCGATAAACTTATCTCGATACTGCTACACAGACATCCCCCCCTGCGTCAGCTCCAGAAACTGATACATCTTGGCAAGCTTGAGGGAGGCCAGAGTGTAAGCACGCTCGAAAGTATCAACGAACTCCATCCAAGTGATCTGTCGGAGCAGACGGGAATGGAAGGCAACTTCCCACTTCGTGGTCCACCATGTGTGCGCAGTACCCTACAGTTGATAGGTCGCCAGCATGATCCTCTCATCCTCCGCTCACTCCATCGACTGGAACGCGGACTCAGTGGCATCAAGCCACGCTCTCGCTGCCTCAGGATCTGATTGTCCCTCGAAAGTCGGTGGGTGGAAAAGCAAGAATTCCTTCAAGGCTCTGCCACGACCACCCAGCATTTCTTCACGCGGGGCAGGATTAACGGGAGCTGGCACAGCTGGGGTAGAGGAAGTGCCACTCTCCTCCCGAGGGGCCGGAGCTCTCCTCCAATCGCGAGGCAGCATCTTAAGTCTAAAGAAAACACGCAATAACGGAAAAAACATCAATAATCGCGGAAAACACCCTAAGTCAGCAATAGACGACTCGATGGACTTGCTCTGGACCAGCACGGATATCAATTCCTAATGCAAATCCTCAACACGGCTCTGATACCAATTGTGACGACGCGAAGATCCGGATACCGATATACCGATAAAATTGATACACCGATACCAAGAACTGGAGAAACCACCCAAGAGGCTGATGAGGCCCCTGAAGGGTTAGAAGAGTTTGTCGAGGAGTCGCATAGCGAATCGAAATTCGTGCGCGCGATAATAATTATGGTTTGAGCAGGGGCGACGGCTCCCTGCTCCTCCCCCACTCCCCACTACATCTCTCTCTCTCTCTCTCTCTCTCTCTCTCTCTCTCTCTCTCTCTCTCTCTCTCACTCTCTTTTACTCTCTCTTTCCCGGTGGCCACCGGAGAGAAACCTCCTTCTTCATCTTTTCTTCTTTTTCTCTTCTGGTCTGCTCGACAGTGTCGTAGAGGGTGGCCCTCTGCTCTCTAGTGTGTGTTTCTCCACCTGTGTCTCTCTCTCTCTCTTATTCGCCGGTGAAGGAGGGGTTTTTATACGCCATGCAACAGCGGCTTGTTCAAAGGCAGGAATGGGATGCCATTAATGGGGATTTGACTTCGGTCATCCTCAGTGGTAGGGGGTAGCCTGCGTGCCTGCCCCTCCATCTGACACCTCAGCGACCCCACTGCGCGCCAAGGATCTATAGGACGTGGGTGCGAGATTTTCTCTACCGAATGCACCGTTGAGGAAGTGTATCATTGAAAGGGCTTGCAGGCGTGCCGTTGAGGAGGAGAGGCACTAGGCATGCCGCTGAAGATAACACTTGGAGGCATGCTGCTGAAGGCACTTGGCGTGCCGATGAAGGAGGCAGGTGGGGGGTGCCGCTGAAGACGCTCAGAGGGTCTGTCGGTGAAGAGGCACAGGGGGGCGTGCCGCTGAAGGTCATGGGGTGTGTCGTTGAAGGCACTTGGCTTGGGCATGCCTTTGAAGGGGCGTGCCACTGAAGGCCATGGGGTGTGCCATTTAAGGCACTTGGCCTGGGCGTGCCATTGAAGGGGCATGTCGCTGAAGGCCATGGGGTGTGCCGTTGAAGGCACTTATGCATGTGTATGCCGGCGAAGAACCGCGAAGGGGGTGTGTCGGTGAAGAACCTGTGGGAGTGTGCCGTTGAGCACCTTCGGGCTTGCTGGAGAAGCTGTGCTGAGCGTGCCATTGAAGAGGCACGGGTGTGCTGTTGAGGTAGACTTGGGCCCATTTCGAGTCTGATCAACGGTCCGCTTAGCTCTCTTCGGGGCCCACAGGTTGTGAGCTTCCTGGAGGTTAGTTTCTCTTCGTTGACGTGGCTCCGGGGGCGACTTCACGATAGTGTATTATTTGTTCGGAGAGTGCGGATGGCCTGCCCTTTTCACAATTTCTTCAGTTGAAGTTGTTTGTCGATGCTGGACTGGTCAGGACATGCAGACGTGTAATTTTACACGTCCACAAATGCCCCCCACCCACGGGTAGCACGGGCGAAGGATGAGCCGGGTGGTACCCGTGGGTGCATTGGTTCTTCAGGGCTAGACCTGAGGCCTCGACGTCCGGGGAAGACGACGACCCCAGCCTGTGCCTTCGTACTCGTACTTGCATACACATGTAGGGACGCCCGTCGGTCCGTGAGGGCATGCGGATGGAGGAAATATGTATATATATATACTATTATTATTATTTTCTCTTCTTTTCTTTCTTTCTCTTCTCTTTTTTTCTTTTTCTTTTTTTTCATCTTTTTTTCTCTTTTTTTCTCTTCTTTTTTTTTCTTTCTTTTTTCTTTCTTTTTTCTTTTTTTCTTTTTTTTCTTTTTTTTTTGATGACCAGCCTTGGGTCGTTATTTGAATTAACGACAGCCTCAGGGGTGTCATTTCTCTGGGTCACTGGTTCAACACTGAGAGCTATGGAATTTCATTGAAAAAAATGTAGATAAATAAAAAAGAATGAAATAGGGGTAGAAACCTACCTTACTTCGTTCAGGCACAATGAATCCTCCCCGGTGAGGTTGTCCGGGAGGAGGGGCTTCTTCCTCCACATCCTCGTCGCCATCGTCTTCATCTTCTTCATCATCCCCATCTCCTTCCTCTTCTCCTTCTTCCCCTTCGGTTCTAGCCTCTTCGGCTGCTTCACCCCCGTCACCGCCGAGCTCCACCGGTGGAGCTTCTTCGGCTGCCGCCGAAGGGACTTCCTCCCCGACGGGTTGATCCTCGCCGAGGTCAAAGGGCCATGACTCGTTGTCGTTTGCTAGGGCCCGCCATGGAGAGAAAGAGGAAATGAGAGATGAGAATAGATGAGAGATGAGAATGGGGAGAAATGTGAAGGGGCTGCGGTTAGGGTTCATCGCAGAGCAGAGAGGAGAGAAAGAGAAATGAGAGAAATAAGAGTAAGGAAAGGGAAGAAAAGAAGGAAGGCGAGGTGGTTAACATTCGAAACTAACTGACGCCACCGGTAGCGTCGTCTCCTAATGAATTAACGGTTGAGGTTAAGTCACCTTTAAATTATTTGATGACAGTAACTAAGGTGTTATTTATCTTCCGGCATGGGGAATTGAAACGGCTGTCAGAATATTAATGGGATTTTGATTGATGCGTTGGTAATAATCATTACTATTTTTGGATTGATGACCGACTTAGGAGGCGTCATTTTGTTAAGGCACGACATTTTTTAAGGTGTTATTTGAGGAAATATTTGAAATACCCAGCTGGGAATTTGTAACAAATCAATGCCTTATTTTGGGGTGCTAATTAATCAACGCCAGAGGGAGAAGGCGTCAATCATGGTTTTATTTTACTTTTAAGAAAAATTGATTTAACAATTGACGACATGGAAAAAGGCATTGTTTAAGGAATTGACGGCTTGAGGCAGGTCGCGGCTTAGAACAGAGAGACAGAAGCTAAGTGCTTTGGAAGATTTGATCATTCTGAAATAATATTTTTGGCTCAATTAAGAAAAAATCCTTTATTTCATCAAAAGAATGTATTGTTACATTAATGAGCCACTTTGGGTCTCAATCCTCTAAGAGTGATTACATAAGATTTCCATTGCTCCTTGACTTCTTCAATGCTCTCTGCAGGCTGCTGTAGCTTATTGATCCTCCATAGGGCTTGGATAGTCTTGACCTCTTCACCATCCTCATTAGAACCAATATCCCTCCTCTTGATAGGCGGAAGATGGGATGCCTCTTCAAAGTGATGCCGTGGGAGCCCAAGTTGAGGGAGACACCGGTGAGCATTGTAGAGGATGAATTCGGTGGCACCCACTAGCCGGAGTTCCACTCCCGGTGAGAATCTTGTGCGGATATCTTGTGTCTTGCGGAATCCCGGTGCACAAGTGAAGAGATTCTTAGGCATAACCTTTAGATGCTCTCTCCATTCCACTCTCTTCTTCAACAGGCCCCTTTTCTCTTGGTGATTAATTAAGGGTATTCTCACCTCTAGGGAGATGTAAATAGTGTTGTGGCCTTTACGGCACGGCGGGTCTTGGTCCTGACACGAACCACACAATCATCGGATCAGTCAGATGGCACGCACCAGGATTTCCACGAAGCCTGAATAAATCATCACTTTGTGACTGGCACGTCCACGCACTTAATAAATGAATAGATGCAGACAATAAACCGATTAAAGAAACAATTGAATAGATGCGTCGAAAAGTGTGTCCACAAGTTTGGCATGCCCGGTGGGACTTAACTACCCTTTATCTCTTCACCGGGATTAAAGGGCCCTATGACCCCCTCTTGAAATACTAATTGTTCAATTTACAAATACAGGTGTCCTTCCAACGACAACAATGGTAGTCACTTTTGGCCCGCTCACCCTGGAAAATCACGTCTGGGACGGGTATCTAGCTATCCCCACTCAATTTGGGAGCTTCCCTCTCATTGTAGGCTTCCCCAACTTCCTCATGCACTACAAGGACCAAAATTTCGATACTCACAAACTAAAAAGTTCTCCTTAGCCCTAATCACGGGCGGCTATAAGCTACGACCGTACTTCTTGGCTCACCCAATCATAGTCTTCACTGATCAACCGTTGTGGCAGATCCTCCAGAACCTTGACGCATCAGGGAGGTTGGTCAAGTGGGCCATATATTTTGGTAAGTTCGATATCAAGTTCCATCTGAGGATCGCCATCAAGGCCCAGGCCCTCACCGACTTCATAGTGGAATGCACAATACCGACAGAGGATTTGCCCGAGCAGTCCTCAGGGCCAACCTGGGAAATCTATGTAGACAGATCATCCAGCACAGCTGGTAGCGGAGCATGGCTGGTCCTGCTATCACCAAAAGGGACAGAACTCCAATATGCCCTTCATTTCAATTTTCCCACCACTAACAATGTGGCTGAATATGAGGTGCTACACTCAGGTATGCGAATGGCCAAGCACCTGGGAGCAACCAGTGTGAGAGCATACAGTGACTCCATGCTCATAGGTAGTCAAGTCTAGGGGGAGTTCGAGGCACGCGATGCATCTATGATCAAATATCTGGAGAGGCCAAGGCTGCAGCAGAGAGATTCTCCCACTTCAAGGTGGTCCACATCCCTAGGGAAGAAAACATCTGAGCAAATGCCTTGTCTCACTTGGCGTCTGCTACCCCGATGTCCAATTCAAGATCAATCTTGGTGGAAGAGCTAGCCTCACTGCGCATAGAAGAAGCCACACCCCAGATAAACACCATTGACTATGAGCAGGCCTAGATGTATCCCCTCTTTGATCTCCTCCTATAGTAACAACTCCCCGGCAACTGCGCCAAGGCCCGCCGCACGCAAGCACGAGCAGCCCACTTCATAGTGGTCAATGATCGACTACATCGACGGTCCTTCTCAGCCCCACTACTAAAATACTTGTTCCCTACGGAGGCCAGGAAGCCATCCAAGAGGTCCACGAATGACTCTGTGGAAGCCACGTGGGGGGGCGATGATGGGAATCAACTTCGAGCACTGACATTTTTAATTTGTATTTGTATGAGCACTGCCAGAATCCGTAACGGTCTACCGAATGACCGTTTCTTGCTCTCTGGCGGTCTACTATAGGGCCGCTAGACTACCAGAGCCCTTAAAACGTCCCAAATAGTGAAAAAATGGAAAAAAATATCACCTACACATGCACATGCACACCCAACTAATAAAAGAGCATGAAAACAAACGTGATGGGCATTGGTGTCCCACCGTGATCGCATTAATGTACCCCGACCCTTTTAACTAACTATGCTAGTCTATACATGAAGCATGAAACATGAATATGAACAAGTATGAACCGACATGAAAGTATGAATCAAAAGGGGGCAAATAGACATGGAAACATACCGTGATCGTCACCAAAGTTACAACAACGCCACAAGGATGAAGAGATGAAGAAAAGGACGTCGTGTACCTTGGAAAGATGAAGACATGATCGCGTTTAAGAACGAGATGCGGGGAACTTGTGGAATCAAACCTCTTCTCCTTCCAGTCGGCTAGAAGAAGAAGGCCTCACGTTGTATCATGCTTCTCCTGCAAAACAAAGCCAAAACAAGGATAAAAAATAATGGGTAATTCGAGACATCAAAAATGATGAATAAGAGAAATGACGTAACTTGTGGGCTAAAACGGGTGTCAACAGATGCCCCTCTTTGATATCCGCTTTACAAGGGAATAAGCGAAAGCGACGTGGAGGTGAAATGGAAAGGAGATGGAGTGAAAGCGATAGCGACGTGAAATGGAGATGAAGCAGAGATGAAGCAGAGAGAACTGAAAAGCGGACATCAAGATAAAAGACACCCGTCACAGCCAACAAGTGACATGAATTCTCCCAAAAATGCCAAACTAACTACCTAGAATGATTGACAATGATGAGACATGTCTGGAGAACTAAACTAAGGGAGGAAAAGGAAACACGGCCAGTCTCATCCGGGACACAATCCACGGATAATGAGGGGATCAGAAGGAACATAGCGTAAGAGTTAGAAAAGGAAAGAAAATTAAGATAAAATCCAGACAGGAATCATGCTGGCCTATCAGACCAAGTGGGCAGATCAGAGAAATTGATCAAATTCAGAGTGGAATAAAGATCTCTTATCCAAGAAGACTGAAGTACAATTAGCTATTGCCAAGGAGGAACCTTGAGAGAATGACGAGATGTGAATGCTCAAAATGACATGATGTATGCTGGGCTAAAATAAAGAAAATCATCAAAACAAGTACAAAGAAAGGATAAAATAGAAAGTATTCAAGGATTCTATTGCTTGACCGAGCCAGGACGGGGTCAAGAATCTTCTTGCAACCACGGCGTGCGAGATAGAGTCCATCGTCCCCCACCCGACTCAACCGAGCGGCCAATCCAACAATTAACCATGTGCTCCAAAATCATCATCATTTTTGTTAAAGGGGAACATCAGATCCCAAAACACACGGACAATCAGCCGATCCTTGAGAGGTTATAATAACGTAGATACCATATAGTAATGCAACGAAGAGCTGGGATAGGGAGCCATACCCAACTTACCTGCCAAGCGAAATGGTATTTTTTTAGATTTTTTAATTTCTGGTTTTTATGGATTTTCGACAAGGGTCGATAGCAGTTTGTAGAAGTTGAATGACAAACGAGGATATGACCTCATTGTTCCATCACCATTCCTTTTTTTTAATCACATTACTGACTTAAGCGCCCTTTCGGATTTTCGCCAAAGCCAGCCCCCTCTTGCTTTTGCCCACACGCCCTTTTGGGTTTTCACGTGGCGGGGTACCCAATTTTACATGCAGCGCCCTTTCGGGTTGTAACCACAGCTGGGTTATAGCCATTCTTGCCCTTACTCGGGGATATTCGAGTAAGTCCGGCGAAGCACCTCTATTTTAAGCCTCCTTTTCATCGCCATTTTTTATCATCATTTTTTTGCTCAAGTTACGGGATGAAGCCGACACAGACAAATGTTTGTTAGCTTGACCGGTCTTGCTAATGATGACAAGGGTCAAACCCGAGTTTAGTCATCGACATTGGTTAAATGCCGAAGCAACAGAAGTTTACTTGTTAACAAGGACAAAAGGTCCAAGTTAAGGGAAATATTGACCGATCTTGTCGATGATGACAAGGGTCAAATGCGGGTTTATTCATCGACATTGGCTAAATGCCGAAGCAAAGGTTTATTAATTAACGAGGATGAAAGGTCCAAGTTAAAGGAAATATCGACCGATCTTGTCGATGATGACAAGGGCCAAATGTGAGTTTATTCATTGACATTGGCTAAATGCCGAAGCAAAGATTTATTCATTAACGATGACGAAAGGTCCAGGTTAAAGGAAATGTCGACCGATCTTGCCGATGATGACAAGGGATGAATGCGGGTTTATTCATCGACATTGGCTAAATGCCGAAGCAAAGGTTTATTCATTAACGAGGATGGAAGGTCCCGATTGAAGAAAATGTCGACCGATCTTACTGATGATGACAAGGGCCGAACGCGGGTTTAGTCTTCGACATTGGCTAAATGTCGAAGCAAAGGTTTATTCATTAATGAGGACGGAAGGTCCAGGTTAACGAAAATGTCGATCGATCTTACCGATGATGACAAGGGCCGAACGTGGGTTTATTCATCAACATTGACAAAATGCCAAAGCAAAGGTTTATTCATTAACGAGGACGAAAGGTCCAAGTTAAAGAAAATGTCGACCGATCTTGCCGATGATGACAAGGGCTGAACGCGGGTTTATTCATCGACATTGGCTAAATGTCAAAGCAAAGGTTTATTCATTAACGAGGATGAAAGGTCCAAGTTAAAGGAAATGTCAACCGATATTGCTGATAATGACAAGGGTCAATAGCCGAGTTTATTCATCGACATTGGTTAAATACCGAAGCAACGGAAGTTTACTTGTTACCAACGACGAAAGGTCCAAGTTAAGGGAAATGTTGACCAATCTTGCCGATGATGACAAGGGTCAAACGTGGGTTTATTCATCGACATTGGCTAAATGCCAAAGCAAAGATTTATTCATTAAGAAGGACGAAGGGTCTATGTCAAAGGAAATGTCAACCGATCTTTTCGATGATGACAAGGGTCGATAGCAGGTTTATTCATCGACATTGGCTAAATGCCGAAGCAAAGGTTTATTCATTAACGAGGATGAAAGGTCCAAGTTAAGTCCCGTTTGGCCTGTGTGTAATGTCTATGGCCTTGTTTAGGGACCGCTCCCTTGGTGGACAGGTTCCCACTTTCTTTTGGCAATCTCCCAGGCTGGGGAGACTCTGTCAAAATTTTATTAGAGATCTTGCCTTGATCAACTGATTTCTAACTCTGTTTGTTCTTTTCCTGATGATGTTCTGCAGGTAACATGGCATCTGGTTCTTCTTCTTTCGTGTCCCGCGCCATTGTGACTTGGGAGAACGTCCATTCTCTCGACCGAGGGGCTAGGCAGCTTGCTATAGTCACAGAGTCTTCCGATTCGGAGACCCACACGGTAGACACCGGCTGCCTTATGATCATCAACAATGACTCCTTCAAATATGAGCGCGGAGACACTGTTAGAATGGACTACCCCAAGGACAAACATTTGCTGGCTTTCTTCAGGCGCTTCAATCTTCAAGGGAAGAGGGATCTAATCCTCATCCGCAGGGCCTAGCAGGCTATTCTTGTGGACAGAGATAGCCTGAGTGAATCAGTCATTTGGGATAGGCCTATTTATCTCCCCAGGGAACTCAGAAAATGGGATGTCGTACTTGGCTTGCAGGAGCTGACTCCGGAGGGTGGGTTGCTGACAAGGGCACCCCAAATCAAGCTGGCTCGCTGGAACGAGAGAGGTGGGCATGTCGACAGAGAGAAACCCATCTTCTGCTTATTCCTCACCCTACTGAAGTGGGGATATCGAGATGAACCCTTTCTTCTAGACTACTTGACAGTCTGTTTCAAGCATCAGATTTCTATCGGGTGGTTTGGAGAGCTCAAAGCCACCGATGCTCATGCCATCAGACCAGGAGTTTTAGAGTTCACAGATTATGTATTGCATCCTTATGCTCCCATCCTGGTCAATGCTGGAGTATATCACAGCATGTACGCCTCCCGGTACCACTACCCAATTTCCAGAGGCTTGTGCTGCGAGATGATAGAAGTGTTCTGTCCTGAGTACAACACCTTCTATACTACAGAGGGGTCGACTTCCCAAGATCTATGGAGCCTTTCCCAACTGAGTGGCCTGCCGATAGATGGAGAGCTATACGAAGAGGTCTGCTTTCCCAACTGGTTGAAGGATCAGACAGATGGCAAGGGCAAATATTTCATTGGCTTCACCTATCGATATTTGATGAAGGCGTACCGCACCCTGCTGTATTTGACGCACGATACGCGGGAGGAGCGTAAGGCTGGAGAGAAGTGGTGCGTGCGGATGGGCACGTGGCTTCAACATTTCTTCGGTGGGGAGCAGAAGTATGAAGACTTCCCCACGGTGGCTCCAATAGTAGCGGGACGGAAGAAGAGAGTCCACCGTCAGGCCACTTTCCCATCCAGTTTGAGGAGAGGGCGACATGGCAGCCCGAACCACACTAGAGTTGATGCAGTTACTCATTGCGCTGCATACTTGACCTACTGGCTTTGTTCATTCACCCTCCCTCAGGGTGACGAAACTGTGATCAGGGCAGATGCAATCTACACTGCTACTCGACTTTTGGCTCTCGTAGCCTACTCCCTCTGGCTCTCATAGCCTGCTTCCCAGCTCTGGCCTCCAGGGTCAGTCGATCGGAATTTTATAGACAGTGCTCCTTTGAACGCTGTTAAATTCGATCGACCAGAGGCCCAGGGCCGGTCGACCGAAGTTCAGTAAAACCCAATTTTCATGAAGTTTTAAGGGGCTAATGCAAGAGATTGATATGCATGAAGTGTGTACATGTTACCCCAATGTAAAAACAACTAAATGAACACTATGAAACCAATTCACATCAAGAAAATCTCAATCAAACCAAGCAACAAACATCCTAATGTTTAATTGACATGAATGCTCAATGTGATGCTAAGTTTCAACTAATGTTTGCATTACAAACCAAGAACTGATTTCACCTTTTAAAACCTCTAAAAGAATATGCAAGGATGCTCTTTGAAAACCAATGAGACACACCTAGCATGAGTGACCTATTACCATGAATGTGAGCAAGGTGTGAGACCCAGAAAGATCATTTTCAACCAATCTTCACAAGTTATGATTAGTCAATTTGCAAGTTCAACATGTGAAGAATGATATGCATGGAGTATGTATTTGCAATCACAATAGTTGTACCTAATCACCAAACATCTAAAGCCTTCCAGAAATGCACAAGAGTGAACATTTGTTACCTTTACAATCCCAATGACAATTTTACAATATTAGGTCTTACCATTCCCTTTTGGTGGTCATTGCATGGGATTTTCAACCTATTTGGTCTTGTTGATGATGCGGTACATGTTCATTCAATCCTTTGACTTCAAAAGAGTATTCACCATGAATTTCAGTCCTGCAAAGTAAATTTATCATATTTTTCATGAGATCCTCTAAAATCATTCATTCATCAATTAATGTTTTGCACACCTCATGCACACAAACATGCACACAAGTTTTGTCAACATTAAAACTGAACCATCAAACTCACCTAGGGGTCTAACAACGTGCCCTCCACTCGGGAAGGTCCCCAATCGACGTCCCAGGCTCAGCCCGACCGTCGAAAGCTCATCAACGTATCTGTTACACAACAAGGAACTCCAAAGGATGAAGGAGAGCAAATTTTCTTTTGCTATAATGAGCCTATAATAAGGACGTAACTTCTCCTGAATCCCCTCTGCTCCTAGGACTCCCTGAATTCTTACGTTAAACGGACAAGCTCTATAAACCTTGGATGTCCCTCTGGTGGAAGAGGCAATAGTCCTGAGTAAGAGCCACCACACTTCCTAGGGGAGAGCGATCTCACGCCCCTCTTTTCCTCTTGCCATGTCCCCCTACATCTGTGCTCTACCTTATTTGCTGACTTGAGCATCGGAGGGTTTTCCCCAAGGATTCATTCCTGGGCACCCCTGATCCGTTTCCTTCCTTGCAGTTCACACAGAAGTGGTGATCGTGATTAAGATTCTTCCGAGATCACACAGCTCAGGACCGACGTGAGATCGCGCCGCTTCATCTGGCACCGTCTGTGGGAAACGAGCGAAGATCCATAATAGTGTGAAGAAGTTCTGGTAGGAGGACCGTCGGCGGCGGGGGAAACGTCGTGGGGGAAGGGGATTCTGTTCCTTCCCGCCCCACAAGAAGCCTCCACTTTAAGGACAACAACCACCAAGCTGACGAGCTACCTCCACCAGCTACGGGGGGGAAACCTCCCAATGGGGATCCTGACACTCTCTAAACCCTTAACGCTAAACTGTATATCCTCGTAGACTTAATGAGGACCCAGGCAGCCTGGGAGGAGAAGTCTCAGCTTCCCCCGGAAAGCCCCCCCCCCCCCCCGTGGAGCAGCTTTCGTACAAATCGTTGGAGGCCTCTTCACACTCTAGGGATGACGGCTTGTGCGCAACAGGTCAGGAGGGCCTTTGCAAGCCCCTCATCTAGAATAAGAAGCCTCCTCCACTCCGAGGAGAGAAGGACCTGAGAAGCGCCAGCAACTCCCGAAGACTGATGCCCCCAAGGGACGGCGAGGCAGCCTGCAAGGATGCCCCCCATAGCCCCTTGGCTCAGCGTCAACCAGAGTTGTCCCTCCAACTAAGGGACTTCAAGCGACGTTTCGCTAAGCAGGAGTGTGCCCTCCGCGCCTTACAGAAGACATCCATCAGGAGGATGAGGAGCAATCCCCATTATCTGACGAAGTCTTGAAGGCCGATATCTCCCCCAGAGTCTCGCTGCCAACCTTCAAATCATATGATGGCCAAGGAGACCCGGCCGACCACTACAACATCTTCGACGCCCTGATGACTCTCCACGGGGCTTCAGACGCCATCAAATGTCGAGCGTTCGTGACCACCTTGGTCCAAGGTGCTCAAGCCTGGTTCCGAGCACTCGCCCCTGGCAGTATCCACAACTTTCGACAGTTCGAGCGGATCTTCAAGGAGAGCTTCACCGGTAGCAGCCCTCCCAGGTCAGTTGCAAGGCTACTTGCACTAAAACAGGCACAGGGGGAGAAGCTATGGGCCTATATCAACCGATGTAAATCGAAGGCCCTACATATCTCCCGCATGGATGTTTCCTTGGCCATCACTGCATTAACTGGAGGCACCCACGACGAGAACCTCCAGCAAGAGCTAGTCCTCCATCCACCCCCCACTCTAGCTGATCTGGTGAAAAGGCTCGGGCCAGGCTAAAAGGCAGAATCAAGATGGAGACCGCAGGGAGCCCCCTCAGAAATACGAGCAGCACACGCCCCTATCCACCCCTGTCTATGAGATATATGAAGACATCAAGGGCTCAGGCCTCCTCTGCGAACCCGAGCCAATGAACTCCAACCTAAAGCGTCGTAGTCGACGCAAGCACTGCCAGTTTCACAACGACCATGGACACCATACTGGAGATTGTCATCAATTCAAGGACAAGATTGAACGTCTCGTCCACTAGGGACACCTATCCCGATACGTGTTTGAGCAGAGGGAGGATCGCAGCATCCCTCCAGAAGAGATTGACAATCAACCCCGCGGAGTCCACATCAATGTCATCTCTGGCGGCCCAGCATCAGGTGGATATAGAAGCCGAGGAAGGAAGCGTCACGTTGAACGGGCGAGTAGGGCCTCCGAGCCCCCCAAAGCCCCATCGACGAGCGAGCAGCAGGCCTTGGTATTCTATGACCAGGACCTGGAAGGGGTAATTACCCTGCACGATGACACTCTTGTAATATCGGCTACGATAAACCATTGTAACATAGATAGGATACTAGTTGACAATGGTAGTGCCCTTGATATACTCTCGTACGAGTGTTTTCTTAAGATGGGTGAAAACCCATCCAAGCTCCACCCGATTCGAACCCCCCTCTGTGGGTTCAACGGCCAGGCAACCTATCCCGAGGGAGCCCTAAGCCTGTCGGTCACTCTCAGTACCCCTCCTAAGACCGTCATAATTATAGTTAACTTCATAGTGATCAAGGGGATGTCGGCCTATAATGCCATCTTCGGTCGAGGTATCCTCAGCCAAACGAAGGCTGTGCCCTCCACCTATCACCAAAAATTGAAGTTTCTCACTAAATACGGCATCGGGGAAGTCTGGGGTAACCAAGCAGTAGCTAGAAGGTGCTATGTAATCTCGGTCAATACCATAAAGCTAGAAGGGAAAAAGACAGAGGTCAAGGGAGCCGAGGATGAACCGATAGCATCAGGGCCTGGTGGCAAATTACTGTCTGTCTTCCTCAAAGGCGATCCGGCTCTCGAAGTCAAAATAGGAGCCGATCTACCACCTAATGTACGAGAGCAATATGAAGAGTTTCTTTCAGAGTACTCTTTTGCATCGATTTATTTACTTATTAACTTTATTTGTCGATCAACCAATTAATTAATTTGATAATCAATTGACTAATTGACCGCACAAGCGTGCCAGTCACATAAGTGACAAGTTTATTATGCGCTCATTCTGACCCGTGTCGGGCGAGAGTGAGATTCGATCGGGACCAGCAGTTTGCCATACCATAAACGCTATGACATTAATTACATCCCCCACGAGGAGGGAACACCTTTGATGAATTGTCGAGATAGTGAGCCATCCAGGGCCAAAATAAGATGAAATATTTTAACAATTTCAATTAAATGCCTAAAAATATCCTAAAAATTTCTAAAAATAGTCAAAATTCGTCAGACGGAACCTAGATCCACACCACTAAGGATCCGCTAAACTACGGATGTTACAGTCCCTCCCCCCTAAAAGAAATTTCATCCTCGAAATTAGACAAAAGGATAAGGAGGAAACTGACAACACGATACACCCTACCGACAGGAAAGACAACTGAATGAAATAGAAACCGATACCTTGAAAATAGAAGGCTGACTTTTCGAGTGGCATGAAGTAGACTCACTTGAGACGACAGTCAACCATGACACCATAAATTTCCAGCCAATCTATACCAAAAATCGCGTCATAGTCGGCCAACTGTAATGCATAAAGCCTCGCTGGTAGTTTCCGACCACTGACCATAACCAGAGAATTTTCTAGGCACAGAGGAGTAGACATGTAATCGCCAGACGGCAACTCCACGAGCATCTCATAGGAAACTTCGTTCACCGGCTTTTCAATACGAGTAATAAAATCCTCAGAGATAAAAGAATGGGTCACACCTGAATCGAAAAGAACATGCGCTGAGCGATCATAAATCGAAACAGTACCTTTGATCAGATTAGATGCCAACGCCTCTGCACGAGTGATGTGAGTAACTCTGGCTCTCGACGGACGACTAGCTACAGACGACTGCTAAGAATGAGTCAGAATTGGTAGGTGAAACGACTGAGGTTGAGGCGGTGGAGGAAGACGGAACTGCGACTGCTGCGACTAGAAGTCTGTGAGAACTGTACCATCTGTGGCCTCAACGGACAGTTTCGGGAAATGTACCCCGACTGATCGCAGTGATAGAAGACAACCGATAGAGAGCACGACACACCCGGATGACTGCCGCCGCACTTGGAACACAACCTTAGCTGAAAAGCAACAAAGTCTTGACGCGGTCGAACAGAAGAAACGGACTGCTGACTCGGATCAAAAAATGCCAACTGATTGAACCACTTTTTCTTCTTCTTAAATCAGAATCCCTTGCCCTGAGATTGCGGGAAGGAAGCACCATCGACAGGAGAGAAAGTGGGAGGAGCTCTTGGAACAGACGACTGGTGGGGCGACTGATGCTGCATGGCTGACGGAACCATCCCAGTCTGAGGGAGCCCTCGAGTCCTCGCCAACTCTAACTCTAGCACGACGGCGGCTTGGTATGCGAAATCCAACTCAGTTACATGGATAGCGAACAACGGTAGGCTCAACTCCGCTTTAAGTCCGCGCAGAAACTGCTGAGTCCTTATAGTCTCATCGGTAAAGATGTGGGGTGCATACCAACCCAACTCAATGAACTTATCCTGATATTGCAGCACTAACATCTCACCCTGCGTCAGCTCCAGAAATTGATACATCTTGGCTTACTTCAGGCAGGTTGGAGTGTAGACATGTTTGAATGCAGCAACGAACTCCACCCATGAGATATGTTGAAGCGAACGGGAATGGAAGGCAACCTCCCACTCCATAGTCCACCACGTGCATGCAGTACCTTGAAGCTGATAAGAAGCCAACATAACCCTTTCATCCTCGGCGCACTCCATGCAGACTGGAGGTATGGGCTGGTCTGCCTAAACCCCCCCTAGGGGGGGTTCGTGCGGGCTGGAGAGAGAGAGGGTCCCCCACTATCTATAAAATCTAATTTTTTGACTTCTTAGGGCCCACAATGACTCAACTTGACTCTAAGAAGACAAAGGATATGAAGGTTTAATTGGTTGCTTGCGAACGTAGACCGAGGAGATTGACTTATGTGACTCCGCGTGATCTCGAGACTTCTTCACAAATCCTTCCACAAATGGGTACTCCAATCGACCGTGGATGAGACTGGGACTGGAGCATGGCTGTGGGGCCCTTGGGCTAGGAGGAAGGACGTGACCCCTAGGGAGTTTGCCCTCCCAGGGTCGCAACCGCGCCCTAGGGTGAACTCGCCTCAGGGGTGAGCCGCCACAGTGGGGTTGGCCCCGATAGCTTCCTGACGTCATTTAGGGCTGTCCTTTGAAGGACTTGGTGCTCCGAGATATTGGGATTGGCCTGTGGGTGCTTGTCAGTGTCATGTTGTAGTTGTCGCTCGCAAGGTGTTTGGAGAAATTCTTGACACACCTCAGGTTGTCGAATGAGCTGAGTAACTGATTGAGGGGCCTTAGAATTGGCCTGGGTTTGAGGGTAGGAGCTTGCATAAGTCTGGAGAAGGCACTTTGGCCGTATGGGCCCTGCCTTGGTGGTATATGCCGCGTTGTAAGGTGGGTTGACAAGGTAGGCCCAGGTTGCCCTGGGAGCTTAAAGTTCACGGCTCATCACTACGTATCTGAGGGTCGGGGGTGGTCCTGACTTGCTGGAGGGTTGTTGTCGGACCTAGCTAGTGTGTTGGAGCCATGGGTTGGCCCACGGTTTACTGTAGAGTGGCTGTGACATATGCGCCTGCAAGGTGTTCTGGGTAATTCCTGACACCCGTGCGTGGGCCGTATATGCATGCTACAGGCCTCCAAAGCCTGTGGTTGACTTAGATAGGTCTCCCTTTGACCTTGAAGGGCTGGAGGAAGACGTCTTGGGGGTAGGCCCCGGCCTTATTGTTGGGTGCCACATGGCGTGGCTTGTAGATAGGGCGCCCCCGAGTTAGCCTGGGTGGCCGTGTAGAACGCGAGAAAAACCCGCAACTGTGTGATCGGGGGTAATCTCAATTAGTTGTTTATGTTGCCGTGGGTCACGGCTGGCTGGTTGGGACCCTTGGTTGGGCCCGTTAAGCCATAGGAGGGGCTGGGTAGGCCATGCCTTAAAGGTGTTCGAGGAAATCCCCGAACCCTTATTCCTTGGTATTTTGCTGGGAAGTTATCTGGGTGCAACACTAGGACATACTAAATGTAGAGTATTTATAGAATCGAATATACAAAGATGTTCAATGAAAAAGGTAGATCAATACTGAAATAATGTATGAACATGTATATTGAATATAACTATACATTGGCCATGCATAAGAGTTCTAATAACATTACCCATTCCGAGTCACAAATATCAAGAATATGTCAAATATCATATTCCAATCATATTGAATATGAGGAATTGTCTAGAACAAATCTTGCATATAGTTGGTGCAATGCCACATTTGATCACTCATAATACCAATACTAAGCAGGAGTCAGTGTGTGCACAAGTGGTCAGAGACCTGAACTGACACTGATAAGTGTTGCTCTGACTAGTACTTGGTTTGGTTCTATTACGTCTCTCGTGTGTTGTGTCGATTTGGCATACGAGTTGCTTGAGACGCATTGTAAGCCGTCAGTGGACGTATCTGGTCTCTACTTTTTGGTGGCTTTCCTTTCTCTTACTCTCACTTGGTTGGCTGAGGTTTATTTTATTAGTAGATTTAGCTCCTATCGACTATATTTATATTAAATTGGCATATAGTTAGCTGTTCTAAACTGCTTGGATAGATTTTACAGCTTTACTATAATTGTGATTAATTAGGCCAATGCATGTTCATTACTTTAATGCATGCTTGCTTGTTTAGTTGCAAGGTAGGGATCCGCGTGACCCCTACTGAGTCTGGCTGTGACTCACCATTCCTTCTTTCAGGTGAGCTGCCCCAGCCGTCTACCGATGGTTCGCGTGTTTTCGGCGACCGTCCTTAGTTCTGCCAGTAGTAGTCGGTTCATCCTTTTTGTGTACTTTTGACCAGGGTATGCCCCATGTGGTTGTACAGTGGACCTTTTTATAGTTATTGGACTTGTTCATTTACAGATCTGGACTATTATATACTGTTTACCACTCTAATATGTTTAATTTACTTCTGCACAAAATCTAATTTGTTGTTCTATTTAATATTGCGCGCATGTAATTGCAATTCATTATGCATCCCCTCGACAAACTCCTCCAACCCTTACAGAGACTCATCAGCCTCTTGGGTGGCTTCCCCAGTTCTTGGGATCAGTATATCGATGTTATCAGTATATCAGTATCCGGATCTCCGGGTCGTTACACATGGCATCGACATAGCTTCACAACTTGATCTAGGAAGTCTACTAGCCTGGCCTTCACTTGACTCCCTGCTCTTCAAGAGTTCATCATATGATAAAATCATGACTACTTCAACAAGGCATAAGACCAATTCATCAACCATCAAAATTAATGCACCAATGCAACAGTGGTCAGGATACCAAACATGCGACTTTCACTTTATTGATAAAACATGAATTCTATGAAGATGCAGAATAATGATGAGTCAGTGTTTGACATTATCAAAACCATACTCATGGTGTTTGACATCATCAACGCCATAAACCATACCATAAGCCATAGGGGTACAGTAGTAATTGTAGACACGTCAAATTTGACGCTAAGTTGGCTAAATCTCATATTACTTTGTAACAAATAAATTGGACATCAATATTTGCATAATATGGAGTTTTTGTGCCTTTTTAATCTTTTTATGAATAGTGACGCTCTCAGGGTCGTCATTTCATTGAGTAACGCCTTCTACAGTGGCATCATTTCCTGATATTGACCAAGGCATAGACGCAGGGGCTTAAGGCGTAGACGCAGGGGCTAAAGGCGTAGATGCAGGGGCTTAAGGGGTTGACCCAGGGGCTTAAGGCGTAGACGCAGGGGCTTAAGGCGTAGACGCAGGGGCTTAAGGGGTTGATGCAGGGGCTAAAGGGGTCGACGTAGGGCTTGTAGGGGGTCGACGCTGTGGGCACAGCGTCGGCTTTTTCTCTCCCATTTCAGGTTTTTCTCTCTAAATTTCCCCCGATGATTCCTCCATGGATTCTTCGCCATTTTTATGCCATTTCTTCCAAAGTTGAGATAATTCAATTATCTCCAACTTTTATGTTATTATCTTGGCCTGACAATGCCTAATTATCTCCAATTTCAAGCTAAGACTTTGGGTGCTCTATAAATAGACCCTAGAGGCCCAGCTTGAAAGAGGGGGGAGATCAGGGATCGATGGCGAAGCTTTGTCGAATTGTCAAGCGATCCTAGCACAGGGGGTAGGCCTTCTACGTCCCTAAAGGCCTCTGGTTCAAGGAAGTAGTCCATTTGTCGCGTCGTCTATCGTCAGTCCCGTTAGTCCTTTTGTCGTTGGATGCACGATTTCTCATCACCGTCATTTGCTTCTTTTTCATCCTCATTATCATTTTTACACACCCACCCACATTTTGGCACCCTTAGGGTTTTAAAAACCTCCAAGTGAACCCCCATCCATGATAGTTAGTTTATGTTATATCATTTCTAACATATACTACACTGCGTGAATCTACTCTGGGTTTTCTTTTGTTGGTCGCATGTTGTCTTGCAGGTCAGCAGCCATCGAGCAAGTGGCCCACTCTTTCTGGCCGGTCGGAAAGAGTGGAGGTTGAAGTCCTACGATTTGGAGGAACGTGGAGTGGAGCGGTCGATCGTTGTCCGTCTAAGACATTGAGCAGCTACCTCGTGGCCGTTCATCTTTGTCCTATGGCTGCCCCAGAATCGTCCCACTACCAGTGTGCTTCATCCCGCGTTTCATTCTAGCACTGGTAGGCGGCCTATAGAGAGCCGCACGACTTCCAGGCTGTCCTTCTCAGCCGCTCATCCTCCCAGCGCTAGGCAATGGCGACTGTCTCTCCTCATTTCTCAAGACACGGTGTGTCCATCGCGTCTGGGGTCTTGGGTTGCGATCACACAGGTTTTATCTTCACCCCACCCTTTCGGTTTCATTAATTCTTTCGTGCTTCCCTAGTCGAGATGAGTAAAAGGGTGATCTCATTCTATTGCCGGCACTTAAAGGAAAAAGCTATTTTTTCGATCAACAGTGGTCAGAGGCGAGAGCTGACACTGACGAGTGTCACTCTGACTAGTTCTCAGTTGGTACGGTTCAATTATGCCTCTCGCTTGTCGCGGCCCAGACTCGCGAGTTTCCTGAGATGTAGTGTAAGTTGTCAGGGGACGCATCTGGTCTCTCTCTTCTGGTGGAATTTTTCCTGTTCTTTCTCCTGTCACTGGAATGGTTGAGTTTATTCTGTTGGTAGATTTAGTCTTTACCGCTAGTTCCTGTTGCTAGCTATTGCTCCGGTTATTTATTTATTTATGTTAGCCATTTTACTTGCCTAGATAGACCTTTCTGCTCCAGTCTAGTGGTATGTTGAATTAGTGCATCTGCATGTTTAATTGCTTAAATGCATGCTATAATTACATTTTTAATTGTCTGCTTGCTTGTCTAGTGCAAGGTAGGGATCCGCGTGACCCCTACTGAGTCTGGCTGTGACTCACCCTTCCTTCTTGCAGGTGAGCCATCCCAGCCTAGGCGGCCTTCAGGCTAAAAAATCTAAGTAACGGTCACTCAGGGAGAGCCCAAAAGGCACCCAAGCATAACTAGTCGATGCTACCCACATCGCTTGGGAAGACCCCAAGCGTCCCCTCAGTTGGTGTCCCCGCTCGATCCTCCAATGGGCGCATAAGACAACCCTACGGGGTTTTCAGAATTGGATCACTACATAGAGCCCCCCTGATAATGGGGGGAGATTTCTCTCACGGGGTGCTTATCCCAGTGAAAGCCATGCTGCCGCTCAGAGGTTGGAAGCTCAAAGGGATAAGGGAGAGCAAGAGTCCTTCAACGGTGGATAGTCCACCCCCAGGATGTAACACCCCTGGTCCCCTGGCAACCTGACCTCCATCTAGGTGCATAAGCAGCTCTATAAACTCAAGAGAACCCTCTGAAAAAGTAAGCGATCCTGAGTACTCAACACCACACTCACTGGTGGAGAGCGATCTCATGCCCATTATTTTTCTCCTACCTCCCTTCCACCAACACTCTATCAGTTGGCTGACTTAAGCATCAGAGGGTTTTCCATGGGGTCTTAACCCTGGGCTCCTCTTATCCGTTTTCTGCCTTGTAGAGCCCTTATCCTCGGATCCTTCGGTTCAGTATCTAGCGTGAGATCACCCCACTTCATCCGACGTCGTGTTTGGGAAACATACAATCGGCCAATATGGTGCGCAGAAGTTCTAGTAGGAGAAACACCGATGACTAAGGAAAGGTACTGACAACCGTAGAGGGGGAACCTGTGCCCTCCTGCTCTTCCACAGGCCCCCTCTCTAATAATCACACTAATGCCATACCTCTACCAGACGTTGGGGGATAGCCCAATCTCGGGAACCCCTATGCCCTCTAGACCCTCAATGCCAAGTTGGATATCATCGTCGATTTGAGGAGAACCCAAGTGGCTTGGGAGGAGAGGTCACGGCTTCCTTGGGTGAGCCCCCTTCGAGCAAAAGCCTCTCAGCAAATGACCGTAGGCCGCTTCACCCTCCAAGGTGGGTGACTCATTCGCAATGGGCCAGGTGGGCCCTCTCAAATCCCCCCTCTGGAGCAGGAAGCCTCCTCCAATCAGCAAGGAAAGAAATCTAGGTTATTACAGTAACACTCAAAAATGTACAACCCCGCTGAGGAGTGACGGGGCAACTATCAAGGACATACTAGCAGCCCCCCGACTCCATGATAGTCAGGGTTGTCCCTCTGCCTACGGGAGTTTGAGTGGCATTTTACTGAACAGGATGTTGTGCCCCTTGGGTTTTGATGATAGTGTGTTATTTTGATGATAGCAACTCTTTGAGTCACCACATAAGATTGCTTGTATGCTTGAGGTGAATGGCATTGATGCCTTATTACCACTATCTGTTCTGGGTTCGTGCATCTGGGCTATCCAGCATATAGCTTGGTCAGTGTCCTGTGTATAAGGGTTTACCTATTGCATTTGGTGCTGCAAGCCTATGCATAGTCAGTGCATATAGGAGGTCTGTATATGTTCATGTCCGTGCCAAGTCTGTGCATAGTCAGTGCATATAGGCGGTCTGCATATGTTCAAGTCATTGCAAGTCGGCACCATACAGCTCTAACCAGTCCATGCCTAGAATAGCATCATAATCGGCCAATTGCAGTGCATACAACTTCGCTAGCAACTGCCGGTCACTGATGACAATAGGGGATTCTTCCAGGCATAATGGAGTGGACATAAAATCTCCCGATGGTAACGCAATAAGCAATTCACAGGGTGACTCAATTACCGGCTCCTCAATACGAGTAAGAAAATCTTTGATAATAAAAGAATGGGTAGCACTTGAATCGAATAGAACACGAACTGAACGACCAAAAATCGAAACTGTACCTTCTACGAGATTGGATGCAATGGCTTCTACAAGAGTGATATGAGTAATCCGGCTCCTCGATTTTTGGCTAGAAGCTGCAGAAGACTACTGGGACGACGTTGAAACTTGCGGATAAGATGGCTGAGGTTGAGGTGGTGCAGGAAGATGAAATTGAGACAACTGTGGCTGGATAAACTGCGAGAACTACGCCGGTATCAACCTCATAGGGCAATCTCAAACAACATGACCCGGCTGATCACAGCGGAAACAGACTACCAGTAAGGAACACGACACGCCTGGATGACTGCCACTACACCTCAGACACGGTCTCAGTTGGCTTACTGAAGAATCTCAGTGCTGTTGAAAAGAAGGAACTGACTGCTAAACAGAATCAAAGAATGCTGAAATAGTACTAGAAGAGGCTTGATAGTCAAATTGCCTCTTAGACCTTCTAAACATCCACCTCTAAGTGCCACTTGCAGTAGGTGCAACAGACGAAACTCCTAGCACAGACGGCTGAAAACACTGCTGAAACGGTACAACTGACGGAACAAAACTAGACGGAGAAAACCCTGGAGATCTTGCCAAATCAAGCTCGATTGCAACTGCTGCCTGATACGCTTCATCTATCACTTTCACACGAGTAGCAAGCAGTGGCACTCTCAATTCAGCTTTTAATCCACGCAGGAATTGCTCAGTCCTTAAGGCTTCATCAGTAAAAACGTGAGGTGCAAACCGACCCAACTCAATGAACTTGTTCCGATACTGCAGCACGGTCATCTCACCTTAAGCCAACTCCAGAAATTGGTGCATTTTATCCATTCTAAGACATGCCGGACTATAAGTGCGCTTAAAGGTAGTCACGAACTCTATCCAGGTGATCTGATGAAGTGGTCGGGAATGGAAAGCAACTTCACATTCCGAACTCCACCACATTAATGTTGTACCCTGAAGCTGAAAAGTAGCAAGCATAACCTTCTCGTCCTCCGTGCATTCCATCGAGTGGAACACACGTTCAGTCGCTTCAATCCATACCCTGGCAGCATCCGGATCTGACTGACCTTCATATATCGGCGGGTGGAATAGCAGGAACTCCTTGAGTGCTTTACCACAGCCACTAGGTAAGTCATCTTATGGAGCTGGAGGAGCTGGAACTAGCACAGCTTGAGCTAGAGCTGGCACGACAGGAGGAGGAGCACGACCACTCTCTTCCAGGGGAACAGGAGCTCTTCTCTTACGGGGCAGCATCTAAATCATACGACAATGAAAAACACATCAATAATCACGTAAAATATCCTATGCCAGCACTGGAGACGATTGGGACATGGAAGGGTATTTTCCACAGAATTTAGTGTTTTTTGGCTTCGCTGTTTTAACATGGTAGTCTCAGGATGTACATTCTGGAAGAAATGCACTGTGTCGTATGGTCGCGTTCATCGACGGAGATGAATAGTAGGGTAGTTTGGAATGCGGACTAGGTAATGCTCATGATCCAATGTTAACGGGGACAAGGTGATGGCCGCGACTATCTATTATTGCGCCCAAGGTTATTGCCTCGACTATGTGTTATTACACTCGAGGTTTTGGCCACGACTATCATCGTGACCTAGGTAAGTGCTGCGTCAAAAGCATTGACGTGCCCTGTGTGTTGGACGCATTCTAATGACATCGCGACCCTTCGTAGGGATGAGTTAATCATCGCGACTCTGGCTATAGGCGTGTTAATGATTTCTATTTTTTGAGTATTATTTGAGTTGTCTCAGGCTCTGGTGAACCCAGGATTCAAAGTCGTGTTGACCTTTGGCTCGACGGATGCCTTGAGTGTCTCATAAGAGTCATATGTGTGTCAAGGAATCCCGAAAGAGTGGTTTCATCCCGAGTAGTGTACAGTGTTTCTTTCATCTTGGTTTGGCTTGCAGTTGGCTTGGCTTCGACCCCTTGGTTAGCCTATTGTACGTAGATGTCGTGGACATCCTATGAGGGCAGTGACCGTGTTATAGGGTGTTCGAAAGTGCAATGGTACCGAGTAGTGTTTTGTGCATTTCGAGGGTCATTATGGTTTCTGGTCAACCCAATTGTGACCCAATGGTTGACACGTGACCTCGTGAGTGTCTCGGTTATCCTGTGAGGATCGAGACTCTGGTTTTGAATGTTTAGAGGTATCGTATTATCTCAATTTACGTGCCTATGTAGTCTGAGGGCTTGATGCTCCCTCATGTTCCATGGTTTGTATTATGCGGAATTGTGAGTCCTATGTGCAGCCTAGGGGCTGAGGACTTGTGTTTTACTGTGATTTGGCTTAGGGACTAGGCTGATTAACGGTATAGGGCTGTGATGTGCGACGAGTGGACGTATCTGACTTTGCTTCTAGTGAGGAGGTACTTCTGTCACAAGACGTTGACTCTTGTGATTCTCGTGATTCGTGTGGTTTCTTGTGCAGCGTGAGCTCCTTCACGTGGTGCTTCGGGTAGCATGTGTCTGGCTTCACCGCAGCTTGTGTAGCGTACACGACGGTGAGGTCGTGTGTGCGCCAGTGTTTTGGGTGGTGTGTTCCCCACGTCCGAGAGGTCATGATGTGAAGCCTACACGTCTATTGTAGCAAGGCGTGTTCTGGCAATGTAATCAGAGTGGAAACTCCCTACCATGTGTTTGGAAAGTTGTGCCTTTACCGATTAGGAATAGTTTAGAGGGCCGAGGTCTTATCGACTGTCGTGTTTCTGTTTAGTGCGGCTTTTCCTCTTTACTTCTGTTGTTGTTACTCCTGCTCTTGCTGTTACTCTGGTTGTTGTTACTGTTGTTACCACTTTGGTTTCTTGGTGGGGATCTGCGGGACCCCTACTGAGCCAGTGACATGAGGCTCACCCCTGACTTTTCAGGTGTGGCAGGACTTACCTTATAGGTTCCTCCGGGCATAGTAATCTCCCTTTTGGAGATATAAAATCTTTCTTTGAACTTCTTTTGCATATCGGGCCAGTCAGCAATAGACCCAGGCGGCAAGCTCGAGTACCACTCGAAGGCAAGCCCAGTAAGTGTCGAGCCAAAGAATTTCAGTAGATAAGCTTCATCAGTAGTCAAATCCCCCATGACGTTGACATAATAGGCAATGTGCTCCTTGGGAGACCCTTGCCCATTGAATTTCTCAAACTTTGGTTGCTTAGTGATGCCAACCGGTAATATCTTGGCAGCGTAATGAGCCATGTAGGGTACTCAGTAAATATCAAAGGGGGTTTTATCGATGTCGCCCCTCTTTGCCAGCTTCATATCGATCATTTATTCGAGCATCAACCGGCTGGCCGCTGTTGAGTCCACTGGGTTTGGGCAAGAGTGGGCAGGCTGTGCCCCTGGAGTAGTCAGCACCGTCGCCTTTGCCTGCGGGGCCATAGGAGACCCCTCGGGAGACAGAATCGATAATGGGGCCGGTGCTGTAAATTGTGCTTGTTGCAGGGGCGTGCCCCCGGTGTAGCTGGGTACTGGTGAAGGTGCTGCTCCTTGCAGAGGTGCTTCTAAAGACTACCCATTGCCCCCGGGCGCTTCGAGCAAAACTTCAGTCTGCCCATACGTCGAGGGTGGTGCATTCCTCTCATTCAGTTGTCTCTTCAGCAGCTCGATCTCCCGCTGGTATTGCTGTATCATGTGCAGCATTGTGGGGTCATTCGTGGGGAGACTAGGAATGCCCCCTGCTTCTTCGGCTGGTGCATCCTCAGATGATGTGGAGGGCCCGCCACTAGTGCCTCCGGTGGTGATAACATTAGCAGCCAGGGTCGTAGAGGGTTCTTCATGAGAGATTTCTTCGATGCCTGCCTGTGCTATTTCGCCTGCCGCCCTTCCTCTTCTGGTGAGAGGACCGAGTTTGGCGGCAAGTCTGGCCACCTCTTCAGGGTCAGTGGGTAGAGCCCCATATCGACCAAAGACTCCTGTCATGTTGCAGGCGTGAACCCTCCAGTTCTTGTTCCTCTTCGCCATCCTCCTTGACAGCCTATTCGGGAACACCAATTTGTCAAAAATTGATCGTCGGGGCGGCGTTTCCTCCCGCACAGGGGACTGGCGCAGCTCCTCCGACTGGTTCCTCGACTCTGCGGTGGGCACCAGCTGGGTCTCTTCTTCTTCCTAGAAAGCGGAGGCCACTACCCCCAATAGTCTTTGACGACCCAAAGGAGTGCTTCCCGGGCCGCAGAGATAGTTTCTCATGGCTCGCTCGATCCCTTCCCACTCTTGGTCAGGGAGGGCAGTCGATGATTGCGTGCCGATGGTGGCAACAGGAGTGTGAGCCATGGGCGCTGGGCGGGCGGCCTGGTGACGGCGCCTGTGGTGCTAGTGGCCGGCATTCTCCGGTGGGGCCAGTGCAGTAACTGTCGGCTGGCACACCGGGGTCGTCACTTCGACTGATGAGGACATCTCCCGGCATTCCCTATGGCACGAGGCGTCTCCGACCTCGTGACCCCTTGGAGATGTGGTCCCCTTATAATTGCACACATATATATGCAAGGATATAAATGCAAACCTAAAGGACACAAAGGTAAAATAAAAATATAAACGTTCGGAGTCGATTCCCATCAGTAGGGTACACTGTAGAGGTCTATAGTTGTGACCCCCTCCCCATATTGGGCGAGCTTTGTCTCGACGATCCGCTTGATCATTTGCCATTATGCCATGATATTTTTTGACACTGGCATGTTGGAGGATCATGCATGTGCTTCCACTAGAGGCATGCTGAACCCTACCACCGTTGGAGTTAGGATGGCTGCTACTGAGGCATAGGCACCATTGTGCCCGACTGGTGGTGCCGGTGCTTCGGCCCAAGGCCTAGCAGGTTGCTGAAGGTGGAGGTCTTGCTCCTGAAGGAGGTCCTGCAAGAGGGCCTTCAAGTGCTGGTTCTCCTTCACGAGAGCCTCGAGAGTCACCTCTTGAATCTCATTTGTCGCAGGATCATTGTTGACTGGATCCGTGTTGACAAGAATGCCACGGTCCTCGGTTAGAACTTCTTCTGCACGTTTCGACACCTGATGTTCGACAGAGGTGCCGATGTGAACCGATGGTGTCAGAGGCTAAGTTTGGTGGTGAGGCCTCTGGAGCTGGGCCAGAGGGTGGTTCAGGTCACCAGATTGAGTGTCGGGTTGGTGTCTGGTGGCATAGCATGCGAACACCTGAACAACATCATTGATGAACCGAACTATCTACTTTTTCAGGGAATGCTTGTCAGAGCGGACCAGTGCCCCCAGTCTGTCAAAGGCTATGGTCTGTCGAGGTGGTTGTTCCATCATGAGGCTAGAATCGACCTGAGGGAAGCCTGAGGGTGGGTGCTGGCAGGGCCCGGCATGAGCCGTTCTTTATTTTTTCCTATTTAGGCAGGAAACGTTGAGTGGCTGGATGTCGACAGACCGTGCTGATGTAGGCTCAGCTATGTCTTGATCGATGCCATGCCCGGGTGCTTGAAGGGGGTTCTTGGTATGTACCCTATGAACACTATGGTCTATTGAGGTGGCTATTCTATCATGAGGCTGGAATCGACCTGAGGGAAGCCTAAGGCTGGGTGCTGGCAGGGCCCGGCATGAGCCGTTCTTTATTTTGGCCTATTTATGCAGGAAACGCTTAGTGGCTAGATGTTGTCGGACTGTACCGATGCAGGCTCAGCTACGTCTCAATCATTGCCGTGCCCGGGTGCTCGAAGGGGGTTCTTGGTACGTACCCTCCGAACAACTTGAGCTTCCTCTAGGCTAACCCAGATTCTTCTCAGGCTAGGCTTCTGACCTCCCTTGTGACGGTTCTTTCGATTGGACTTGGGTGCTTGGATATCGGACTAGTACAGATGCCCTGGGTTTATTGCCGAGGCACCAACATCTCTGAGCTACGTTGTATCCTCTCACGTCCATTGCAGGAGGCTGAAGCGGTTAGTAGTGGGGATCATAGGCACAGTCCGATCGTAAGATACGACCAGTTCTGTCACGCCCCGAGCACGGAAGATTATCCGGAGGTGATGTGACGAGTCTATATCATTCATGTCAATCAGAGCGTAGTGTATTCAACACAAAGACAAATCATTTGCTTGCTCGCATTGCATATGATCATATTTTTAATTCTTGTTTGCATCCATCTGCTTACATGTTACATCGCTTGAGTCGTTTCTTTATTCACCTTCATTGATTAAAGGCTTGGCCCCTAGACCCCTTATCAAGGTTAAAGGACTTCCCCTTGCTTATTGAGCAAGGGGCCAAGTCGAATAGAGAAACTAACCTATTTTGAAGACTTGTACACAGGAACAGGAGGAACAAGCACAAAAGAGTACAAGAGTGACAAGCAAGTAATATAAAATATTTTTCCATTTCATCATCATAACCATGTATAGGTACATAAAAGCCGAGGAGGATATGTACAAAGATCTCTCTAGCTCTCATCACCTCCCTCCTCTCTCATCTCTTGGCTCTCTGCCTTGCTCCTCTCCCTATCTCTGTCTCTAAAAGGGGCCCATGGGGGCCCCCTTGACCCCTGAGTAGCAACAGGTCTCTCACCTCAAGACCTCACATTCGCCTCATTCCTCCGGTAATCTGAGGAGCTAGCTAAGTAACTAGCACTGGAGTAGGCGTTGGGACACCCCTCGCACTGAGCTCGCTCGCGCCCTCTCCGATAACACACCTCAGTGCCTCTCAAGTGCTCCTCAAGGACACCTAGTTGGGTCCTCAACTCCAGTAGCTTGTGCTCTTGCTCTAGCCGCTCCTCCCTCTCCATCGCTCTCTCCCTACGCTCCACCTTGAGCATGGTCCATAGCTCCACCACACTGTGGGGAAGCTCCTCTACATCTTGGCATCTCTGCTCCTCCTCTAGCTCCGTGACTCGCTCATCACGGATCGCTAACTCGGTACCTGCCAGGGCAGCCTGAGTAAGTGCCGCCTGTAGCTCCTCGACTTATGGAATTCACCATCCTCATAACATAAGTACAAAATGAGAAATAAGTATTTTTAATGAGAAAATAAATGCATGCATGAATATTCTTATTGAGAACTAACCTGTGCAGCTAAGTCCCTCTCTGCTGCCTCGACATGCACAACTGCTCCAGCAAGACACTCCTCTAGGGAAGCTGTCTTAGTAGCTGGGTCCCTCGAGCAAGAAGAAGCACCTCCTACCCCTCCTACTATTGTTCCCCACTGGGCACGCTGTATTAATTGAGGTTGTTAGTGGTTGAACATCAAATATTCAGGAATGGACATTATAGATATCATGCAGCCGCCTGTGTGGACCCAAGCTGGGCCTCGGTATCACGTAGACAAGCTTGTAGGTTTATCACTATAGCATCACGTCATCCAACATTCATAACATTTTAGTTAGCATCTATCAAGAAGCATATAGGAATAAAGAAAAACACATATTCATAAGCATGCATACCCCCACTGGCCTCCTCTAAGGTTGGCCAGCATAAGTCTCCCCGTAGCACTGCACATAGGCCGAGCTATCCTACGCGTGTGAAACGACCAGAGTACCTCCTCTCCGCCAGTTCATGTACTGCCCAGGAAAGCATAACCTCTAGTTGGTTGGGGAAGTCCACCCTCAGGACTTCCGCTCGATGCCGCGAGGCTCTACCACCTCCACCCACTCATCGTGTAGGCCCAAGGTCCTCATCACCAGATGAAGCCTTAGTGGCTCGATCTCGTTCAGGCAGTGAAGCCAGATCTCACACCTGATCAGAGGTCAGCCAGCCACCACCCAGGGCTGGCCATCATCTGGCATCCCCGGGTAGGGTCTCCAAACCACCTGTATGCACACATCATCATAGGGTCATATCATGATTAGGCATATGCATAAAATAGAAACATGCATAATAACAATATGCATACCATGGTAGCGGTGTAGTCCCAAAACTCCCTCCTGAGCACCCTCAACTCGTATGCATGGGGTGCTCCAGACGCCACCAGGAACTAGCGGCATGCTAGTGGAAAGTGTTATGACCTTGTGATTTTGATGATGACAAACACTATGGTTCATTTGATGTTTTGGCATGCAAAGATTCTATGTCTCATGAAATTGTTTGGCATCATAGTGCTCATAATGTTCATAGTTTTGTAACCCTGTGGCCTTGATGATGTTAAACACTAAGTCTCATTTGATGATGTCAAATATTCTATGTCATCTTAAGACTGCATGAGTAAAATGAGTGATATGTGTTTTTGTTACACTTGCTGTGAGTGTGTCTGCATTATGTCTGCATTTGCACTTGCTTTGATGTTACATTTGCCTTGATGCATGATGCATGTTAAGCTATTGTGATTAGATGTGATTCTTCACGTTGATGCATCTTGTGCATTCATGCATTATGTAATTTCACTTAAAATTAGGTCAAAGCAGGTTTGTCATTGGTTCACGCTCATTCATGTATTTTGTCATACAGATCTAATGCACATTCATGCATTCATAATCATGTAGGTCAATGCACATTTATTGGAGCCAATGTATCATTGGTCTACATTTCAACTCTATAGCATTTCAAGCCAATGCATGTTTAGTCAGTATATGCTTAAGTCAATCCATGAACATGGTGTGTTCAAAACAGGTCGATGCATGGTTAGATTGGTTGTACTAATGTCGGTGCACATGTTACACCCATGTTATTAGGGTCGATGCATATGCATTCTGTTGTGCCTTAAGGTCGATGCATCTTCCTCTTCCTTGAGCTATCAGGTCGGTGCACATTGGTCATAGTACAATAGCAAGTCGATGCATACAATGTCATCATGGATATAAGGTCGATGCATCTTCATAACACTTTGTCATGCAGGTCGATGCATATTAAGTAGCAAGGTTCACAAGGTCGATGCATGTCTGCATCCTGTGTTAACCGAGGTCGATGCATGTGTGTATTCTACTTACTAAGGTCAACGCTAGTGTGTATATGTTTTTCACTAAGGTCGATGCATGTTGCATATCTAGGCAGAGGCAAGTCGGTACACATTCATGTCTTACGCATAAAGGCCGATGCACAATCACTGTTCAAAGGAAATGAGGGTCGATGCATATCCTATTCACACCTTCATATAGGTCAATGCATGTTTTGATAAACTGCATACAAGGTCGATGCATATTTTTAAAATTGCATGCTAAGGTCAGTGCACATCACTGTTCACACCTTCACAACGTCGGTGCGCATTTTGTTAATCAGCACATAGGTCGATGCTTCTTTTACTTTCAAGTATATAAGGTCTGTCCATCTTTTTCTAAACTATTAAGGGTCGATGCTAGTGACCCTGTAAGGTCGGTGCATGTTGCTGAAGGCCTATGCACATGTGAAGAGTAAGGTCTATGCAGCATTAGGCCAGTGCACATTCATGTCTTGCATATAGGTCGGAGCACTTTTTAGGGTCTACCTGTGCTACTGTTTGAAGTCGATGCACATTTGGTTTCACACCAACAAGTCTGTGCACAATTCTCCTTTCTCTAAGGCATTTGCAGCACATTCATGTGATAAGACTGGGCATATGTTTTCATCTGATCATTGCCTAAGTATGAGCTCTAACATATAAAGTGTTTGACTAAATGACTGACCTCTTATTGGCAGGAATTCCATCAAACATGTTAAGGGTAAGAAGCATCAACCTCTTAAGTGGTCACGTGATCCCAAGACTAAGGCGTCTAGCTCTTTAGGAATGATCAAGGCAGACACATGAGTCTGACCAATCATTGGTACACCTTTTAAGGTAGCATGTGATCCACGAATAGATGGCACATTTGCTTCAGAAACTTGTAGAAGAAGAATATCCCATAGCCACGTGGACCAATGGGCTTTCACTAGGTTTTTATGCATTATCCTTACGGAGGCCCTGTTCCTATTTAAAGATAACTTTGGCCTTCGATGAGGGGTGCTGAAAAGCTGCAGAAAGCTGTGAGAGCTCCTGCCATGAGAAGATCCCCTTCGAGAAGAGAGTAGCGCCAGAAAGAGAGAAGTGGAGAAGATAGAATACAAGAGAAGAAGATTGAGAAGAGCAGAACAGTTAGAGAAGAGATCGAGAGAAATAGTCTGCTACAAATAGAAGAGTGAAATAAAGATTTTCTTTCAGAGTACATCCAAGTCTTCATATGGTCTGATGAGCATCTTCCTGGGATCCCTAGGGAGATGGTGGTGCACAAGCTCAACCTCGACCCATCAAGGAAACCCGTCCAGCAACGCAGGAGAAAGCATGCCCCAGAGAAGTAGATGATCATTAAAGAGTAGATTATTAAGGAAAAGAAAATCAACCTATTTCAATCGGTCCTTTACCCGACGTGGCTCGCTAATGTCATCTTAGTACCAAAAGGTTCGGGCAAATGGCGAATGTGTGTGGACTTCACCGACTTTAATAAGGCCACTCCAAAAGACTGCTACCCGCTGCCAAGCATCGACCAACTAGTCGACTCGACTTTCGGTAATGAATTGCTCAATTTTTTGGATGCTTACTCCGGCTATCATCAGATTCGAATGGATCCTGAAGACATCGAGAAGACAGCCATCATCACCGACTTCGGCATATACTGCTACACCTGAATGCCTTTCGGGCTGAAGAATGTCGGTGCGACATACCAGAGGCTGATCAACCACATTTTTGAAGGATAAATCAGTCGGAATGTAGAGGCCTACATCGATGACATGCTCGTCAAGACACCTAAGGCCGAGGATCACTTCGCCGACCTAGCTGAAAGCTTCGACACCTTCTTGAGGTACAACATGAAGCTCAATCCAGAAAAATGAGCCTTTGGGGTCCGATACGAGAAATTCCTAGGCTTCCTGGTGACTCAATGTGGGATCAAGGCCAACCCTGACAAGGTTCAGGCCATCCTGAATATGCAGTCGCCCACGTGCGTTAAGGATGTCCAGTGCCTGACAGGGCGCATTGCTGCGCACAACCATTTCTTGTCCCGAGCGACCAAGCGATGCCTGTCCTTCTTCAAATTGTTGAGAGGGCCCAAATTGGCATCCGCCACGTTCGCCTGGGATGAGGAATGTCAGAAGGCTTTTGCATAATTAAAGGATTTTCTGGCCCCGCCCCCAGTGTTATCAAAATCGGCCCCGGGCGAAATAGTGTACCTTCACCTCTCGTGGACTCCTTCCATAGTGAGCACAGTCCTCGTCCGAGACGATGCAGGAGTGTAGAGGCCGGTGTACTACACCAGCAAGGTGCTCAACGAGGCCGAAAGAAGATACCCCGCAACCGAGAAACTCATACTAGCATTGGTGACCTCAGCCAAGCGCCTCTGGCCTTACTTCCAAGAGCACTCCATCATCATATTGACTAACGAGCCCTTGAAGAAAATCATGACTCACCCTGAAGCTGCGAGTCACCTTGTTAAGTGGGCCATAATGCTCGGGGCGTACGACATCTCTTATCGCCCCCATTCGGCCATCAAGGGATAGGCACTTGCGAACTTCATTGCAGAGAGCACCGTCCCAACCGGGGAGGCCCCTCCACCAGCGCCTGGGCCCACCTGGGACCTTTTTGTTGACGGGTCCTCCAACTCAACCGGCAGCGATGCCGGTGTCCTCCTTAGGTCTCCAGAAGGAGCAGAGTTGCAGTACGCCTTGAAGTTCAACTTCTAGGCATCCAACAACATCTCCGAGTATGAGGCCCTTAGCTCGGGGGTTGTATGTGCTTGCAACATAGGTCCGAGGAGTCATATCATCATCTTGCTGTCCAACCCATTAGTGTGTCACATCAGAATCTCTCTAGTGAAGGTTTTGTAAGAACTCTACATGCAGAGTTGATGCAAGAAAGGGAGGGTTATCCTGCCAGACAAAAGCTAAGGTTTTTTAGTTTAGGATCTCCTCGTATCTAGAGGAGGCCGCGAAGACCTTCTTTTATAGGTATTTCTGGTGTTCGAGTCAAAGAGGCATGCAATTGTGAAGAGATAGTGCAAAAGATCTCTCTTTCCAGAGCGACAGGAGTTGTCAGTGAAGAAACATCTCTTGGTATTGAAAAGTCATGTTGATTTACTATCATCTTGATTGGCTATTATGACGTTTTCACTCCTTAGAACCAATGGCTTCAGTTCCACTTTTTGTGGTATACGAGACCCATGGTAAAGTTCTAAGATCGTGGCACAATCTTGGATGTCACATGGCGAATGGGGAAGATGTATTTGCATTCACAGACATGTGAATTGATGAACAGGGCAACAGATGCACTCTTTAAAGAATATTTGCCTGATTCTACTCTATATTTATACTTGATTTATACTTTTAATGTTACACCTTTAAGAGTTGATGGGATTTTTGGCTTGTCTCTTTGAGGCAGTTGTAGCAGTTGCCATGCGAGATCCCATCTGTCGAGTGTTGAGGTTTTCTCGTGTTGAGTGGTCAAGTGGCCAAGTCGAGTTGAGGCACGATAGATCGAAGATCAGGCTAAGGCCCTCGATAATTGAGCTAAGTCTCGATGGACTAGAAGTTGGGCTAAGGCCCTCGATAATCAAGGTAAGGCTTGATTGGCAATAGATCAAGCTAAGGCCCTCAGTAATCGAGCTAAGGCACAATAGACCTGCAATCGGGCTTGATAGGCCAGAGATCAGGTTAGATGTGCCAGAGATCAGACTAGAGCCCTTGGTAATTAAAGGTAAGGCTTTTGATAGATCAGATCGGGTTAAGGCCCTCAGTAATTAAGCTAAGGCTCGATAGACAGAAAAGGGGGCTTGATAGGCCCTAGAGATCGACTTAAGGTTTGCGATCCGGTGAAGGCCCTTGAAGATCAAGCTAAGGCTCATCCTGCTTATGATCAAGCTAACACCCTCTTTGGGATTCGAGTTAATAGTCTTTCCCTAAGGTGAGTTTAAGCCTGAGTAAGTACTTTGGGCTCATACTTAAGACTGAGTTGGTTTTCTAAGTCTCCTGAGTAACTCTGGGTCAAGTTATCATTCAAGTCTCTTTAGTCAAAACTTACAGGCTCCACATCATTTACCTAGTGGCTTTCCTCCCGGCCTAACACATGGCAGAGGACTTGGCTTTCTTCCTAGTTTAACACCAAGCGAAGGACCAGCTTGGCACATGTTCATGTGAGGCTTTGACAATGGTTGTTCGACCTCAGGTGCCCTTAGACCACTAGGTGACTTTAATGGACCTCCTCTACCTTGCTGTGCCTATTCTCTTGCCTGTGGGTTGGGCTATGTTGTTGGGTTATACTTGGAGCGAGAAAAACCCCCTCTACTAGGCCAATGTTAATCTCAGCTCGGCTTCCCCAACTTCCTTGGGGTGGCCTTTGTCAACCTGCTGGACGTGGAGGCATCCGATGTGTCCAAGACCAGCGCTCCCTCCCAGGGGGCCATTAAAGCTGTCGCTGGCCGAGCTCCGGCCAAGAACAACAACGACGTCCCAGCCAAGACACTACGCTGCAACGTGCACCATGTGCACCAAGACGTCGGCCCCTCTCACCAAGGGTCGGCATCTCACCAGAGGAGACTTCAAAGAAACCATGCTGCCACCACGCTAAGGAGCCGACTCTCCAGCTCCGGCAAGTCCATGGTTGTCAGGAGCGTCCGAGTCCGCCTTGATGGACAGGGGTCCAAAGCCATTCAGGACCGCATTGTGCCAACTGTTCTGGTATGGAACTCTTTCCAGATGCTAGAAAGGATGAAGGAGAAAGTGACGCCCGTCGCCCCGGCCACAGCACCGAAGAACACGCCAGCCCGCAAGCCCGCCAAACTGAAGCAAGTTTGGGTCCCCAGGGTAGCTCAAACCACATCACCCGCCCAAGCAAGGCCCAGCACTTTCCGCCCTGTAAGAGCATGGTGAGAGGAGAGGGTCGAGATGATGACCCCAGTCTACCAGCTGGCATTTGCTGCATCGGCACTGCCAAAAAATACCCGCCGCCAGCACCGCAGGCGTCGACACTAAGCCACCCGCCTAGGGCCCCCGGCCTACACTCCTGTTGCTGCCATCGGCACGTAATCACCGACTTCTCCCCCTGACCAGGAGTGGGAAGGGATTCAACAAGCCATGAGGAATTACCTCCGAGGCCCAGAGAGCACCCCTTTAGGTCATCAAAGGCTATTGGGGGCAGTGGCCTCCGCTTTTCAAGAAGAAATAGAAACCTGACCTGTGCCTAGCGCAGAATCGAGGAACCACACTAAGGAGCTGCGTCAGTCCCCTTGGCGGGAGGAAGCGGAGCCCCGAAGATCGGTCTTCGACAGACTGGTGTTCCCGAACAGGCCGTCAAGGAGGATGGCAAGAAGAAACAGAAATTGGAGAGTTTACACCTGTAATATGGCAGGAGTCTTTGGCCGGTATGGAGCTTTACCTACCGACCCCGAAGAGGTTGCCAGACTTGCCGTGAGGCCTGACCCTCTTACCAGAAGAGGGAGAGCAGCAGGTGAGGTAGCACAGGTAGGCGCTGAAGAAACCTCTCATGAAGAACCTTCCATGGCCCTGACCACCAATGTTATTACCACTGGAGGCACCAGTGGTAGACCATCCACGTCATCTGAGGAGGCACCGGCCGAAGAAGCAGGGGGCATTCCCAGTCTCCCCACCAGTGACCCCGCAAAGCTGTATATGATACAACAGTACCAGCGGAAGATTGAGCTGCTGAAGAAGCAACTGAATGAGAGGAATGCATAACCCTCCACATCCAGGCCGACCGAGATTTTACTCAAAGCGCCTGGGGGCAGTGGGCAGTCCTTAGAAGCACCCCCGCAGGGATCAGCACCTTCATTGATACCCGACTACACCGGGGGCATGCCCCTGCAACAGGCACAACATACAACGCCAGCCCCGCCGCCAGTTTCGCCCTTCCAAGGGTCTCCTAGTGTAAGAAGAATAGAAATTACAAGATTAATAATATTGTGTCACAGGGGCTAAATTAAACATTTTTACATGAGCCATAAACTTTGATAAGGTTTTGGTTTTATGTACAGTGTCATCTCCTACTTCCCCGACAACGGAGAGGAAGCCCACCGGCAAAGTAGGGCTGCTACGTTCACACGGCGTGGGCCTCATCAGCGGGGCCAGGGACGTGAGCATCATGACGGCCCAACCTGCTTCCCCCTCCGTCGTTTTCTCTTCCTCACGCACGTCGCAGTCGTCGCCGCAAGCAGCTTGGTCCCCCACCGCCATCGCCATGCCGTCACCCCTCGTCGTGGCCGCGCCCCCACCGTTGCATCTTTCTCTCTCTAATCACACCTTCCACGCCAGCCGCCACCAGCTCTGCCTACTAACCACCCCTCGCCACTGTCTCTCTTTCTCTCTCTAACCGTAGCGCCCCTCTCCTCTCCCTACACCCCCTCTCCAGACCACCGTCTATGCACCCTCCTCCTCTGCCCTCACTCCTTCACACCGTGAGTCCCCTCTCTCGCCGAGCCGCCGTGTCCCACAGCCAATGCCACCACACCGCCACCGCCATGCACGTTGGCCCTGCACCCCCTCTCCTCTTCACCGTCACACCACCAAAAGCCCTCCCCACCGTCTCACTCACCCACACGCTGCACCCCCTTGCTCCATCTCCCTCTAACCCTCAAACACAGATACTCTTCCAATGCACACACTGCACTCCTCTCCCCCCATTCTCAGCACAAGGCGCACCAGCCCCTGCTCTCGTCATCGACCTCTCTCCCATCCCCTTCTTCTGTACAAACGTACGCACTCCGCAGCCACTTGTCGGCCAACACATGCTCGACCCTGTCACTGGCTAACACACGCATCCCCCATGCATGCTTTGTCTATGCACACTCATCTCACACCCTCTCTCACCATCACCCACCATCGGTAGCCACCGCCAGCACCACATTCACTTTCCCACCGTCTCCCCCTCTCACGCACACACCTGCTCACACACGCACGCACCACCGTCCCGACTACAAGTTCATCTCCCGTCACGATTGACAACGTCACCGTCTCACCCTCTCTCTCTTTCTTACTCCAACCTCCACACAGCACCCACCTCGCCATCAGCCATGCACGTCACTCTCCCCCTCTCACCCTACACTCCGCCACCGTCTGGCGTGTATCCCCCCCTTCTGCCTCTCCATTCTTGCACCCACACCGACGTCGACTCTGCTCCCCTTCATCTCTTCTCCCTCTAGCTTTCTCTCCCATTCTCTACACCCTCCGTCGGCGTCTCACCCTCTTCACACACACAGCCTCTCCCCACCACAGCCACCTCCACTTTCTTCTCTCCACCCTCTCCTTTCTCTCTATTTCCTCTCCCCGTCTCTCCCACGCACTTGCACCGTGTCGACCCCCCCTCTCACGGCGTTGACTCCACCGACACACACACCCCCCTTCCCCCTTTTGTGTCTCACTTTCTGTCTCTCCCTTTCTCTCTCTCATGCTCTCTCTCCTCTCTCTTCTCACTATCACTCTCTCTTTATCTCTCTTCACTCTTCCATCCCACCTCCCTCTAGTGCACTCTCATCCCAGCCATACCTCTCCAACAACTCCAGCTCACCCCACCCCCTCCACTACTGCCCCCTCAGCCCTACAAGGGACCCCAACCACGTCCTCCCACCCCCTTCACCATCAGCCACCATCCCCTTGCAATACAGCCCCCCCTTCTTGCCTCATTGGTCACCCATGATAGCAGCTCTGGTAGCAGCTCACAGGCAAGCAGCAGAGTTCCTGGAGACAGTAGCTTCTTTGGCCCTTCCTCGACTCTTCTGGTGGCAAACCATACACCACTGGAAAGGTCATCTAGAGGGATTTCCAAGCAAGGTGGTTTCATCTTCATCAGAGCTCGGAGCGGCCTGTGAGAGTGAATCTCCCCCGACTGTGCAAGAGTTCTCAGGCAGCAAACTAGAGCCATAGAAAATTGTCCACCATGACCACTCCTGGGCAGATCTGGCCGTTTAACTTGGAAGACGGCAACTTCTACCAGTCCTCCATCATCCCCAAGAAACGGAACGAGATTTGGACCCCAGCATCGGAAGTTACGAATTTTCTCCCGAGGTTGCACCAGGTTGGTTCCTATGTTCCAGAACGGACCCACCTCCACCTTTCTTCTCAGCACGACCGTCCCCGATATCTTCTGAGGGTTCCATTAGTCTCATATGAAAGAAGACTCGTCCACGGTCATCTTGATACCAGCCTTGCCTCCATCCGAGTTCATGACAACCTGTGGTGCCTCCGTCTCGCAGTAGTAACACCCTGAGAGTAGTTAGTACCAGTGCTATCTGGCCCTATTCCAAGACCTATACCAGTGAGCGACCATATCAAGGTTGTTCCAGAAAATTCAAGCGTCTTCCTAGACTAGATAAGAGTGTTTTGGCTCTGATCTCGGTCCATTTGGAGTTCGGGAGTGTTTGTGGCAGCAAGTTCTTCAGCCGTCTATCCTGCGATTCCAAAATTGGGCAACACCGGCTAGGAGCCCGGAACTTGAAGTTTCTGGCTCCACCCCCTTCCCCGCTTGGCCGGATGAAGGCCCCTCCCTGCGTGGAGGTAGTATTTTGATTGTAAACACATAACCCCCACCGCAAGATCACCGCCACGGCGTGCAGGTGCGTCCCCTCGCCTCCCCGCTCACCCACGTCTCCAAACGGGATCGGTGTCTTCACACCGGTCAGGTAAGCGTTGTTACCCCTTGGCTGGTTATTTGCTTTGCTGCTCTAGTATTATTTTTAATGTCCGTCAGACGGTGAGTCGAGAGCCCAGACCCGCACACCTCAACTAGCTTGCCCATCACGAAAGCGAGGGAGTGCCACCCCAAAACCCACTCCCCCAGCGTGCCGGCCACAACTCTAGTTGGGAATCCCAGACCCTTAAGGGTGAGCCTTAGCTAGCCTCGACCCTTAGAACGATTGGGTTCCACCTTGGACCCTCGCCATCGTCGCCCGGTCACCTTTGGGGGATCGTGTGCACCGTGAGAGCAAACCGTTTGCGTGAGTCCATGGTCTCCGTTATATGCTTGCTGGTCTAGGTCCTAGGGTCGTCATTGCATCCAATACATCATAGGGCTGTGCCACATGTGTGGGGTGGACGTAGACCTCTGGATTGAGGTTGAACCACCTAAAAGTTCTTGTGTCTTCTGTGTGATCTATTTGTAGTTTGCATACATCATTTTCCAATCTTTCAATTGCGCTAGATGCATGTTTAGGATTGTTTAAGTTTCGATCTCTTTGAGCTCTCTTTATGTGATTGTGATTGAGTGGTTTCTATCCGCTCTACAGTAGCTTGATTTAATTCCACAACAGTTGCTACTGTAGTTAGAATTTTTATTGGGTGATCGATCTATTCACCCCCCTCTAGATCATCCTCTAGGGATCCTACAAACTCAACGTTCTATCGAAGCCAACAAACTTGGCAGAGGCGTGAGGCTTAGGCCAAGAGTAGAATATAGGATAGGTGTCGACTCGACATCTTGTCAAGGCCAACGAACTTGACGGAGGTGTAAGGCTTGAGTCAAGAGCAGAATATGGGCTCGATGTTGACTCGACGTCCTGTCGAAGTCAACGAACGTGACAGTGGCACAAGGCCTAGGCCAAGGGAGGAATATAGGATATGTGTTGACTCGACACTATGTCGAAGCCAACTGACTTGGCAGAGGCGTGAGGCCTAAGCCAAGGGCATAATATAGGATAGGTGTTGACTCGATGTCATGTCAAAGCCAACGAACTTGGCAAAGGCGTAAGGCCTAGGCCAAGGGTAGAATATGGGATAGGTGTTGACTCGACGTCTTGTCAAAGCCAACAAACTTGGCAGAGGTGTGAGGCCTAGGCTAAGAGCATCATGTGGAATAGGTGTTGACTCGACGTCATGCCGAAGCCAACGAACTTGGCAAAGACGTGAGGCCTAAGCTAAGGGTATAATGTCGGATAGGTGTTGACTCGACGTCCTGTCGAAGTCAATAAACTTGGCAGAGGCGTGAGGCCCAAGCCAAAGGAAGCATATAGGATATGTGTTGACTCGACATCCTATCGAAGCCAACGAACTTGACAGAGACGTGAGATCTAAGCCAATGGAAGAATATAGAATATGGATGTTGACCTAACGTCATGTTGAAGTCAATGGGCCCTGCCCCGATAGAAGGTTTGGGGTAAGGGTAGACTAAATTGTAGATGGATGAGAGGCCCAGACCCAGGGCTAAATATTGGTGTCAACTCGATGAAATGTCAAAGTCAACGAACCTTGCTCAGACGAAAGGCTTGAAATGAGGGTAGAATGTGTAGATGAGGGTGTCAATCGACATCATGTCAAAGTTGACCAGCTTGGTGAAGACGTGAGGTCTAAGCCAAGATAGAATATGGATGTTGACCCATGGAGATGACAGGATCAACAAACCTTACCCCGACAGAAGGTCTGAGACAAAGCAAAGATGTCTTTTTATTATTATTAGTTTATTTGTTTGGATTGGTCGAATTTATTAAACTTGTTAAGTCTATTGAGTTTTTTTTGTTTATGGATTTATCGGCTTCGTTGAGTTTGTTGAGTTTATTGAATTCATCGGTTGAGTTCATTGGATTTATTAGATTTGTTGAATTTTGTTGAGTTTATTGGTTGAGTTTTTTTTTGGGTTTGTTTGGTCTATTGAGTTTGTTGATTCTTACGTGGGTTGGCTCAACCCCATGAGCTAGTCCACCTAAACCTCCTATGACTCTTCAACTTCCCCTATAAAAATCCCATAGGAGCTCAAGGGGTAGGGGCATCTAACATCAGCATCCAGCATCCAGACTTGCATCACTGGCTTCCCTCTAAGGCTGCAAGTGGCTCCCTACAACGAGCTAAGGAGAATTGTGTGTGGGTGACTTGTTCGTCGGCTTAGCACGCTGAGGGTATGTCGTTTGCATTTCCCTTACGTGCTAACTAGTCGTAACACACAAGTCCACACCCGTCACATGTGAGACGCTATGACAAGGGCAGATGTCTCCTCATGCCGGGATCGCCCCTCACGTTTCCATCAACCGCGACCATGCACGTGTCATGACGTCACACTCCTTCTCAGTCATGAGGCCATGTTTGACGGCTCAAATTGAGTCGTGATCGACCCTCACCCAGACACCAGATCGATGCATCCCCTCAGTTGCCCAGTCAGTTATAAGCCCCCGCTCGGCGCCGCGGCCGTGGCCCATGCCATGGGAGGAGCCCTCTGTAAAGCACACGTGTGTTCATCTGTCATGCATCGACCTGGGGACTGATCATCACATCAGAATTGTCCCGTGGCATGAACCAGTTGTACCCTGGCCATTACGGCCTACCTATAAAGATATATACATCTCAGTATTCCACCGCGAATTGGACGAATGCTCTCGCATCTACATTCAGGCCCTCAGTCCTCCCTCTATGTCACCTAGCGTGAACCTCCAGCACCCCCTGACCCCCAGTCAACACCACCCAGTAAAGAGGTGAACCTACAGCTGTAAAGTGCCCCTGGCTGTCCACCTAGGACTTCAGGAATATACGGACTCCTCTTCAGCATGGAATGAAGGTCTTCGGATTCAATCCGATGTAAATAAACACCGACTGCTTGTGATCGGTGGGGAAAGACATCCTGTACACAACTCCCCACAGTGGCCTGCGCACTCACACCCATGGAACCGTCATTCCCTCCACGTGTACCTCACCCCTCGAGTCCACGTGCCGCGCCCTGGTGGAGCATCCCCAGTTAAACATTCAGTTCCTCAGGTGATTGTCGAGAAATCGACTGGCACGCCCGCATCCCAGCCACGTTTCCCCTCAACCCGGAAACTTTCCATGTCACTCGGTCTCCCCTCGACTCTCCGTAAAAGGCGAGTGCACGGTGCCGCTTTGAGATAGATACGGTCATGAG